>JAUPFT010000020.1:8382500-8982500 GCA_036936625.1 Parnassius smintheus behrii | reverse complement strand
GAAAACTTGTGTCAGATGGATGAGTGGACACAATATTTTTTTATATTTCTATTTAAAAAAAAACAAGTATTGGAACTAAAGAATACTAAATTTATATTTAAACTTTCTAACGAACTTTAAGTATGAAATACGGAAGTGACACATACGTATAAAACAAATTTAAATTTATAAGTTATGATTTGCAATGGTAAATACCGACCAACTTTATAAAAGTTTCAGCTATTCATGTGTAAGTTTAAAACCTACTTGTTCTCTGGAGGTAAACGTATTACATAATATAATATAATGACATACTGAATATAAAAGAACACGTGATAGGGTCATGGTGCAGCTATATTATGGTTGTAACACGAATGGGTCGGCTCTACAAGAGAAGTACTAAGCTTGCACAGAATACCAGCCTAAAATAGCCACATAATAACTACTGCTGCGTCTCTGTGTAGGTGATACGTTTCCTTTTTCTGTCTAGCAGTCCATCTGGGTAAGTTTCTACTACCAAATATCAGTGCTAGCACTAGTGTGTTTTGGTGCAAGGAGTATAAACAACCAGTTTATATTCGCAGATACCACTCTCAGATTTATTTTTTCCGCACGGAACAGTTACCGGTATGATATAGTTAATAACGAATATAGAGACTGTAGCTATTTTCTGAGGTGTAAGTGCTGTTAGCCTATGGAGCTATTACAGTTTTATCTGACTGCTGATTTCATTACACTCTATGATGCGTTCGCAAATACCACCCTCGGATTTATTACTTTCGTATGGGGCATTTACTGGTATGATCTAGTTGATAAGGAATATGGACACTGTAGCTATTTTCTAAGATGTAAGAGGTGTTAGCCTATGCGATATTATATACTCTTACAGCTTTATCTGACTCAGATGATTTCAGTACACTCTGTGAGGCGTTCGCAAATACCACCCTCGGATTTATTTCTTCTGCATGGGGCATTTACTGGTGTAATCTAGATGATGAGAAATATGAAGACTGTATACAGATTTTGAGGCATTCCATTTTAGTATAGCGGGACCCATATCTCAATATGTTCATACTACATTATGGGCTGCGACAATGTGAAATAAACTGAGTTGGTGAAACGCAATAAAATCTGCAAATAACTGGTTCCATTCAATGATTATGATAATTCTTATTAATAATAATAACGTCACGGAGATCGAATTTCGGTCACGACGGCCAGTCTCAACTGAGACTAGACATCGGCACAGGACAGGATTATTGTGTACGAGTACTCTATTACTTCATACAATGCAATACAATAACTTTATTTTAGGCATCAAGGACTTCAAAATTAAGAAAATTGGCCCATAGTAATATGTACCTCAATCTAAATATATATATATATATATATATATATATATATATATATATATATATATATATATATATATATATATATATATATATATATATATATATATAATATAAATATAACACTATTTAGGGAATTTTCTTCTTTAGCGCATCCCTATATCGGCGAAACACTACCCCAGAGGGCGAGTTGTCGGGGGCGAAGAATGTCTCTTTGTATTTTGCAGGAACCTGGAGTACGTAGGATTTAAAGTTAGTCACCTATAAAACTCCATACGCTGCAAATGTAAAGAAATCGGATCCTCTATGCGTATTCTAATCATAAGTCCGATGTGACGGTAACCTGTCACGACCGGAGAGAAATCAAGCGCAAGACCAACTTGATTCGGGCCGATCTGGGATTCGAGCCCCGGATCTCATGATTACCAATCGCATATGCGAGCACTATGCCAACGGGTAGAATTTTCAATGAGAATTCGTAACATCAATAGAGTAAGGAGACTCACTGCCTCAGTGTCCAGTCAAAATCAGTTAATGAGTTCTTCTGACAAGAAATTTTCAGTAGCAGCCTGGAGTCAGGAAATTGGTGGTGTCTCACCTCCGTGCCTCGGAAAGCGTGTAAAGCCGTAGGTTCTGCCTGATTTCCCCCCAGCCGTGTCAGTTTACTGTCCCATCAGACTATGAGAGTAACGGAATATAGAGTGCACTTGTGCTTGAACATACACTTCGGCACTATAGTCCTATTCTGCGCAGATGGATGGGATTTTCACTTGCAATGGCTACCATCATTCGAATCTCAACTAAAGTTTTTTAATGTCCAACGATTATCTTTGAGGAGACAATCTGCCGACCAAGTATTTTTGCACAAAATTGTGCATTCTCGTATAGATTGCCCAGAGTTACTAAGGTTAATTAACAACTTCAATTACGTTACGACAACGTGTTCAAAGAATTTTCAGGACATACACAAGAATAACACTTCCATTTTCAACTCTGTTGTCACAGTGTGCCATCATGTACATCTAGATATATTCGATAGTAGCCTTGTTAGATTTAAAAGAAATTTATGTGTTTATCTTAATATTTAATGAATTTTTATCTGTTTTATTTTCGCTACGACTAAGTTTCTACCGCAGTTATATTATTATGCTGTGTACACTTTGTTGGATTGTAGTTAAGATCAACGCCAATATACTTTTAATTTTTGCCCTTTATATAACTACTGTCTGTTTGTGTACCTTATTCGATAAAAAAAATAGGTTGGCTAGTCTCCGTGGAGACTGGCCGCCGTGACCGAAATCCGGTCTAGTAGATATTATTAGAGTAAAAAGGCATTAAAAGCTTTGTATTTTATTATAATAAATACAACACTCAAACTTTTCTTTAATAAAGCAGACTTAAAAAGTTTTATTCCTAAGGATCTGAAATTCTTGACTTTTACGGGGAATTTAAAATTTTTGACTCATAAAACGCTTACAAGAGAAACCTTTTGGGGATTTGAAACCTCTTGTGGGAGCGAAATGTTGTTTATTTGTGTCAGATGGGGACTTACGTCTAACAAAATACGGACATTTATACTGTCATCCATTTCGTGATGTTTATGTAATGGCATAATACTCAAACGCTTAATAATTTCTTATATTTAAGCGAATACTACACATTTAATTAAACATTTCTCACTTGATACAGAAACAAAAACTTTTTTATTCCATATAGATTATAAATAATACTTATTAAAAGTCACTTTTTAAATTTACTACTGCTTCGGAATAAAACCCCTGTCCTGGGAAGAACCAGCAAGAAACTCAGCAGGACCTATTTTTTTAAAATAACAGCTTACAATCACGTATGTTACAATTTATAACACAAAACAAATAATAAATAGCTTGGTAGCGATAGCCGTTCCCAGGGGCTATTATCATCTATTAATTCCTTAATATTATAATAACCCTTTTTATACAATCTTAGTTTAATAAAGTTTTTTAACCTTGTGTAGGTCACATTTTGAATATTAACTATAATAATCAAACGCTACTCAATCCTATGATGTCGTCAAGTCTCGTGATGTCACAGTCACTTTTACTTAAAGTAGTAAAGAAAGCACGAGTCTTAAAGTCATCTTGGAATTACGTAGTGTTAAAGTATTCATGCATAAGAGTTTCAAACGAGCACAGAGTTAATACAGTTACGGTAAACTGGCTTTGGCCCATAAACACATACAACTATTATTTTTTATATGATAAGGAAGAAACGAGCACACAGTCCACCTGATGGTAAGTGGTTGCGGTAGCCTATAGACATCTACCCTCGATTACGAATCAAAATGCAGATGCGTTGTCACCAATGACGACTAAGACGGAGTGCCTCGTTTCCAGTAAAAAGGGTCTCCGGTACTCTACACTCACCACACAAAACTATTTTACGCTGGTATTCTGTGAGAGCGTGGTCCTTCCCCGGTGGAGCCGACCCATTCGTGCTACAACTATACTACTAATATAACTGCAGTATGGCTCTATCACGTATCAAAGACGAATATGGACTGTTTAGTTACCAGTGAAAAGGATTGGGACACATTTTATCTTTATATATTTATATAATCATCATTACATCCTATCAAAGTACACTACCGAAAATTTTTAGTTTTATTGCCAAGTTTTTATTAGAAAGATAGTTGTCCATCTTCTAGCTCGCTTCACACTGTCGCCTCTTACGACACCTACGGGGCGATATGGGGTAGTATATATTCTTACACCGCCATTACATGGTTTTAAAATTAAATATTTCACTTCTGTACAGTCCTACTCTAATAAAAGTAGAGTAATCGAATATTTTTTACCCGTTATAACTCACATCATCATTTTTTTGCTTCATTACGGTGCTTTAATCACACACCTGTAATCATTTATTTTCTAAACTCTATTTAAAACTCAAGTAATCTTAAAATATGTATGCCGATAATTTTCAACTCAATGCACAAGCCAAAGCATCTCTCATAGATTTTTCTATATAATTATTAAACGAAGTTTTATAATGAGAGAGATGGAATGCTCTGAATCCTTCAGAATACCAAGCAAGTTTCAGGTAATCACAGCAACACATTTCTCAAGTCAAAGAAATCATTAAGATTTTATATTAGTTCCTATTTCGAATGTTCGAATAACCAATAAATTATTACTATCGCACAGAATGCTCTGACATCAATAAATAATATAAGATGGAACACTACAGCGTGTGAACATATTTATATTCATAGAGCGTTCATAATTCATACCCGAGTCTAAGCGGGAAACTAAAACAAGCAGCGCATAGAAAGCGTCGTTGGGAAGGTTGTATTGTATATTTAGAGAACGATTCCATGAAAATACGATGAATATTTTATACGTGGTGAAACCACTTTGCACCGGATTATGGCTGTAGTGATTACATGATTTTGGCTGTAGCATAAATGGACGCTCTCACAGAATGTTTGTATTGTTTATCAGAATGTAAAAATCCAATGCTAAAGATTATCTCTTCCGTTGTAGAGATTTCTTTAAAAGTCAGGATTTGTAAGCAAATTGACGATTGCAGTCCCAGAAGTATCGCACTTTGAACGTGATTTTTCGTAACCATTCAAATCGACAGCGCAGGCAAATATTGAAGGCCAAAACGTCTTTTTGGTGTATCCCATAGTTGCTTTTCGACAGTCACAATATAAAATAGGCTATATAACGAGCTTCCTCTCACTTTTTTTTAAATAATGTAAAAAATTATAAAGTAAAAATAGCTAAAAAAACACTAAAAGTTTCTAATTAAATAACTAGATGGTCGGTATGGTATGTTAAGTCTACATTGTACTATTGTAGGTTAATATAATATATTACTGTAAATTCCATGATCTTATGTGTTTATACTGTTACCTTAAATTTATATATTTATTAGTATACTAAGCGATTAGCTCATTAATAACAATAACACAGTGTCAAAATTTACCTTCTTATATTGTAGCAGTTTTTCATTGCCTGAAAAGACGGACAAAAAGACATTTTCTAATTTTATGAAAATCTTTGGAGCCGTTTCTGAGATTCCGATTATATGTATATATATATATATATATATATATATATATATATATATATATATACATATATATATATATGTATATATATATATATATATCCTATACCTTTATGAGAAAACTTTTGATTCCGTCGAAATTTGGGCGGTGCTACAGTCCCTCCAGCGGTGCCAAGTTGACTGTCGGTATATCGAAGTGCTGAAGTGTTTGTACAGTAGGGCTACGATGGCTTTCCGAGTACAGAACCAGAGTTCGAAACCTATCCACTGCAGAGAGGTGTAAGACAGGGTGACGTTATATCCCCGAAACTCACCGCTACGTTGAAAGACGTTTTCAAGCTACTGGACTGGAAAGGATACGGTATTAACATGAATGGCGAGTACATCACTCACCTTCGATTTGCCGACGATATAGTCCTTATGGCAGAATCGCTGAAGGACCTTGCACTATGCTCAATGACCTCAATGGTGTCTCCCAACGGATATATAGGTCTTAAGATGAACATGGACAAAACAAAGATCATGTTTAATTTCCATGTCACACCTATGCCGGTAGTTGTTGGGAGCACTATGCTCGAAGTTGTTGACAAGTACGTTTACCTGGGACAAATAGTCCGACTGGGTAAGTCCAACTTCGACCGGCAGGTTAATCGACGGACTCAACTCGGCTGGGCAGCGTTCGGGAAATTACGACACATCGTCTCGTCAGGTATACCTCAATCTCTGAAAACTAGATTGTACAACCAGTGCGTGTTGCCAGTGATGACTTACAGATCTGAGACGTGGTCCTTCACTGCTGGCCGTATCAGGACGCTCAAGTTCGCCGTAGCAAGCGAGCTATGGAGAAGGCTATGCTCGGAGTTTCTCTGCGTGATAGACTCAGAAATGAGAATATCCGCAGTAAAACCAGAGTGACTGACATAGCCCAACGGATTAGTAAGCTGAAGTGGCAATGGGCCGGCCATATAGCTCGAAGAACCGATAACCGATAGGGAAGAAATGCAGCCTCGTACCGGTAGGCGTAGTGTAGGGCGACCCCCCCCACTAGATGAAGTGACGAGCTGGTAAGACATGCAGGAAGTCGATGGATACAGGTGGCTCAGGACCGTGCTTTGTGGCATTACTTGGGGAGGCCTATGTTCAGCAGTGGACTTGTGAAGGGCTGTAATGATGATGATGACATATATATATATATATATATAGTTAATGGACCACAGCAATTAAACCGTGTGTGGTTTTTAATGTAGGGCTAAGAATAATTTACTTTGCGTATCAATTATTTCTTACATTTTGAATTTTAAAAAATGGTGTGTACTCCGACCGAACGAACCGACAAGAAAAACTTGCTCCAATGAAATGGCTAGTAGTTATTTAAGTATGCTAGGGTTGAATCTGAATGACAGGGTGAGAAATTGCGTGATAAGAGATAAATGTGGTATGCAAGATGATGTTGTGACCAGGATTAAGAAAGGAATACTTCGGTGGTTTGGTCACGTAGAAAGAATGAATGAGGAAAGAGTGACAAAGCAAATTTATATGGCAGATGTGAACGGCAGAGTCCCTAGCCCTAGAAAAAAGTTTATCGACCAAATTGGCGATATTTTGAAAATGGGCCACGTTAAAAGTACCCTTAACCGACGAGCATGTATGCGTAGATACATGGATGTAAAGGAGGCGAAAGAGGTATGTCAGGATCGTGTCAAATGGAAGTCCGTCTCTGCCTACCCCTCTGGGTAACAGGCGTGAGTGTTCATGTATTATGTTATGTATATGTTATTTAAGTGCTGATTTACCACGTGTTCCGCGGTGAAAGAAAATATTGTAAGAAAAGCTGTATTTCTACGAAGTTAATAAGGTTTCGAGGACATATGAGGTCAGCTAATACACTTTGGGCAATAGGCAGACTTCTTGTTCCTGAAACCCTCTCAGAGTTAACGTTTATTGCTAAATACAAGCCTCCCCCTTAGATTGCGTCATATGTTAGTATTTGCCATAGGTGCTACCCTCAAGAAACTTCCCTGCACGGTGGGAGAGTAATGGCTTTATCAAAAATAATGTGCGTATTAAAAAGAAAAATTCGGATGAGAAATTCAATAAGCATATGCTTTTACACAAATACATTAAAAGGGAGGAAAGTGAACACGGTTTAGTAGAAAATCCCAACATTAATTCAGGGATGTGTATTGATTTATGATCTTATTTAATGTTTAGAGTTCACTGATTCCTAAAGCTTCGCGCTCCATTGAATTTTGTAAAGCCGGCACTTTGGGGTTATCTAAATCATGTGTTGTGTGCAATTTTCATATAAAAGGGAATATTATTGTTTCCCTTTCTTTATGAAATTAGTGTGATAACAAAATAAGCGATCAAATCAACTTCAACGTTTTTACAATTAACAATACAGGTAGAGGTAAAGTACAAAAAAATATATAACAAAACAATTGTACGGTGTCTAAAGACCACATCCATGTCACTGAAGAAATTTCTGTAATATTTTATAACTCAAATTTACCTATTTTATAAGTATGTTAGGACTACGATCTGAGGACTACGATGAAATGCCTCGTTTCCAATAAAAATGGTCTCCGATTCCCTATACGCACTATACGAAACACAGCAGCATCTAGTTGCTATTTCACGCTGGTATTCTGTGAGAGCGTGGTCCTGCCCTGGTCGAACTGATCAATTCGTGCTACAACCACAATACAACTGCAGCGTGGCTCTATCACGTATAAAACTATATATCCAGGGTGGACATTTGAAAATTGAAGAAAAAATTACACCTCCAAGAGTGGAAAAATAAGGGATTCAATCAAGGGAACAACGCATACAAATTCTGACTCTTGTCTATGGGCCACGGTATCCACTTACCATTGGTTAGACTGTGTGCTCGTTTAAATAATGATTTCTTATATTTACTCCAACACTACACATTTAAATAATACTAGTCTTTACGGATTTTATCGCGTATATTTAACGAAACGTCGGGTATTTAAAAAGTTAAATGTACGCGATAAAATCCGTAAAAACTAGTATTATATAAATGCTTGCTCGTTTGTCACACTTATTAAACAAAATACCGTAAAGCCTACCGCGGAATTGAAGACTTGTTTTCAGATGTCATTATATAGAAATTATTTTATACTTTTAGTCCTTTGAGAGACGGTATAATTTTTCCTATAGATGTTAAAATTTACTCATAAAAGGGTTCGAAATATTTTCTCTTTAATGGCAAATAGTATCACAAGCACTTAAATTACGCACATCGATAACAAGCGGAGAAAATAAAGAGGCTGTTTATACAAGACTGCTGGCCTAATTGACTTCGTGAACCTTCTTGAATGAAACCTAGGATCAACAATACTAACCTAAAATAATTAAGTACTGAAAAATAAATATAAAGTGATTTAAAAAAGAGACCAACACAAATAACGCGTAATACAAAAACCCAAAATTTATTATCTTAATTTTAAATAACTTTATTAGATATAACGTCAGAGAAAACTGCGGGCATGAAGCTAAAGCGTCTAAACAAAATAAATTTTCTCGAGTACAGAAGCAACGATCCTGATAATAAAAGGCTTGGAAACATCTGTTACAATTTGGGACTCACAGGCTTATTTAGAGGCGGTATGTATCTGAAAAAAAAAAATAACAATAAATTTAGAGCCCTTTTTTATACCCAACGGTATAAATATCTAAAGATACCAATATTACCCAGTGTAAAGATCGTTTAAAAGCATGTAAAGGTACAACCTATATCCGTCCCACTGCTGGCTAACTCTCCTTATTTCAAAGAGGGTTATGAAGGAATTAGTTTACCGAACTGTTCTAGACAATACATGATTATACTAACGTTAACTCCACTCTAGGACTATATCCTAAATCTTAGCATCGTTTTCCAAATGTACATTTATTCCGCAAGGAAAAACATCCCAACAAATATCAATTATTATTTGTAAAAAGAAGTAGAAATCATTATTTATTTGAAAGTTATAGTTACAGTCTATATACGTCCCACTGCTGGGCACAGGCCTCCCCTCATGTCTGAGAGAGTTTTAGGGCAAGGAAGTGTACGCCGCACTGCCTCAATGCGTGTTGGCGTTCTTCACATGTCTTTGAAATATTTTTTTCTTATTTCTCAGACTCAGGTTTCCTCACGATGTTTTCCTTCATCGTCGAGCACGTGGTACATCCGCACTTACGATTGTAATTCACAATTTCGTTGGTGCCGGCGAGGATCGAACCCAAGTTGCTCGCGTACTGTGAAATTTACAGCGAGCGTTAAGCATCTGGGCTACCACGCATTGAGTTATTACTAATAATATAGTTCGATGCTACCACGGCTCTTTATATTATTTCTTTACTTTACATTATCGGACCCTAAATGTCCACTGCAGGACATTGGCCTATTCTTCCTCTGTTACTCAGACAACCCTGGCGATCGCAGTAACAGACGTATTGAACTTTTCAGGATGCTCCAGGCGCGGGTCTGAGTATTTTGCTAGTATAAATTCGATGATTATCCGTTATATTTTGGAAGCCATAAATATTTTTGGACATACGTGGTAGAGTCACGCTGTAACTATATTGGTTGTAGCAAGTATGGGTCGGCTCGACTGGGAAAAGACCACGCTCTCACAGAACGCCAGCATGAAGTAACAGCTTAATGGTGCTGTGTATCGTAAGGTGAATGCGGAGAACCGGAGACTCTTTTTTACTGGAAACGAGGCAATACATTTTAATCCTCAGAAATAACCACGCATTTTACATTTTGATTCTTAATCGAGGGTAGATGCAGTCTATGGCTACAGTATCTACTTGCCATCAGGTGGACTACCTCGTTTGTCACCAATATTCTATAAAAAACGTCTCTTAATTCTTTTATCACCCACGACACTAGCTTTATTAAGGGATTATTAAATTTCTATTTTGAGCAGTATAAAGGGAATTTGATAGCCTTGATACTGAAAATACTTCAAAAGTATTTCAGAGAACTTCGCGATGGTGCGGCTTTACGCATCCTCCGAATGTTTGCTTAACTTAGTTAGCGATTGCTAATTTAATCGCAGTTCAATAACAACCCAAGTCGAATTTCAGATGAAATTTCTGAACGAGACTCGACTAGAAATATTTACCTATTTTATCTATACTAACAATACTAAACTAAAATCATGTAAAAGTTTTTGAATTTGTTATTTTTTTAACGTTTTAAAGCGGGCTATTTTGCTTTTACATGGTAGAGCTCCACTTCAGATATAATTGAGCTCGAACGGGGTAAATAAAATTTATAATTTCATCAAATTTAAAAAAAATTATTTTATGAACACTGATCGAAGTTATCTAGTAAGCAAAATCATTTATATAACAGATGACTTTAAAACCAAACTCCAAACAGAAGACCAAAAGGCAGAAAGGCAAAACTCTCACAGAATACCAGCGTGAACAGAGGCATTCCATCTTATTTCTTAGGGGTGACAACGCATCTTCGCACCTTCTTACATACGCATCTTCTTTAATTCGACTCTGGTCCCCGACACTAGATGGCGCTAGTGCCAGGTACCAGACGGCAACTTAGGCGCGCAACACTATAGATAATATTATTTAAAAAAATGCGTTAACTGAACTGCAAAACTTGAAACACCGAAAACTCGGTTCTTTTCTTGTATTGCGGAGGCGTTTTACAAATCTAGACAAACGCCTGGAACAATTATTTATAGGTAATACAAATACATGTCCCGTAAGGGATTCTAACCCACAGTCTTGCAGCGCAACAATCAAACAATTACTCATCTATAGCTAATGCGCTGATTTATGTAAGATAAATAGTTAAATTATAATTATAAGAAATAAGAAATAAATAATAATACCTTTTAATTATATGATAGTAATACACACTCTTTTTTTACGCTGATCTCAGTTTATTAAATTTTATATCTTTAAAAATTTTAAGCGGTGACGTAGCCCGTTTTGCCACACTTACTGACAACAGTGAACATTTACATATTCTTGTTTTATTTATTTTTGAAAAGAAGTTATTCCCACAATAGGGTTGTAGGTTGAGGCGAATAACATACGCTTAAGGACATATATCCAGAACCGTAACAATTATTTATAGGCCTTACAAATACTTATTCCGAGCGGGATTCAAACAAGCGTGCCGTAACCAAACGCATAGTCGCCAAGCTACGGAGCCGCTTAAAACTTTAATAAACTGCAACAATATATAAAAATACCTTTTATTAGATACTTCTATTAAAATGTAAAGAACATTGTAGCGTTCTTAACTTAGAAAATAATTATACAAATGCTCGGCGTAATTTATAATAAGTAGTACTTGGGCACTTTTCAATATTAAAATGAAAAATTAAAAAATGTTACCACATTTTATTTTATAATTTACATTACTAAAATTATAACAGAAACACGTATTACCAACTTAAATTGTAAATGTGAATGGTGATCGTAATAAATTTTAAGCGAAACGAAAAAGTTGGAATGTGTTGTGGAAAGAGCTATAAATGAAAATGGCCCCTCCTATAAAAGTTTACATTTAAAATTTAGTTTATGGTCGCTGCCGAGTTGAAATGAAAGTAATGCTGGACACGATAAAAGTTAAAAAAAAATTACTTAGCACTGCAATTATGGCTCCAGCATAAATAGGTCGGCTCGACCGAGGAAGGATCATGCTTGCACGGAATACTAAGGTTAAATAGAAGCATAATGCTAGTGTTTCGTATGGCGAGAACCAGAGACTCTTTTTGCGGGAAACAAAGTATTCCATCTTATTCATCAGAGATGACAATGCATCTTTATTTTGATTCTTAATCGAGGATAGATGTAGGTGTCTAAATGCCACAGCATCCACTTACCATCAGGTGGTCTGTGTTTTAGTTTGTTCACCCTTGCTCTATAGGAAAAGTAATGTGATACCATGTTTAATGTGATATCTCAATGTGTTTTGTTTTTTTGTCGCTATAACAAGAAGGGGATACCTTTGGGAAATGGGGAAGCATAAAGAAAAAAACAAACACTTTTATCTCGAGTCTTGCCTGTTGTGCCGTGAAAAACAGAAAAAACAACAATTAAATATAACGTTTTAACAACATCCCTTCAAATTCAGTTAGAATGTGAAGTTAAACTTTTTCATTTGAATGGAGTCACTTCTACTAACTACTTTTAATTAAAAACGGTACGTGAGGAGATTTATATTTCAATATTAAAACATTTCATATTTTAGGAAGAGCGTTAAATAAAACGTGACGGTTTTGCCAATGCTCTATTTGTTATAGCACTACGATTATTTAGTTACATATATAAAGAAGCAAATTTACATGGAATTATATACGTGTTTACTAAATCACCGTACCGTGTAAATAAATAAATAAAAATAAAAATCGTTTATTTCGACTACAAGAATCATAGATGTTAGTAATAATACAAATCTTAAAACTAATGTTAGTAAACTTTAAAGCTATTTACCTGATTATAAAACTATATCTAAGACAGGCCCGATTAATCAGCACGTGCACCATATGACAATGGTTCAGGTATAGACAATCAAACCTGTCAGAAAATGCCCTCAGTATTCCATTGAAACTGGCCCGCACCCTGCGCTCCAGGCATGTGCATCGTTTACTCATGGTGGTGTAGAAACAATCCACATGCGCATCCGCAAACATATCATGCAAATTGTAAGGTCATTCGTCGGGAATCGCGATGATTGGCTCGGAAGAAAAAGGTAGAAATTGCAAACAACAAATAAACCAGAAAAACGATTCCTAACAGAAAAGTTATCGTGTTCAACTTAATTAATTTTTTTTAGGAAACAAAGCTTTAATTTTTTATTATAATTTAAAATATTTTAATTACAAAAGACAAGTATAGGTATTTAAGTGGGTACTTGTATAGTGAAGTAAATTTCAACTAAGTTTTGTTATAAATACTTAGGTATTACTTCTGCAGTTAAATTATAACTTAATTAGTACCTATCTAACAAAAATGAAATAAATTCACCTTTCATAACTTCCTACTAAAATCCTTCGGTCACTTAAAGAATGATATAACTGAAACCTTTTGTTGGTATTAAGTTTTTCATCCACGCATTATTATAGTAGAAACAACGTTTTGCCATTATATTTTATCAAATAGATGGGTAATATTCATAACATATATGAAAGTATATACGACACTTATAACAAAAACATATTTTTTTTAATTTTTGTCTTTCTGTCCGTCTGTTTGTTTGTTCTGACTAATCTCTGAAATAGCAGGATCCATTTTGACGCGACTTTCACTAGCACATAGCTGGTGTTGATAAGGAGTAACTTAGGCTACTTTTATTTAAGATAAAAGAATAAAGAAAAAAATCCATGAAATCCAATAATAACAAATTACACGCTGGTGAAGCCGTGAGGAACATCGTCATCATCATCATTACAGCCCTTTACAAGTCCACTGCTGAACATAGGCCTCCCCCAAGGTATGCCACAAAGCACGGTCCGGAGCCACCTGCATCCATCGACTTCCTGCATGTCTTACCATGTCGTCACTCCATCCAGTGGGGGGTCGCCCTACACTTCGTCTACCAGTACGAGGCTGCCACTCGAGAACCTTTTATCTCCAACGGTTGTCAGTTCTTCGAGCTATATGGCCGGCCCATTGTCACTTCAGCTTACTAATCCGTTGGGCTATGTCGGTCACTCTGGTTCTACTGCGGATATCCTCATTTCTAAGTTTATCACGCAGAGAAACTACGAGCATAGCCCTCTCCATAGTTCGCTGAGCGACTTTGAGTGTCGTGAGGAACAGCTAGCAAATAAATAATTCACTAAGTGGTTGGACTTTTTTTGCATAGAAACTATCCTTTTACTTCTTTCTGCAACCAAATGTTCCGGTGCAGATGTCCATAGACTGCAGTAGTTGCTTACCATCAAGTGAACTGTAGGTAGGGAACTTACTTGATGGTAAGCACTTTACTTAAATCAGAAAGTCATAAGTTATTACCATTAGTTCGGAAAGAAACTCTGTCCTGGGAAGAATCGGCAAGAAATCCAGCGAGACTTTTTTAAATAGTAGTTTACAATATAATATGCAGGACAATAATGTACTATGAAAACACATTTAGAAACAGCATGTAAGCGATCACCTCATTTGTAAGGGGAGGGGGGAATCACTAAATTTTTCTGACTTTTTAAAAATTATCATATTTTATATTAAATAAACTCCCAACTAGTCCTAAGAGATAAATGTCAAACTCAAAGATAAAGCTCAGACAAACCAAAAAAGAAACTGGTCGATACAACAACACAAAGTAAACTTGTGTAACGCTACGGTATAGCGTCTCTCTAGTCTTTGATCGTGGCTTTAATAAATTAGTTGGTTCAACTTAAGGAAAAACACAACCATCTAGAGCTCTTTTCAGTCCAATAAATCCTTTCATAGTGCAAGATAATATAAATGGAGTCGGTGTATGGTACGGTGTATTTTGAATTTAATGTTTCAACTCTACTAAGCAATGTGCGCAGCTTGCCATACCGAATGTTACGCATAGAGAGAGAGAGAGAGAGAGAGAAAAAATATGAAAATGTCAGTCAGTCAATATACTTTAATGAAAATGTTGCCAACTTAAACTTTTATAAGGTACACTAAAATTATAGAATTATTTTAATGTTTAGTTTTGTACAGAACATACCGATTTCAAGTTAGGATTTTATACGCAGCTATGTTATGGTTGTAACACGAATGGGTCGACTCAATCGAGGAAGGACCACGCTCTCACAGAATACCAGCGTAAAATAGCAGCTGTGCCGCTGTGTTTCATACGGTGAGTGTAGAGATCCAGAGATCCTTTTTTAATAGAAACGGAGCATTCCGTCTGAGTTCTCAGGGGTGGCAACGCATCTGCGTTTTGATATTTAATCGTGGATAAATGTAGCTATGTCTGTTGGCCACAGCATCCACTAACCATCAGGTGGACGGTGTGCTCGTTTGTCGTCCTTATTCTATAAAAAGGTAGCTTTAAAATCAATTTCAGTATTCGATACGTGTATACAATCAGCATAAAACTCTGAAAATATAATTGGAAATGGAGTTCGAAAATCTTTTTTCCCTTTCCAGTAAAAATGTCTTCGGCTCTGTATACTCACCATATGAATGAAACACAGCAGCATTAAGCTGCTATTTTACGTTGATATTCTGTGAGAGCATCGTCCTACCCCAGTCAAGCCAAACATAATATAGCTGCATTTTTGCTCTACAACGTAAAATCTGGTACTGCGAATACCATCAGGTACTGCGATATGAATGTGGCTGTCGACGGTCACAATTACAGCAAAAACTTCTTGCGATAGGGCTACGAAAATATCTAGCAGTGATCTGTTAAAAGACGGATGAAAAGAAACGAATAATAGCACAGAAGATTTACCATAAAGTCCCTTAATTAACACAATCAGGCGTTACTTTTCAGAAATCCATTGTATTTAAGTAGTTAATGATTTATTAGATAGAATCCGTGTAAAAATAAATATGATGTATCTTGCCTAGTTTCACACCGTTTAAAACCCTCTCAGAAATGAGGGGAGGACTGTGCCCAGCAGTGGGACGTATATATGCTGTAACTTTACTTTTTAACTTTTTGCCTAGTTTGAAGAGCAAGTTAATACTTCTGACAGTGATACGTCAATATTGTAATACTAACGTTTAAAAAAAATTGCATGATAATGTATTTTAACGTGATAGAACCAAAAACCCCTTTATTATGGTTGCAGTTGAAAAATGTTGTGGGGAAGGAACACGCTATTTCAGAACATAAATATAAAATAGCAGCCTAATGCTGCTGTGTTTCGTATAGTAAGCGCAGAAGACTGGAGTTCTTTTTTGCTGTAAACGAGGCATTCCATCTCAATTCTTAAGGGTGAAAACGCATTCTTCTTATTGATTCTTTGACTCTTAATCGAGGGTAGATGTGAAATCAGGTGGATTGAGTGCTAGTTTGTCACCATTATTCCTTATTATGTAAAAAGTTAAAGTTCTCCTCTCATTTCTGTGTGGGTTTTAGGGCAAGGAAATGTCCACCGCGTTGCCTTAATGGTTTTTGGCGAACTTCACATGTCTTCGAAACATTTTTTTTCTTATTTCTCAGACATGCATGCTTCCTCACGATGTTTTCCTTTATCGCCGAGCTCGGGGTAAATCAACACTTAAAATTGCAATTAACAATTTCATTTGTGCCGGTGGGGATCGCTCCCGGGTTGTTCGCGTACTGTGAAATTAATAGCGAGCGCTGAGCTACCACTGCTCTTCATGATATATAAAATAATTTTAACGTCCAATAAAAAAACAAATTAATGTAACTCGACATTAGTGTGTCTGAAACGCATACTTAACAGTGCATTGATCGCGTCTGTACTATCAAATAACTCAAGTTGGATTCTATTAAATGTGTGAACGATTGAGTGTTAATGGACTGCGTGTTAGTGAACAGTAAGTCGCTCGCTCGAAGCAAACTTAGATATCACGTGACTTTAGCTTTCAAATATATGTCTTTAATGGCTAAGTTTCATTTATGGCAATTCGATATCTACGCTGTAAACAAGCACTTTACTTGTAACGAAGTTTTTGTTATATATAATAACGGTTATTATTATATAAATTTCTATTATTATATAAATGAATACATGGTTGATAATATTCCCTGTTAATCCCCACTTACCATCAGATGTCCTTTAAATAATTCGGTTGTCACTAAAATTTTATAAAAAATTAAAATTTTTTGTTCAATCTTGTGGAAATTAGCATTCACCTTTTTTGAAGCCTTTTGAAAATTTGTTACAAATAATAGGCAGAGTAAATAAGAGTACGGAAGTAAGAGAGAGTAGTACACAAGCGTGAAGTTCATCTACAGTAGCGGACGTAGGAAATTGCTTTCAAAGATGGTAGAGACATGCTACATGCATTATTATTGTAGCACGAATGGATCAGCCTGACCGGGAGAGGACCACGCTCTCATATAATACCAGCATGATATAGCATCTTAATGCTGCTACGTTTCGTATGGTGAGTGTATAGAACCGGAGACCATTTTCACTGATAACGAGGTATACCATCTTGTGACAGAACATCTGCATTGTGATTCTTAATTGATTGTTAATTATCTATGGGCTACGACATCTACTTAACATCATAAGGACTGTACATTCGTTTTTCAATGTTATTGTATAAAAAAATAACGCTACGCTTGCGTGAATGTACTAAATATCGCGTTATTTTTCTACTACTGTAGGTGAACGCTACGCTTTATGTGTGGAATGCAAGACGCTTGTATGAAGATTTCACAGTTTCTTTTAATCTTTTATCGGTGCCATCAATTACGCTCTTGCGCATTAAACTGTTTTGGCGGATTGAAGACAAAGACTACCTTCATGCCGTCGGTTTCAAGGTACTTTAACATTACAATCTATCAAATGTTCACAGTTGGACATAGGCCTGCATCATATATTTGCCTTACAGGGTAAGAGGGGGAGAATATTTACCATCATTATCACGCTTGGCAAGCGGGTTTGCAATCGTAGTTTTTTTATTTAGCTCAGCGAAAGTATAACTGCACATCTCCTGATTCAGTTTTTTTTTCTGTCGCTTCTTACGACACCCACGAACCGGGTAGAGAATATCCTTATAGATCATTAGACTGTTAACTAGAGGTAAGTACTTTAGTATGTAAAAAACGGATACAAGCACAATCATATTATCATCTATACAAATAAATAAAATAGATCTGTTTGTAATGTCACAAAAATATCTTTTTACTAAATGCATATGAAATTATATACGGTATTTATAACAAAAACAAAAGTGTTAAAATTTTTGTCTGTTTGTTCCGGTTAATCTCCGAAATGGCCGGATCGATTTTGACCTGACTTTAGTGGCAGATAGCTGATGTTATGAGAAGTAACTTAGGATACCTTTATTTTAATTAAAGAATAAAAGTTCCGCGCAAAAAGTTAAAATCTATTAAATACAATCGTAATTAATTACTCGCGGGTGAAGTCGCGAGGAACAGCTAGTTTTATATATAATAAGATGGGATGTGTGAGTTGGTATTAATAGAACCCTTAAATAGCCTCCGTATTCGGGTATAATATAGAAAATGTGGGTAACATAGAATAGACAGAAAATTCATATTCATAAAACGTCCACTTTTCATAAGAGTTGAATGCAAGTACTAAGCCGGTCTAAGCTTCTTATTGCGCGCTCCGCTAGAAAGATTACCGATGTACTATTTCTCGAATAGTGCCCACGCAATATTACTGACCGTAAATAGGCATACTCCTTGAAAAAAAAAAAGAGTACTGCGGTGAGGTTTCGTCTTACGAAGATATACACAAATATTCGCGCGTTAATATAGGAGCGCTCAAATATGATATTGTTTCCGAATCTAAACTATAATTATATGAATTTCTTATATTTACGCAAACACTACACATTGATTTAAATTAATTTTACGGATTTGATCGCGTTTAATTTATTTATTTTTAATTGCCGATGTTTCGGGTGCTCTCCAGCACTCATGAATAATAATTAAAAAGCTGAAGGTACTCCGGGTTAACACTGACATCGGGACGTCAGTTACCTGAGTCCTCCGTGACATGGCAGTTTGCCTAATAGTCGAAATGCGACCACTATACGACCACGAGTTTTTATTTAGATTAGAGAAAAATGAAACTGCGGGTTTGTTCACGATGGCATGATGATGATTTGATCTTGTAACCTATTGAAACTTACACCAAAAGTTACACCAAAACCGAATTTCCAGAGTTCAAGGCCTACCGGAGATACCGGACCTACGAGTGTCTAATAGAGTGATGGATTTTTTACACTAACTTTGCTATCACACGGCATACTTACTTACAATAAAAACTTATTGTGAATCATACATCCACTACTGCCTATTAAAGTCCACCGTTGCATTGTTGCCACTGCTGCACCATGATTGCCTCAAATGATGGATTTTGCAATAGTTGCCGCGCTAGTCAGGCGGGTTTGTAACCGCAGTATTTTTTAAATCGTTTTGAGCTATTATCATGTCCACACCGTCTTTAACCACTCGAATGTCGGGGTCATTTTGGCCAATATGGCGCATCTGTCGAGCACTTTCAGAAGTACTAACTAAGTATATAACAAGTATACTAAGTATATATATATATATATATATATATATATATATATATATATATATATATATATGTTATGACAGAGTGGACAGGGATGTGTTATGGCAAACGCTGAACGCATTTAGGTTGAGCGCTGGTTTGATACAGGCATTAAAGTCTCTGTATAGGGACTCGAGTGCTTGTGTTAGAATCTACGGGGTCTACTCGGACTGGTTTGGCATCCATAAAGGTGTCAGACAGGGCTGTGTAGCTTCCCCGTGGCTGTTCAACCTATTTATGGACAGCTGTTTGGAAAATTTGAAAGTTGAAGAATGCGGGGTAAGAATGGGTGAGTTAACCATCAAATGCCTTTTGTACGCCGATGATCAAGTCATACTTGCGTCGTCGGCGGCCGAGTTGCAAATGATGGTTACATTAATGAACAGGTCATTAAAAGAAAGGGGAATGAAAGTGAACGCGAGTAAGACGAAAGTGATGGTTTTTGAAAGAGATGAAAGCAAAACGGTATGTGAAATAAGAATAGAAGGAGAGTTAATTGAGCAAGTGGATGAGTTCGTATATTTGGGATGTGTATTCAGCAGGGATGCGAGATATGATAAGGACATTGAACGACGAGTGAATGCAGGAAATAAAGTAAATGGGGCTCTACACTCTATTGTGAAAAGTCAGAATGTGTCAAAAAGGCACGTATGGCAATTCACAGTGCTGTATTAGTCCCTACTTTAACGTATGGTAGTGAAAGTTGGGTGTGGCAGAAGAAGCACGAGAGTAGAATAAATGCGGTAGAAATGCGGTCGCTAAGGAGTATGTTAGGGCTGAATCTGAGTGACAGGGTGAGAAACTGTGTGATAAAAGAAGAGTGTGGTTTGCAAGATGATGCGGTGACCAGGATTAAGAAAGGAATGCTTCGGTGGTTTGGTCATGTAGAAAGAATGAATGCGGAAAGACTGACAAAGCAAATATATGTTGCAGAAGTGAATGGAAGAGTCGGAAAGGGACGTCCTAGGCGGATGTTTGTCGACCAAATTGGCGATATTCTAAAAATGGGCCAAATTAAGAGTACCCTTAACCGACGAGCATGTATGCGTAGGTATATGAATGTGGAAGAGGCGAGAAAGGTATGTCAGGATCGTGCTAAATGGAAGTCTGTAGTCTCTGCCTACCCCTCTGGGTGACAGGCGTGAGTGTTTATGTATGTATGTAAGTATTTTAAAATCATATATCAATGGAAATGTTATTAAATAAGCTATCAGATTATGCATAACAGATATATATGTTATATACATATATGTATGTTATATATATATATATATATATATATATATATATATATATATATATATATATATATATATATATATATATATATATATGTTCCAAATACTTTGCTATCACTCCACGACGTATTATGGCGTTTGACAGATGCGCATATTATTTGAGACGCCAGAATATGGCGTTTGGACAGCCGAGAGGTTAAGTTTCCCTCGGTCGCCGCGTTACGACACTCACGGGACGATAGTGGATAGTGGATAGTGGATATTCTTACACTGGCTCTGCCTACCTACATATCGCAAAAAGTGCCTAGCAATAGTTTTAATGGTAAAGAAAGTAAATTGCTGTCTATAAGCAATTACAGGCGCTATTATGCTTTTACGGCCCTTGCTGCAAACCTAAACATCAGCGATATATACAAGATACAAAGGATTATATGCCTTATTTTCTCTGTAATAAGAACTTATCTTGTACGCAGATAAACGAATCACGTACATTTATTAATGATAGAGTATTGTATCGTTATTAACCAACCCCACAAATAGCAATTTCCTTTATTTGTTTCGCTCGTCATCTATACATATAAGGAAAATTGAAGTATCTATTTGTAAAATTGAATCAACTTTTTATATTGAGGGCGACCCCCCACTATATGGAGTGACGAACTGGTAAGACATGCAGGAAGTCGATGGAAGCAGGTGACACAGGACTGTGCTTTGTGGCATTACTTGGGGGAGGCCTATGTACAGCAGTGGACTTGTGAAGGGCTGTAATGATGATGATAATATTGAGCTCATGGCAATATTTGCAGGCTAATAAGACATGAATCCGAGCCAATCTTCGGAGTGACTGCATCGATCATAATAAAACTTTACAAACAGATAGATAGCAATGCCAGTAGTGATATAGTCGATAATTTATCAAGAAAACTGCGACTTGAAGTCGAAGAAGGCGAATAATTGAGAAAAATAAATGGTCTCAGGCGAAGCCGGGTCAAGTTGCTGGTTGTTAAATAAGAAACATAAAGAGTATTTGTTTGTTTTATTTCTTCTTATTCTTCAACCCGCAAGTCTACTGGGCTGAATCGTTTAGTAGTGTACCAATATCTGCTACCCCATATCTGAAACTGAAACAGGAAATAGGCAGCAGCTACTTCCTAATAACTACCCAAGATTATAAAAGCTGCGGTTGCCAACCTGCTTGCCAAGCGTGGCTACTATGGCAAAATCCTCCTATGAGACAATCTATGGGGGAGGTTTATGTTTAGCAGTAGACTCTTATAGGCTGTAATAGAAACAGAAACAGAAAAGCTTTTATTCAATATAGATTAAGTATAAATAATACCTATTGAAAGCCACTTTTTTATTTTACTACTGGTTTGGAAAAAAATCTCTGTCCTGGGAAGAACCAGCGAGAAACCCAGCGGGACTTAAAAAATAACAGCTTACAATCATGTATGTAACAACTTACAATTAACAAAACAAATTAGAAACAGCTTGGTAACCATTATCTTTCCCGGGAGTTATTATCATCCATAAATTCCTTAATATAATAATAACCTTTTTAATAAAAATTAAGTTTATATAATTTTTTGAACTTTGTGCAGGTCAAATTTTGTATATTCTCTGGGATTTTGTTGTAAAAGCGTATACATCGCCCCAAGAATGAATTCTTGACTCGGTCGAGTCGAGTAACTGATACTAATATAACTAATGGATGGATGAATGAAAGTCTGCTGGACGTGAACCCCTCCCGTTATTCTTCCTGGGTTCGCCAATATCCCCTCCTCGGCAGACGAACTAATGATTAAGAGACTGGAGCAAAGACGGTTAAAACAACATTTAACGGAAGCCATTCCGGTTATTGGCATTTAAGATACGAAATAGTGATGAATTCTTTCTAAGTGATTCATCCTTATTATTTCTAAAAACTTTTGTCTGCTTACCGCTGTTGTTCAGCCGTCTTCTTACCCAATTTCACATTTCACGGTTTCACAGCGGCCTTATGTTAAAATAATTACGAATACATTACGTTATGTATTAAATTACTTTTCTATTACACTATATATTTATATATTTCCACGAGCTCTGGTTGAAGGAAAGCTTCGTGAGGAAACTTGATATTCTGAGAAACCAAAAAAATATTTTGGAGACATGTGAAGTCCGCCAACACGCAATGGTGTAGCGCGGCGGACTCTTCCTTGCCCTATAACCCTTTCAGAAGAGAGAGGAGGCCTGTAGGCTGTTACTTTACTTTCCTATACCATATTTAAAAAAAATTAAACAGCAGATATGTAGCGCATCTTGCTGATAAAACCTCATAACAATTTAAAAAAAAAAACTAAGGTTTCTAATCCACCTGCCAAGGGGGTTGGAACTGTGGAAAATATCTAGATATTCACGTTGGATGGACGTAAATACGGACTGTATAAAGGATTTAACGGATGAATTAATTAATAATAATATCCACCTGAAGAGAGAGAAGAGAAGAGAGAGAATTTCTTGATAAAAAAACTCAATAACAATTTAGGTTCGAATCTCCGACCCCGACCCCAAATTCGAACCCGGGACCACGTTATCCACAATCCACTTGGTAGACCAACGAGGCAGAAGTGTATAAATGAATTAAATCAAACACATAGTTCGATAATACAAGTCGACACCAAATGCAATTTCAAAGTTGTACGCAAACATGGCAATCAAACGGCATCCATTGTTCGAGTGTTCCCACTTAACTTCATTAGAATTAACTCAATAAAAGTTCAATGACATCGTTGTTATCAGAATCAGATGGAGTTCGTTAACGAACTTTATTTCAATCAAAGTTTAACTAACTTCATTACAAACAAACGTTTTGTGTTTCAATAGACAGAGATTTCGTCTCCAATGAATAAGCTTAGAACAGGTTCAATTTAAATAAGTTTTTGCAAAGGTTATTAGATTCCCTCTAAAAGCGAAGAAAGAGTTCATAACAATGATTTGAATCCAAATTTAAAATTATTTATTATGAACATAGTCTATATTAAATATCGTTATTGTTTCAACCTATTAAAGTCCACTGCTGAACCTCCTTGAATAGGCCTGTCCCGCAGATTACTTGATAGGGGGTATTGGCCATAGTTGTTACGCTTGGCAAGCGGGTTGACACTTGGCAGCCGCAGTTTTTATTTAGTTTCCCTCTGTCGTCTCATACAATACTCACAGGATGATATAGGGTAGTGGATATTGTAACCCCGCCTTACTTATATACAGTAGCATGTTATTATAACAAAGACCTCTGTGACTGTTCCCGCCTGTTAGAACATACAATTGCAAATCTTATAATTTATAAGGACATATCGAAACTTCTCAGCTTTTTATACATGAAAAATACAGCAAAAAGCCAGCTTTTGTAATCTTTTGCATACGCACGTTTATACTTTTTCCCTCAACTTTGCCTGCGTCTTCAATTCTATTCCCCACGTATAATGACGGTTTGGCTTGAATGAAATTAAAATGATGGAGCGCACCGTGGCCGTATGTACGAACTATAAAGTTTGTTATATCTGTGAATATCTTCAAAACGTTAAATCTGTCAATAGGCCTGAAGCCCGTTCCGAAATATCATGAAGTGCAGTTAACTGCATTCCTGGTTTCTGCGCTACGGAATGGTAACGTACTGCCGTTTTGCCAACTGTTATTATATTGAATTTCCTAAATAATGTTCCCTTCACCATCATGTTTATGTTTTGAAATATATTGTATAAAAGGCCGCTGGCCTCATATTTTAATGTAAACAATAGCACCGTAGTTGAATGTTTCATTCAATAAATAGCATTATAAACATGTAGTGTAATTGCTCCTATAAGGGAGCGTTGATAAATAGAGCGGGTTTGCTGGCGGGATGTTAACTGGAGAGCATACAGTAGCAGTTAGATGAGCAATAAATAACACTTCTTGAGAGTTTCTTCTTGTTTTATTTCTTGATTCCTTATTATTACATTGCCGGATTTGGAATAATTTACCACGAAAAACGCCCCTTTTTTATAAGTGGCTGTAACCAATCATAATTAAGAAAAAATCGCACACGGCATTAGTGAATCTATTGACCAATCAGAGCGCAGAGTAACCCTTTCTAAGAGAGATTCACAATTTCCTTAATAAACGTGGTAAAACATTCCTTACAATATTTATATTTATTCCTAACGATAGATACAACTTATTTCTATTATTCTAAACATAAATCATTCAATAAACCTTTATTTTACACTTATAAAAAATAAAAATAGTTTCGCGGTCGCCTCACGGTTTAGCTCCGGAGTAGGACTATATGTTTTGCCGAACATACAAGTGGCGCCGCCAAGAGGTAGGAATGTACAACACTTTTTCAGGAATTATGCTTAAGAATCTATACAATATTTTTTCATGAAATCTAAATCTTTCTCATAATGAAATAACATTATACAGCGATTAATTGACATATTAATGTTTCTTTTGAAGTACTTTAAAGGAAAAAGAATTATATTAATCACTTATATGTTAAATAGCTCTTAAAGTTATGATAAAGGAAATCTTACTAGAAAATAAGCTTATACTTGCGTCTAATGTTGTAATCAGACCTAAATAATATTAAATAGATTCATATAAGTCACTTTAAGATAAAAATAGAAGTGTTTAATTTACTTTCCTGTTTTTTCAGCACTAATCAGTCTTTACACTTAGCTTTATTTTACGAATAGGAAACAGTTAAGATTAATACTATCACCTAATTTTAAATCACTGATAAGGAATAATTAAGATTAAATGCTAACACTTAGTTTTAATTCACTGATAATAAATAATTAATATTAAAATATTAAATGTTCGAATTCACTTTGTCGTCGCTAACAGATAATAAATAATTAATATTAAATGTTCGAATTCACTTTGTCGTCGCTAACATTCTCCCCCACGGTGCGTAGCACTGCATCCTCTGGAGGCGACGACTCCGCTGGCACCAGCACGATGACACGTCGAGTTGGACGGCGAAGTATTCCGCCTGATGTCCGCACGTCCAGCACCCTGGTTCTTCCGTCTGGTCCGGGATAGGTTTTGACGATTTCACCGCGAGGCCATGAGTTTCGCGGTAATGTGGCGTCCACTATTAGCACGATGTCTCCTTCCCTTGGGTCTCTGGTTTCTTTCCCCTCGAGTTTCCTTGGCATCAGGAGAGGTAAGTATTCTTTAATCCACCTTTTCCAGAAGTGGTCTGCGAGTCTCTGGGTGGTTCTCCAGCTTGCCTTTCCGATGAGCTCCGTGTCGCTGAACTCTCCCGGCGCCATAGCTCCGCATGATCTTCCCAGCAGAAAGTGGTTCGCTGTTAGGCTCTCCTCGTCTCCTGGGTCCATGCTGATCGGGGTGAGAGGTCTCGAGTTGACGATGTGTTCAACCTCAGTCATTAGCGTATGGAGTACTTCCTCGGGCGGGCTCTTCTCGTTGAGGACTACTGCTAGCGCCGTCTTGACTGTTCGTACGAGCCGCTCCCAGGCGCCTCCCATGTTCGGAGTTCCCGGGGGGATGAACTTCCACTGGATGCCCTTTTCCTGTGCGGCCTCCTCTAATTCCCTTTTTGCTCCGACGAAATTAGTTCCGTTGTCGCTATATATGGTTTTCGGAGTTCCTCTTCTGGCCGCCATTCGTCGGAGTGCCATGATCATTGAGCTGGCGCTGAGAGAAGGTACCAGTTCTAAATGTACTGCTCTAGTTGTGAGGCAGGTAAATAAGGCTCCCCAGCGCTTCTCGTTTCTTCTTCCGATGGTGACTTGCATCGGCCCGAAGTAGTCTACGGCTGTGCAGGAGAACGGAAATTGATGATGCTGCAATCTTTCACTCGGCAGATCTCCCGTTGGTGGTATCTCTGGTGAACTCTTCTTTGTCTTGCACCATTGACAGCTGTGTGCGACCGCTTTTAGAGTTGCTCTTAAACCCAAGATCCAGAACCTTTGACGAATTTCGTTCATTACTGTAGCGGTGTTTCCGTGAAGGAATTTCCTGTGATAGTGTTGTATTATTAGACGAGTTATTTTTTGTTTTCCGTCTAAAATGATAGGATTCATTATTCTTCCGTTTCGGTCGTGAAATTTCATTGTTCTGCTCCTTAATTTAATTATTCTGTCGTCTCCAATGTAAACGTCGATTTTCTTAAGTCGACTCGAATTTTCTAATGGCTTTTCTGACTTCAGTTTTCTTATGTCTGATGCAAAACTATCGCTCTGGCTTATTTTTATTAATATCTCTTCGGCCTTTTTTAGGTGTTCTGCTTCTATGGGTGAGTATAGGCGCTTATTTTTACTTCCGCTGGTCGACGGGATTGAGGTTTGTGCTTCTTTCTTCTGGATTTTTTGTGGTTTCCAAGACTCATCCTTCTGGCGTGCGGCGGTGGTGGTCGCTTTACGGCTCTTCTTTAGTAGGTGTGTAAAGGCGATCACTCTGGCTGTAGTGCGCAGCAGTCGCTCCCAGCTCGAGAACCTTTCTGGGTTTAATAGGGTGTCTTCTGCTGCCATCGTTGCCAATACCTTTTGCTTGCTTTTTTCTTCTGGCATAACAATTTCTGGCTTGAAGTCGTGAAATGGCCATTCTTCTTCTGGTCGACGGAGAAATGACGGGCCTTTGAACCATCTGGCGTTGTGGTCGAATTCGATTGGGGTTCCCCTCGTGGCGTCGTCCGCTGGATTCTCCTTGGTTGGCACCCATCTCCAGTCTTCTGGCTTGGAACTTTCTTCGATCTCGGCGAGTCGGTTGGCCACAAAGGTTTAGAACTTCCTTGGTTCTGACTTTATCCATTGCAGCACTGTGCTGGAGTCGGTCCAGTAAACCTTTCTCGTTATGTCGAGCTCTGATTCCTCTTCGATTGTGGCGGCTAGTCTGCTTCCGAGTAAAGTCGCTTGTAGCTCCAGCCTCGGAATTGACACAGGCTTCGTTGACGTTACCCTAGCTTTGCCGGCGATCATGGAGACATGGACCTTTCCTCCGGGCTCGACTATTCTTCAGTAGCCTACTGCTGCATAGGCTTCTTCACTCGCATCGGAGAATGTGTGTAGCTGTCCTTTTCTGCCTTTGGGTGAGACGCACCTCGGGATCTTCAGCCTCGTTAATGTTGACACTTCTTCCAGGTATTTCATCCAGACTTCCTTTTGATGTTCGTTGATTGGTTCATCCCAATCTATTTTCTTTCGCCAGATGTCTCGGATTAGTTTCTTTCCTTGTATTAGAACTGGTGTAGCAAAACCCATTGGATCGAAGGTGGACATTACTGCGCTTGTGACTTCTCTTTTTGTTGGAGTCCTTCTGCCATCTTGCAGGTCCTCCGGCGTGTTGCGTAGCCCGACGTTGAAGGCTAATGTATCTTCTTTCACCAGCCATCTTAGTCCCAGAGTCTTCCCTTCCTTGGTCAGTTGTAAGGAGTTTTCTTTGTTTGCGTCTTCTACCTCTGATATTACCCCAGAGTTGTTGCTGGCCCATCCCTTCAGATGAAAGTTTGCTCTTGCGTGAATGTCTTTCACTTCTTTGGATATTTTCTTTGCTTCGGTTGTAGATGCGAAGCTCTGCAGATAGTCGTCCATGTAGTGGTTTCTCTTAATTGCTTTCACTGCTTCAGGATGAGTGTTCTTAAATTCCTCTGCGTTCTTGTTCATTACGTATATGGCTGTTGCAGGTGATGACGCTCCCCCGAAGATGATTGAAGACATTCTATACTCTTGAGGCTTGCCGGTTCTTCGGTTTCCGCGCCACAGGAACCTGAGACTGTCTCGGTCGTCTTCTCTGACTTTTACTCGAAGAAACATGTCTTGTATGTCTGCCATGACGGCTACTGGTCCCTCTCTGAAACGCAGCAGTACTCCGAATAATGATTGTAGCAGGTCTGGGCCCGAGAGCAAGGCGTCGTTGAGGCTCTTTCCTTCATATTTGGCAGCTGCGTCGAACACTATTCTTAGCTTCTTCTTGACTGGGTGTACAACAGCGAAGTGGGGTAGGTAGAATGTCCTTCCTTTGTTAGAGGTTTCTGGAGCCTTCTCTGCGTATCCTTTTTCGATTAGACTCAGGATCTGCTCCTCGTAGTGCTTTCTTGCTTCTTGATCACGATCCAATTTTTTCTCGATGCTGACCAGGCGTCGAACAGCTTGATTGTAGTTGTTGGGCAGGTGTTCATCTTCTTTTTTCCACAGGAGTCCCGTTTCATATTGACCGCTTGGCAGTTTCTTGGTAGTTTTCTCGAGGGTTTCTAATGCTCTTCTGTCGCTGTCGTTAGATGGTGAAC
Source organism: Parnassius smintheus behrii (assembly GCA_036936625.1). Lineage (NCBI taxonomy): Eukaryota > Metazoa > Arthropoda > Insecta > Lepidoptera > Papilionidae > Parnassius > Parnassius smintheus. The sequence goes on along the minus strand of JAUPFT010000020.1, from coordinate 8,953,396 downwards.
GATTTTGGATCCCTAGAGACTCTAATTGGAAGTGTTCTCGGACGAGGTCTTCTATGTCTTCCTTGCCAGTGGTCGCTCTGCCATAATGAGTGAAGTGTACTGTGGCAGTTGTTCCTGTTTCACATCCATGTAACACCCACCCTAAGTTCGTGAGGGAAGCTACAGGATCTGATGGTTTGCCCTTCTTCAGCTTTCTTGTCACTATCAGTCCCCAATTGTCTTGGCCTATCAGTAGCTTGGGCCTCTCGGAGACGTAGAGGAGTTGATTTTCAATTGCCTTCAGGTGCTCACAGTTTCTCACGGTGTCCTTGTTTATGCATTGTTCAGACAGCTTCAGGTCGTCGATGGTTCTTGCTGCGATAGTTCTCTTTTCTTTTCTATGAGCCCCTTTTATTTTGAACTCGATCTTCTGTGAACTATCTTTTCTTAACACCTTTCCGCCAACGGTTTCGATCGTGAGTTTTTCTTTCTTTCCTTCGACTCCGATTTTTTCAGCAATTAATGCGTCTAAGAGTGTGACCGTTGACCCTTCGTCTAGTAGTGCTAATACGCGAACTTGTCCTTTTGGGCCATAGAAGTTCACGGGGATCATCTTTAGGTAGGCCTTTTCTTCTCCTTTGGCGTTATGGATTGAGGCGACCTTTTCTTCTGAGATGCTATTGGTGTCTTTTGCTTCTTTTTCTATCGACGCCGGTGGTTTGTCAGAATGTAAGATGGTATGATGCCATCTTTTACACAGCTTGCAGACTGGTGCTTTACAGTTGATTCTTGAGTGTCTGAATCGAAGGCACTTGAAGCATATCTTTGCCTTCTTGGTCATATCCCATTTTCCATTCAGGTTGGCTTCTTTGAACCTTTTACATTCTAATGCGAAGTGTTCTTCCTCACAGAACGGACACGACTTCTTATATTTCTCTTTTGACTCTTTTGACGCTTCTTGAACCAAATGAACGGGTTTTCTTATTCCTCTTCTTTGTTCTGAGGGCGCTTCGGGCGGGGCGAAGTCTCCGCACATGTCGGCTTCTGTTTCTAGGAACGCTTCGATAAGTAATAGCTCCTGAATTTCCTCGTCTCTTCTGCTTCTGTGGTAGGCGAACCAACGGAACTTCATTGACGTCGGCATCTTGTCTACTATAACTCTCAGCGTTTCAGGTGAACTGAGATACTGTGGTTTCTTCAGGGCTTTGATTGTTTCGACTGCGTTCTTTACTTTGCTTGCAAATATGCATATGTCGCTCGGGTTTTCGCCGACTCTTGGGAGGTTCTTCATTTTTTCTAGTTCTGCTAATGCTAGTGCTCCAGGTCTTCCGAATCTTGCTTCCAGTCCCTTGATCACTTCGCGTGGGTCTTCGGCGGTGAAAAGCAGGCTTTGGACGGCTTCTCTAGCTTTTCCTTGGATCGCTATTCTAAGGCGCGCTAGGTTTTGATTGCTACTGAAAGAAGCAGCCGTATCCTCGTATGATCTTTTGAAGGCTAACCATTCTTCGCAGGCCCCGTTGAAGTGAGGGAGTTCTAGGTGCTTCGGTGAAACGGTGTCACGTGATTTTTCTGATAGCTTTAGTATGACTGAAGCTAGTTCCTGGATGTCACTTTTCTTTTCTTCTGCCTCTATTGGTTTGTGGTTCTTATTAGGCATGTCTCCGGTCTGGATGAACCAGCGTTCGACTTCTCGAGTTCGCTCGAACAGCTCTTCTCCGGCACCATCTTCCTCTTGATTCCGCAGTGAGAAGTTCTAATTCCGCTTGAGCAACTTTTGACCGCGCTTCTGCCAATTCTAGTTCCCTTAATGCCATTGTCATCTTTGCTTGCGCTTCTGCTCTCTTCCTATGCGACGAGCGAACGGAAAGCGTGTCTGGATCGCGGGTCGTCTTCTTAGGGTGAGGCTGTTGCAGAGTCTTCATTGCGACACTTCTTTCTTGAATCTGCGGCGTTGGATGACTTCCTTCTTGGTGAGGAACTGACGCTTTGACGGTGCGTGTCGGGGGTGTTTAGGCCTGAGTCGGCGCTCGGGTCGAGCGGGAGGCGCGCCTGACGGCGGAGGCGCGGGGGGGTGCAGTCTGGTGCGGCGCCCGGCTGCGCCGGCGTCGGGTTTTGCGCTTCACTTATCGCAGAGCGTGGATCTGGGTAGTTGCCCGTTGTGTTAATAGTTTAGTCGCACCTCTGCCTTAACGTATATACTTCGCGAACCTGAGTAGTTTGCCGCGCGGTCCGGTGATATTGCTTTTTTCACAAAGGTCGAGTTTGTATGTGACGCGCGTTCGGTTAAATCTTGTTGGACTTTATTGGATTAACCTAATGACAATTGGCTTGTCTCCAATTAACAAGTGAGAAACGAGTGTAATTTACTAGATTCTTAAATTTTTGTGACGGACTGCCACTTCGATATAAAGAATAGAGGTGAAGCCTTGGGGTCGGCGGTTCTGCAACCAGCAGGAAGTCAGGTTACATAATTTAACACAATCCCACCACAACACAGTCAAGCACACCCACACTTACACCTGAATCTTCCTAAGGTAGACCCTACTTCGAAGAAATAGGTAAGTTTTTGTTTGGTCCCCCTTTTACCGCTAACGTGTAATATTCCACAAGCCATTTAGGCCGACCTCCTGTTGCTCGTCGAGTGGAACTCCTGATGGGCCCGAGTTCCACGACCTTTGCCCGGGTAACTAGAGGCCGTAACATTTGGTAGCGGGGCGTGGTTTTCCTGATGGGTTTTGAAACCACTCCCAGCTCAATACGTAACGTTTGTTGCAATACGTATTAATAATTTTGTTTTGTTCGCGTGTTATTTGTTAGCGGATAGGATCGGTGTATAGAACCGTGTAGTAACCGTATTTTTTGAGTTTTATTTACTTTATTCGGTCGCTTACTTTGTTAGTGGTAGGTAGAATTGTGCCACGCCCGCGGCCGGGCGTAAGCGGACTGTTTAGGTATTTACCTTAGGTTTAGGTACACGCGTCGAGTAGGGTTTATAATTACCGTTGCTACATAAGCGTGGCAATTGCAAATATTGTATATGTAATAATTATCAATCAGCGTTGTCTCGTAAACCGACTGTAGTTATTACTCGTGGAATAGTAATTTGTTTGAATTAAATTAATTGCGTAGTATAATTTACTGATTGGATAAATAGTATTTTGTATTGTATTATTTTTATTGTGATAATTAAACTAATTGTGTAAAGTAATTTGTACTAAGTTTAATTCGGTGATAATCGTACCTTGTAATGATGCCTTCACACCGGTCACCGACGCTTCGCTTACAAGCGGAACTGCGCTTGGCTGCGAATGCTCACAGCTTGATAGGGAGACCCGATAGAATCCATAGCTTGGAGAAGCGGCTCGAGCAAGTCACGGCCCGAAGGGCCGTAGTGGAGGAGGCATGCTCCGAGATTATGGCTTCGGGAGCGGAACAGGGAGTCCTAGACTCCTGTCTTTCCGACTATGAGCAATTTTTTGCTCTCACGGATGACCTGATTGAGGCAGGGGCCAAGCAGGCTAGTGACGCGCGTGAAGCTCGGCTGGGTGTCCTGCTCGAGTCCCCTCGGAAGCAGCCCACTCACCCGGAGCTGTTGGGACGACTTCCCACTCTGGACCTGCCAAGGTTCTCCGGGGTCCTCTCCGAGTGGTTAACATTTGTGGGACTTTTTGACAGCCTAGTGGATGCCCGGAGGGATTTAACACCAAGCCAGAAGATGGCGTATCTCCTGGCCTCATTAGAGGGGGAGGCCTTGGGCGTCGTCGGCCATTTGAAGGTGTCGGACGACGCCTACCTGAACGCTCGGGACCTCCTTGCCGGAAGGTATGCCAACGTACGGCGAATTGCGGACGAGCACGTCAAACTTCTGTTAAACCTCCCGTTGCTAAAGGACCGGGCCCGACTACGACCGGACGTCGTAAATCCGGTCTTGGTGGCCTGCAACTCGTTGAGACGGCTGGATTTGCCGGTGGACGAATGGTCCTTTTTGTTGCTCCATATTGTGCTGTCCCGCCTACCTCTCGATCTTCGACTCCATTTTGAGGAGAGGTACGGCGGAGACGGCGCCTCCTATATTCCTCCCTTCAGGGATCTGCTGCGGTTCTTGGAGGAGCAGTGCCGGCAGATTGAAAACGCAGCGGGCACCGCCGGAGATCTGCGGACTGCTAACCGAACCGTGACCAGGGAAAGGCGAAACCCCCCGGCCAAGTTGTTGGCAACCCCCCTCAGACCTAGTGGTGCTCCTGCGGGAGGGCGCCCCCTCCTATCATCTTATAGTGGCCTAGTGGCCAGGAAGGAGCCCCCCTGCTCCTATTGTAGAGCAGCAGAACACCAGGTGACGTCGTGCCCTAAATTATTAGGCAAGCCTGCCTCAGCGAGACGAACCATCGCCAGGGAGCGCCGCTGGTGCTATTCATGTTTAGAACGGCACCTCCAACGAGACTGCCCGCACCAGCGGCCCTGTCCGCACTGCCAGGGCAAGCACCACGCCGTTTTGTGCCTGGGCGCGAACGGCTCTTTCTCCCGGGGCTCGGCTGGGCCCTCATCCCCCACGGGCGGGGGCGCCCAGCCACCCCCTCTGACAGGTGACGCTCGTCGCTCTCCTACCGACGACCCTGCCCCTGGGTTCGGAGGGGGTTCCCCTCACGACCAGTCGGGGGGTCGTTCCCCCAGGGGCGGGGGGTTCGTCACCCCCCCTCGGAGGGTCGAGAGGGACTTCGCGGCCACTCAGCGATCAGCGAGATCCTTCTCACCCCCATTAGCAGAGAGGCCGCGACTGGAGTACCACCCCCCCCCCCTTTGGTCGGTCCCGCTACTACGGGCTCCCTGAGACCTCGAAGCTGTCCAGGGCCTCCAGGCCAAGGTTCCCAGAAGCCCCCCAGGTCGGCCCGTTCTGCGATTTTCATCCACGGGTCATTGAGATGCCGCCGGAATTCCGCTTTCCGGACCCCCGGCTTGAGTGCCGGTCCGACGAAGGCAGCTCCTGCTAGGAAACTGCCGCCCTAGCTCCCACCACGGCCGCCTTCACTGATCCTTTAAGCCGTCCGCAGTCCACCTGTCAAACTGTTCTATTGCCGACGGCCGCCGTGAAGGTGTACAACCCGAGTGGCGACTGCTTAACTGTTCGCGCTCTATTGGATTCAGGTTCACAACGCTGTGTGGCCTCCACTCGGTTAGTGGGAAGACTAGGGCTCCCCTGGAGCTCCAAATCATGTCCAATGGTAGGTATTGGAGGTGCAGAGCCTCTTGCTCCTAGGGGACAAGCAAGGCTGGTGTTTGGTCCTGCAAGCGAACACCTCCACATCTTAGTTAAGGTAAATGTCCTCGATGATATTGTAGGCTTTCTCCCTAATGCCCGTATAAATGATAGCGCGGTTTGTTGTACGTCTGGCTTGAGACCGGCAGACCCTCAATGGTCCCAACCTGGGCTGATAGATTTGTTGCTGGGGGCCGACGTGCTGGGGTTCATCCTGTTAGGCGAGATACGAGCCCTACAGCCCGATGGCTTGTCAGCCGTGTCCACTGTATTTGGGCACAGTTTCTTTGGACCGGTTCTGTGGTCTCCACCGCATCAGGCAGCCGACCCGCTCCCAGTGGCGGGCGTGTCTCTTTCGGACGTCGTCCAGCGGTTCTGGGAAATTGAGGAGCCGCCACACGCGCCTCGAGTCAACCCTCTGGACCGTGAGTGCGAGTTGTTCTACCAGAACAATACCGGCCGCCGTGTCGACGGTCGCTTTGTCACCCGCTTACCCTTTCTTGACTCACGGCCTCCTTTGGGCCAATCTCGGACCATGGCCGAAAAGAGGTTGCTTTCTATGGAGCGCCGTATGCGTCGCGACACAGCCTTTCGCGACAAGTATGTCGAGTTCATGCGCGAATATCAAGAGCTGGGTCACATGTCACCTTCTCATTTCGACTGGCGATCACATGAACACTACTTCCTCCCCCACCACGCGGTTTTGAAGTCCCCTGGGAGTAAGATTCGGGTGGTTTTCGACGGCTCCGCCCCCTCGTCCAATGGGGTGTCCCTGAACCAGTGTCTCCACTCTGGTCCTAAATTGATCAGGGACATATCCGACATTTTGACCCACTTCCGTCGGCATCAAAATGTTTTTGTAGCCGACATTCGGATGATGTTTCGACAATCAGTGGTCCACCGTGATGACCGTCGATATCAGCTGATCCTGTGGCGCGAGAAGCCCAGCGATCCGATACAAGTGTTCGAGTTGAACACCACCACCTATGGACTCCGATCCAGCCCGTATGTCGCCATGCGAACCCTCCTCGAACTAGCTGAGAGAGAGCGCCTAAGATACGCTCGGGGGGCTTCTATTTTGGAGACCTCGGTCTACATGGACGATATTTGTACGGGTGCCTCCACCGTCGAGGAGGCCCTCGTATTGCGAGACGAATTGATTGCCATCCTGAAGTCGGGAGGTTATGAGCTGCGCAAATGGTTGTCGAACTCCCCTCATATTTTGAAGGACCTCCCAGGAGAGGATCAACAAGACCCTCATCTATTCGAGCACCCTGACAATCCTAATTTGTTGACTGTGCTTGGCATTCAATATCAGCCTGTTCAGGATACCTTCACGTATCGAGTCAAGATCGATCCCCCCCCTAAATCATGGACCAAGCGCTCTGTGTTGTCAACTGTAGCTCGCACCTTCGATCCTAATGGTTGGATTACTCCGGTCATCTTTTTGGCTAAGTGTTTCCTTCAAAAACTCTGGATATCCGGGTTGGGTTGGGACGACCCTATAAGCGGTGCTCTCTTGCGAGAGTGGCTCTCAATTGTGTCCTCCCTTCCAGACATCGACCGGGTCTCCATGTCAAGGTGCTTCCTCCCTACAGGGAAATGCAGGGTTACCCTGCACGGATTTTGCGACGCCTCTGAGAAGGGTTACGCTGCTGTTGTATATTTGCGGACGGTGAGCTCTTCTGGCCATACTTCCGTCCATCTCGTACTTGCTAAAAGCAAAGTGGCTCCCATTAGGTCCCGCTTAACTATCCCTAAGTTGGAACTGTCTGGAGCTGCTCTTCTCACGCGACTGCTCAACCACGTTCACTCCTCCTTGAAGTCGGTAATCGACATTACGGACGTCTACGCTTGGTCGGACAGTGAGATAGTACTTTGTTGGCTCCGAGCGGCACCTCACAATCTTGAGGTCTTCGTGTCGAACCGCGTGTCCCAAATCCAGAATTCTGTCACTTGTCTAACGTGGAGACATGTCCCAGGGGAGTTGAATCCAGCAGACTGTGCTTCTCGTGGCTGTGAGGCCTCCTACTTGGTTGATCACCCGCTGTGGTGGGGGCCCGGCTGGTTAGCTGAGTCTCAGGCGTTCTGGCCCCAGAACAAATACTCTGAACCAATTGAATTGCCTGGCCTACGAGCCCCAGTAGGAGTGGTCAAGGATAAGCCCACTCGTGACCTCTCCTTACTAGAACGGTACAGCTCTCTCGACAAGCTCTTGGGAGTAACGGCTTGGTTGCGTCGATTTGTCCGCAACTCGAGAGACCCATCTAACCGAATATCGGATTCCGCCTTGTCCCCTAGCGAGCGGCGCGAAGCCTTGATGCATTGGACCCGTATGATCCAAGCGGAGCATTTCGAGCTCGTGATTGATACCTTGAAGCGGGGCTTAGTTGTCAAGGGTGCGCTGGCCCGCCTGAACCTCTTCCTGGATGACTCGGGGATGCTTCGCGTGGGCGGACGTTTGAAAAATTCTCAACTGCCGTACGAGGCTCGACACCCTCTACTGCTCCCCAAGGACGGCGCCTTGGTTCGGTTGCTGGTAACTCACTACCATGTTCAGAATGCCCACGCTGGGTGCAACGCTCTTTCGGCCATTTTGCAGCGGGAGTTTTGGATTTTGGCGGGTCGACGCACCATTCGGAGCGTCATCTTTAAGTGCATATCTTGTTATAAGTTGAAGGCGCCCATATCACAGCCGATGATGGGCGACTTACCACCCGACCGCGTCAGAGCCATCCGACCATTCGCGGGAGTCGGAACTGACTTCGCTGGCCCCTTCCTCGTCAAGTCCTCTAACCTTCGTAACGCGCGTGCTCATAAGGCCTATCTGTGCGTTTTCGTGTGCCTCTCCACTAAGGCTGTTCACTTAGAACTTGTAAGTGCCCTTAGCACGGAGGCCTTTTTGTCCACACTGGGTCGCTTCGTATCGCGTCGCGGTTTACCGGACCTGATCCGGTCGGATTGCGGAACTAATTATAAGGGTACTGATAGGTATTTGAAGGAGGTCGTTGAATTTCTGTCTAGCAACAGGACCTATTTAACTACTGCGATGTCCAAGAAGGGCATCCAGTGGAAATTCGACCCTCCGGCTTGCCCACACTGGGGCGGTATTTTTGAGGCGGTGGTGAAGGTTGCAAAGACGCATCTCCGTCGCGTTATTGGCGAAACTATTTTGACATTTGAAGAGCTTGCCACCGTATTCTGTAAAATTGAAGCAGTCCTCAACTCTCGGCCCCTCTGTCCCCTCTCGTCCGATCCGAATGATTTAGAGGTTCTAACCCCTGGCCACTTCCTGATAGGCCAGCCGCTTAACGCCCTGCCCGAGTACCCCTTCCGGGAAATAGTCTCTTCGCGGCTGAGCAGATTTGACATGCTGCAACAAATAACTCAGAGCTTTTGGCACCGATGGTCTCTGGAGTACCTACATCTTTTGCAGCAGCGCGTTAAGTGGTCTGACAAGACGGACCCCCCTCGGGTTGGAGACCTCGTGTTAGTTAAAGAACCTAACGCCTCGCCCTTGTATTGGCGCCGTGGGCGCATTGTCAAGTTGTCGTATGGACCGGATGGGATCCCTAGGGTGGCCGAGGTTTTGGTTGGAGATTCGGTTTTGCAACGTGCCGTCTCTACCCTATCCGGTTTGCCAATTTACTCGCGGACCTAGATCCTCATGTCCGGGACGGGGGCTTGTTTAGGCCTGAGTCGGCGCTCGGGTCGAGCGGGAGGCGCGCCTGACGGCGGAGGCGCGGGGGGGTGCAGTCTGGTGCGGCGCCCGGCTGCGCCGGCGTCGGGTTTTGCGCTTCACTTATCGCAGAGCGTGGATCTGGGTAGTTGCCCGTTGTGTTAATAGTTTAGTCGCACCTCTGCCTTAACGTATATACTTCGCGAACCTGAGTAGTTTGCCGCGCGGTCCGGTGATATTGCTTTTTTCACAAAGGTCGAGTTTGTATGTGACGCGCGTTCGGTTAAATCTTGTTGGACTTTATTGGATTAACCTAATGACAATTGGCTTGTCTCCAATTAACAAGTGAGAAACGAGTGTAATTTACTAGATTCTTAAATTTTTGTGACGGACTGCCACTTCGATATAAAGAATAGAGGTGAAGCCTTGGGGTCGGCGGTTCTGCAACCAGCAGGAAGTCAGGTTACATAATTTAACACAATCCCACCACAACACAGTCAAGCACACCCACACTTACACCTGAATCTTCCTAAGGTAGACCCTACTTCGAAGAAATAGGTAAGTTTTTGTTTGGTCCCCCTTTTACCGCTAACGTGTAATATTCCACAAGCCATTTAGGCCGACCTCCTGTTGCTCGTCGAGTGGAACTCCTGATGGGCCCGAGTTCCACGACCTTTGCCCGGGTAACTAGAGGCCGTAACAGGGGGGGGGGGGTGGTATGGGTTACGTCCCCCGGTGTTGATTCTTTTCCGGCAATGTTTTTGTTAAGAAGTACGGGTTGTCTGTGTACGCTGCTGGGCGATGCTCTTGTAAGCGTCGATCGATCTGAAGTTGACGTGTTGGTAGCCGTCGTGTTTGTAGAATCACTCGGCGTATTCATGCTCCAATCCGTCGTACTGGTACCCGTAGTGGCGTTGCTTTCACTCGTAGTCTTCGACTGCACTGATTTTGATCTTGTATTTGAAGGCATCTTCCTAGTTTTCCTTAAACCCGATCCGGCTTCTCGAAGGACCAATGTAATTGCTCCTATAAGGGAGCGTTGATAAATAGAGCGGGTTTGCTGGCGGGATGTTAACTGGAGAGCATACAGTAGCAGTTAGATGAGCAATAAATAACACTTCTTGAGAGTTTCTTCTTGTTTTATTTCTTGATTTCTTATTATTACATTGCCGGATTTGGAATAATTTACCACGAAAAACGGCCCTTTTTTATAAGTGGCTGTAACCAATCATAATTAAGAAAAAATCGCACACGGCATTAGTGAATCTATTGACCAATCAGAGCGCAGAGTAACCCTTTCTAAGAGAGATTCACAATTTCCTTAATAAACGTGGTAAAACATTCCTTACAATATTTATATTTATTCCTAACGATAGATACAACTTATTTCTATTATTCTAAACATAAATCATTCAATAAACCTTTATTTTACATTTATAAAAAATAAAAATAGTTTCGCGGTCGCCTCACGGTTTAGCTCCGGAGTAGGACTATATTTTTTGCCGAACATACAATTGGCGCCGCCAAGAGGTAGGAATGTACAACACTTTTTCAGGAATTATGCTTAAGAATCTATACAATATTTTTTCATGAAATCTAAATCTTTCTCATAATGAAATAACATTATACAGCGATTAATTGACATATTAATGTTTCTTTTGAAGTACTTTAAAGGAAAAAGAATTATATTAATCACTTATATGTTAAATAGCTCTTAAAGTTATGATAAAAGAAATCTTACTAGAAAATAAGCTTATACTTGCGTCTAATGTTCTAATCAGACCTAAATAATATTAAATAGATTCATATAAGTCACTTTAAGATAAAAATAGAAGTGTTTAATTTACTTTCCTGTTTTTTCAGCACTAATCAGTCTTTACACTTAGCTTTATTTTACGAATAGGAAACAGTTAAGATTAATACCATCACCTAATTTTAAATCACTGATAAGTAATAATTAAGATTAAACGCTAACACTTAGTTTTAATTCACTGATAATAAATAATTAATATTAAATGTTCGAATTCACTTTGTCGTCGCTAACAGATAATAAATAATTAATATTAAATGTTCGAATTCACTTTGTCGTCGCTAACATGTAGTATATAAAAATCGGATGAATCGAGAGTGAGCAAGAGGTTGCGTCTCTCTAGCGTAGCGTCATTTCGACGGTGGCGAGGTAGAATTGAGGGTAGTTCGGGAAACCCCAACTTGTTTGTGCTGTATAAAGTTGAGCGTAAGTGACGACCGCGGGAGATTCCGTCAGAACCATTCTGCGTAGTAGTAGTATCATGCTTATGTTCGTTGTGGTGGATCTTCTGGTGCTGGCAAGGAAGATGGTGTTGCTTAGAGGCTGTCCAATGTTATACATTGAGATGTGTAGTGTTGCTGTTGGTATGCGTACTTTGGTTTTATCATGTAATTGTATCATTCACGTTACACTAGTGGGTGATTGTGACGGGGACATATCACGGTTGGTCGAACTGTAATTGCCTATACCTACCTACTAAATACATTGTACAGTATGCTGTATTATTGCTGATAGTGATAAATTTCGTGAGCAGGAGAGCAAGTTGAAGATCCGCTTTTACACTTTTATTAATTTTAACAATTAACCTCTTGACGTATTCCTTGTATTTTTGACAAACATATAAAATTAAGGAATCTCAAACCGCCCCGGGGAGTCTGCAGCCTGTGAAAGTGTTTAATATGGCTTCTGCTATACTATCAGATTTAATAAAACACTCACGCCTGTCACCCAGAGGGGTAGGCAGAGACTACAGACTTCCATTTAGCACTATCCTGAGATACCTTTCTCGCCTCTTCCACATCCATATACCTACGCATACATGCTCGTCGGTTAAGGGTACTCTTAATTTGGCCCATTTTTAGTATATCGCCAATTTGGTCGACAAACTTCCGCCTAGGACGTCCCTTTCCGACTCTTCCATTCACTTCTGCAACATATATTTGCTTTGTCAGCCTTTCCGCATTCATTCTTTCTACATGACCAAACCACCGAGGCATTCCTTTCTTAATCCTGGTCACCGCATCATCTTGCAAACCACACTCTTCTTTTATCACACAGTTTCTCACCCTGTCACTCATATTCAGCCCTAACATACTCCTTAGCGACCACATTTCGATGCACACCCAACTTTCACTACCATACGTTAAAGTAGGGACTAATACAGCATTGTGAATTGCCATACGTGCCTTTTTTGACACATTCTGACTTTTCACAATAGAGTGTAGAGCCCCATTATTTTATTTCCTGCATTCACTCGTCATTCAATATCCTTATCATATCTCCCATCCCTGCTGAATACACGTCCCAAATATACGAACTCATCCACTTGCTCAATTAACTCTCCTTCTATTTTTATTTCACATACCGTTTTGCTTTCTTCTCTTTCAAAAACCAACACTTTCGTCTTACTTGCGTTCACTTTCATTCCCCTTTCTTTTAATGACCTGTTCATTAATGTAACCATCATTTGCAACTCGGCCGCCGATGACGCAAGTATGACTTGATCATCGGCGTACAAAAGGCATTTGATGGTTAACTCACCCATTCTTAACCCGCATTCTTAAACTTTCAAATTCAGATTTGTTGAACTAAAAATCGTCGCAAAAGAACGCTGATACTACTAAAGATGACTCGCGGGTCTATTGAATTCAAAAAATATCCAAATTTCGATAGGGAAAATAGCAAGATGCTACCATTCGATTTAAGAACACTACTGCAAGAATGCAAGATACTGTAAGTTCATTCTGCGTATATGGACCAAAATTAATATCCAAAAGCCAGAACTTGCCCGAGTTAACTATGACATCAAAACGTCAAATACCTCAGTCCCGGGAATCAAATTAATTAGAATGATAAAAGAAAAATAAATTATTTGATAGATTCCGTCCGGGTAGGTACCATCTTCTTAACATTTTTTATTTATATAAAATTTTATATATCAGCGTCACCCTCACAGTAGAATTTCTCGTGCATCGTGGAGTAAACGTAAATTGTATAAGGACACAAATCCAGATTGGAAGAACAATTCGTAGGCCATACAAACACTTGTTCCGTATGGAATTCAAACCATTGATTCTGCAACGTTATGGTCAAATTTTAAGCCACTGCACTACGGAGCCGTCATATTTTCGTATACTGTGTATCACATCTCCATCGCATGGCTCACACTCGTTTCTTGGTCGCTAGTTAGGATGTAACCCTAACATCTGATATCGGATACACGATTGGTGATATGAACTTATTTTGAAAGTGTATTGTGAATCGTGATACAACGATGGGACATGATAATTGATACGCCGCGTCCCATCTCTAGTCGGTTTTCTTCGATCATCAAAGTGGATACTTCATGTAGCAGCGTGAAATAGTATAGTAACACAACAGTCTTGAAAAGTTTGTAAGAATATATAAAGGAATTCTATACCCGGACGTGATACGATACGTATTTTGACACGGTTGAGTACCGTATCGTGTCAAAAACATATCACTATACGATGTGTTCGAAATGAGCGTGACGATACCCGACCTTAAGTGTAAGATCATGGAATACATAACAGTATAGTTAGAACCTGTTGACGAATATTTCATTAATTACTGTACTGTTTTAACACCACGTAGCGAAGGACAAGGGTGCGTCTACTAAATCTTCCTAATTCTGCTAATTTCACTCCATTTTGTTGATGACTTGCGTAAATAAAATATGTTCAATGTTTTTATTTATATCTACTATTGTAACTGCAATGATTTGTCATCGTATATTATAACATAATACGGCGTTTTCTTTATAGAATAAGGGTGACAAACGAACAAACAATCCACCTGCTGGTAAGTGGATGCTGTGGCCTATAGACATCTACATCTATCTTCGAAACTTCGAATAAGCATCAAAATACTATCACCGCTGAGGACCCAGACGGAATGCCTCGATTCCAATGAAACGGGTCTCTGGTTATCTTCGCTCGTATACAAAGCACTGCTGCAACAAGCTGTTTTTTCACATTGGTATACTGTGAGAGCGTAGTCTTTGCTCGGTTGAGCCGATTCGTGCTACAATCATAATATAGCTGCATCATGCTCTAGCATAAAATCACGTAATACAAATGTAGAAAAAGTCGTGCTCTGTGTTACGTATAATGTGATATTTCATCTACGCCGGCAAGGACCGTAGATTTACGGCGAGGGTCATAAAGATCATGACAACCAAAGAATAAATGATGTTTTTACCAAAGTGTGAGCTTGCTCCTTAATCGGATCCTACACTGATGTGGCTAGCAACTTCAGTATCTAAACTCTTCCATACTTTTACTCAAATCAGTATCTTCGATAAACGAAAGCTTAAGTTTAAAGTACAATGATCGTGAGGGTAGGTTTTGAACGTATCTGACCGTGTTTTGGTGATAAATTAGCTCTGAATCTAATTATTAGTGGTTGTATAGCTTATAGTTATCAGTAAACAATTTTAAACAAAGATAAAACCTTACAGGCTGTAATTATATTTGCTCTCAGTACCTTCAAGGAGTTAACTTTCGCTTAAGAATTGAAATAGATAAAAAAATATCCTCCTAAACATACGCTTACAAAGAAAAAATAAATCCCTACATAAAAAATAAGTATTGATATGATTAAATAAAATATTACAATATATAGCGTTTTTGTAATACCCTTATTGATCTGTGGTACGAATTCTTTAGGAGTGGGTTTCTGTATCTGAAACAAAAGAACAATGAAATAGGTAAGTCCTTTGAATAAACTTAACCGTGATAACTGCAAATATTTTCCGGTAGAGAGTAACACTGGGCCGTGGGTAATACTTAAGCATAGGTATCTTCATCAGGCACATACCATATAGGTGGTGAAACCATGCATCAGCGATATTGTAGTTGAATCCCGAATAGGTTGGTTCGATTGGGAGAAGACAACTATATCATAGAATACTGGTGTAAATGCTGCTGTGTTTCCTATGGTGAGTGTAGAGAACAGGAGATATTTTTACTAGGAACGAGGCATTCCAACTTAGTGTTCTGGTGTGACTCTGTACTCGTTAGTTATCTTTTTTTAATAGGAGAAGAGTGACATATACACAGTCCACCTGATGGTAAGTGGTTGCTATGGCCCATAGACAATACATCTACCTTCGATTATGAATAAAAATGAAAATGCGTTATCACCCGTGAGGACTAAGATAGAATGCCTTCTTTCCAATAAAAAGGGTCTTTGGTTCTCTACACTCACCATACAAACACAGCAGCGTTAAGCTTCTATTTTACGCTGGTATTCTGTGATAGCGTGGTCCTTCTCCGGTCGAGTCGACCCATTCGTGCCACAAATAAACCTCTAATATAGCTGCAGTAGGGCTCTGCCACGTAAAAAAGCATTTCATTCTAAAAAAAAACCTCCTTGCTTTGGAGGAATCTGCTGTCCGTGCCCTTTTGAAAAAAGAAGCTCAAGTTGTAATCTTTCTTGAAATTGTAGGACGTCCTAAATATACTGGTAGCTCACGGTCATAATAATAATAAATGTATGATATCAAACCAGTAAAGATTTATGGGCTCTTATTTTATGTAATTTAGTTTACATATTCGAACAATGGGGTGAACAACACTGCTTGATACATACATATTGTGAACGCTTAGAAAGAACTTGAAATAATATAGATGTAATTTTATTTGGATATAAGAATAGCGTATCAAGAAACTTATAAATAAATCAATAGATATGGTAAAATTAAATCTGTGCTGTACTAATTGTACTGGTTGATCAATAAGTTTTGGAAACGCAATTAAGCTCTAGGATAAGTATTTTTATATTTATTTCTCAAAGTCTTTTAGGCTAATAGATCTTAAATAGCGTTTTGCAAGTTAGTTAATTCCCTTGGAAAAGAGCTTTGATCTTGGGACTCGAAAAAAGCCTCTATAGCACACTTCACCCTATCATTGCCGTCGAACCTCGCACCACGCAATTGCTTTTTTAAGTGAGTAAAAAGGTTAAAAACCACTCGGAGCTAGATCCAAAGATTATGGTGGGTGCTGCATCAACGAATACCCAGTAGTTCTAATAACAGCGCCTGCAACATCAGATCGATCAGCATTATCATGATAAAAAAGCACTTCAGTACGCAATTTTCCTCGTCGTTAGTTCTTCGCGTAGTTTTTTGATTAATGATGCGTAATAATCCCCATTAACTGTCTCTCCTTTACTTAAATTGTCGATAATTGTTAAACCTTCCGTATCTCAGAAGACATATGCCATTATTTTTTCAGCGGATGCACTCTTGGTTGGCGGAGAAGACGATGAATTCCACACCTTGTTTTGATGTTTCGTCTCCCGGTTAAAATGGTGTACCCATGTTTAATTTATGGTTAAAGAGCGCAAAAGAATGTACCTTCAATTATTGCTAAATTTAGCTTTGAATTGTCAATTCTTGCTTTCTTTTCTGTGTCTGTTGTCTGTTAAGGTACAAAGATCCCAGTACTCGGCCACCTTTTTAAATTTTAAGGTATGAGTATATAGAAGCTACAATATAAATTGAATTGTCCTAAATGAAAGCTCTCAGCTAAATAACAGATGGTTACACGTCGATCTACCTCAACAATTTCTTGGAGTTTTTTTACGATTTTTTGCGTAGCGGCCATTATTGGTCACCCGGAGATTGCTATGCTATGCTGCGCGCTACGCTACCAGTAAGCCACATACTACACGAGTATACACTTACTAATGATGTTACTCTAAAATAAGACGAAGCATTTTCTGCCAAAGTAGACTGCATAAACATAAACATAAACATAAACACTCACGCCTGTCACCAAGAGGGGTAGGCAGAGACTACAGACTTCCATTTGGCACGATCCTGACACACCTCTCTCGCCTCCTTCACATCCATACACCTACGCATGCATGCTCGTCGGTTAAGGGTACTCCTAATTTGGCCCGTTTTCAATAAATCGCCAATTTGGTCGATAAATTTACGCCTAGGACGTCCCTTTCCGACTCTGCCATTCACTTCTGCAACATAAATTTTCTTTGTCACTCTTTCCTCATCCATTCTTTCCACATGACCAAACCACCGAAGCATTCCTTTCTTAATCCTGGTCACAACATCATCTTGCAAACCACACTCTTCTCTTATCACACAATTTTTCACCCTGTCATTCAGATTCAGCCCTAACATACTCCTTAACGACCGCATTTCTACTGCATTTATTCTACTCTCGTGCTTCTTCTGCCATACCCAACTTTCACTACCATACGTTAAAGTAGGGACCAACACAGCATTGTGAATTGCCATACGTACCTTTTTTGACACATTTTGACTCTTCACAATAGAGTGCAGGGCCCCATTTACTCTGTTTCCTGCGTTCACTCGTCGTTCTATATCCTTATCATATCTCCCATCCCTGCTAAATACGCACCCCAAATATACAAACTCATCTACTTGCTCGATCAACTCCCCTTCTATTCTTATTTCACATATCGTTTTACTTTCATCTCTTTCAAAAACCATAACTTTCGTCTTACTTGCGTTCACTTTCATAGCCCTTTCTTTTAATGATCTGTTCATTAATGTAACCATCATTTGCAACTCAGCCGCCGACGACGCAAGAATAACTAGATCATCGGCGTACAAAAGGCATTTGATGGTTAACTCACCCATTCTTAATCCACATTCTTCAACTTTCAAATTTTGCAAACAACTGTCCATAAATAGGTTGAACAACCACGGGGAAGCCACACAGCCCTGTCTGACACCTTTATGGATGCCAAACCAGTCCGAGTAGACCCCGTTGATCCTAACACAAGCACTAGAGTCCCTATAAAGAGATTCCAATGCCTGTATCAAGCCAGCGCTCAACCCAAATGAGTTCAGTGTTTGCCATAGCACATTCCTATCCAGTCTGTCATAGGCCTTCTCCAAGTCCATGAACGCACAAAAAACCTTTTGGTTTTTGGCCAAAACCTTCTCCGCGATCATGCGCATGGAGAAGACTTGATCTGTACATCCCATTCCCTTTCTAAATCCCGCTTGTACATCCCAAATTTTTCCATCGGTTTCTTTCATGACCCTTTCAATTAGTACCTTAGCATACAGTTTTCCCACGATGCTAAGAAGGCTTATACCGCGGTAGTTTTTACAGTCCTGCTGCGACCCTTTTCCCTTATATACTGGGACTATCACGGCTTTGCACCAGTCTCCCGGTACCCGTTTCAGTTCCCAGCATAAATTAAACAAGGTGTGCAGCAGGCCTGCCACCACTTCCTCTCCAGCCCTTAGCATTTCGAGTGAAACTCTATCATATCCGGCAGCCTTACCTGCTTTCATGCTTTTCATTGCTTTCATTATTTCATCTATACTTATCTCGCTACCTCCTTCCTCTTCTTTCGGAGTTCCTATTTCGTTCAGTTCATACGTTGTCTCCTCACTCATAAACATGCTTTCAAAATATTCCTTCCGTCTCTTTAAACTCAAAACTTCATCATTCAGAATATAGCCATTCTCATCTCTTATAGCATTCACTATAGGCTGTTTTGAACATCCCCTGGCAGTTCTTACGAGTTTCCAGAACATTTTAATATTTGCCTGGAAGTTATCCGAAGTAGACTGCATTTCTTTAAAAACACTTTTTGTAGAAAAAAAATCAGGCAGAAATATTACATAACGGCATGAGCTTCGAGGTTCTCCATTTGGCGGTATTTTTATTAGTATGTAATCATTGAGCTAATATGTACTACGTACTAGAGGCGACACTGCATTCAGCTACTCTGTTGCACTCAATTGCGGTGCATACACCGCACTTTAATCAGTCTTTCGCTAGGCGCTTGTAGAGTTGTCGCGTGTTGTGTTAATTTAAAAAAAATCTCTTGATAAAAATACGCCGCCGTGTGTACTTAGATATTGCACAAATAATTCAATAAATGTCAGTAAAACCCAAGGAATTACTTTTCATCGGTTAATAAGATAATTAATCAATAAAAAAAAATATTATGGATTAATAACAAAACAAATTATTCCTAAGACGCCATTTCGTGTCATCTAATATAGATTATGAAATGAATATGTGCAGATGCGATATTTCTGTGAGTACTTAAGTATATGACGAATATATTAATATACACATTTTTTTTGTAGAAACATATATAAGTTATTATAGTTAGGCTAATTTTTTCATGTTTAAATCTGCTTATTATTCTTTTATTTTATTTTTAGGTTTCCACATCAAAGTCAAAGGGGAATAAATTCGTCCATTTTTACTCTCGCGTGCCCAGCATTTATGAACGACTCTTATTCAAATTTAAATAAATATATTTGTAATTACAAATGTTATGTTAATAAGTTTTGTTAAACATACATTTAGTATGTTTTTTTATATTTGACATAGATACCTTTTAAAATATTCGGATAAAAATATCATTAAAATGTAATTGTGATATAATATTATGTAATATTATATTAAATAAGCAAATATAATATACAAAATAAATGACGAAATTTAAATATTGTTCTCGATATAATTTACACCTATTTAACAATACAATCTACTATTACCTACGGATCATTCTACCTATATTTATTCTATGATAAAAAAACAACAACCGCGCGAACACAGAGTAGCGCAGATTTTTTGTTTGAGACAGCTGTTCTAGTCCATAAGTACATATTACTTCAATGTATGTAATGAATAAAATACCGCCAAATGTTATGTTTGATAAAAATATTGATATAGTTTTTAATTTAGTTTGTCTGGGCTTGACTATTGACTAATTTAAGATTCAACAAAAATAGAACGCACTTTTATACCTCACTGATAAGTATCCTACTCTGTAAAGTTTTTGATCGACGTAGAATAATGTATTTAGCATTCCATAACAGTCATTTTACTAATTATTTTATAGTTTTCCACAAGAGAGTAGAAGTTATTCCAGGTATCTGTGTTCTAAACGAACTGATGGACTCCTGTCATCTCCTCTTGAAACCTGATTCTGCTATTAAGTACCAAAACATCCATAAAGTTTTATTTCAGAACGATATGGAGATAGAAATGTTACGCGCGGATAGGTACGAGTACAGTACCGTTTCCCGGCCTGGCCACCTATTATATTATATATTTGATATTTGAATACCAAATTTATTATTTTTTTTAATTATATTTTCTTTTAAGGAATGAATCCCGTTATTTATTAATAGGTTTCAAAATCTCGCTTTAATTTAAAAAATCTGGCAACGCCGATAAATATTACAGACGTGGGTCAGGTATTCGAAATATGAAAATGCAAGCCGAAATATCTACACCTCCGTCTAAAATGTTATTATCACTATACAATTTTTACAATTTACATCAGCTTCCTAGAAATATTACTAGCCTTGCGGCACTATCATACAAGTCACTGGCATTCTATTTATCCAGAGCAAAAATTGAACCAACTTGCAAACTTTATTCGTTTACTTTTCCGCTCCTCATCTTTTCGCTTTTGATAAATCGCCACTGAACTCGAATAATGTTCTTCGAAATATTTAACAAGGGCTATTTTTATCAAGCGTGATATTTTCGGCAGATTTATTGTACAAAGTTTTCCTTAAAGTATTGTGTTGTGGACTGTAAGAAGAAGGAATTGTAAATAACAACAACAAAAAACTGTGTATACATTTGAATGTAGCAAAGTTAGTGTGTAGTATCAAAATAACAAAGTCACGATACGTCATCACCATCATCATTAGAGTCCTTGCTATATAGCATTATGTTCTTTATTGAACTTGTGATGTCAAATGCTGAACATAGATTTCCACAAAGGAACGCCACAAAGCACGGTTTGAGAGACCTTCATCCATCGTCCAACATTATATTACACGTGCTTTAAAATATTTTTTTCAAGTAAAGAAAGAACACTGTATCACAACAATACGGAATTAAATTAATTACAACATTTAGGTAAAAGAAAAAAATCTTCACATTACTTAGATTAGATAGAAGTACCCGGATGACCGAGCTTTGCTCGGTTTTTATTTTGAAATTACATTTAGATACAAATTACATAGTGATGAATAATATTTTTTGGTATAGTAGCGAAATACCGTAGAAGTATACCGTAGCGATACCAAAGTAGGGCCGTGGTAGCTCAGATGGTTAGCGCTCGCTGTAAATTTCACTGTACGCGAGCAAACCGGGTTCGATCCCCGCCGGCACCAATGAAATTGTTAATTGCAATTTTAAGTGCTGATTTACCACGTGCTCGGCGGTGAAGGAAAGCATCGTGAGGAAACCTGCATGTCTGAGAGATAGGAAAAAAAATATATTTCGAAGACATGTGAAGTTCGCCAACACGCATTGGGGCAGCGCGGCAGACATTCCCTTGCCCTAAAACCCTCTCAGAAATGAGAGGAGGCCTGTGCCCAGTAATGGGACGTATATAGGCTGTATATAGGCTGTATAACTTTACTTTACTTTATTTTATAGTAGCGATCACTTCACTCCCAGGGGTTATTATCAATCATTTATTCTTTAGTCTTAATATAATAATACTTACTAAACATTTTTTGCTTAATGAAAACCTTAAAATTTTTTGAAAGATTAGTCCAATACATAAATCAGTCCGGTCAAATAAAACACTCCGTGAGTGTGAAACCACTGCGCAGGTGTGTAGGAAGATTTTTGGGTAAAGCAGTCACTCAAGAAACTTCCTTTCAAAGAACTATTTATGTGGTCGGGCTATTGTCGCTTCTGATGGCAGGTCTATTGAATTTTAGTAGTTTTATATATATATATATATATATATATATATATATATATATATATATATATATATATATATATATATATATATATATATTGGTGGAGCCACGTGTTTAAGGCTGCCGAAGTCTAGTTCCCCGGTCGAACCTTAAACCTACTACGCGAGATATTAACTAAAGTGGACTGTATATGCGGTTGCTTCTACGCTTACGTAAAAGCGACTACTATATAATGCGGTATAATGCACTTGCTCTTCCCTAAAAACTAAACTACTACGGTGCCAAATCGCTGAAAGGGAATCCTGCCTTATTAGGAGAACAACAAAATTGGAGCGGGTTAAACTATAAGGCAGTAAATAAAGGAGTGTTGACTCACCGGGGTTTCTTCTATCCTGTTGAGCACTATAGCTGCAACTTCTGGAACTTCTTCTGGAACACTCCGGAGAGAGGCGGTGCGCGACTATATCTCACCCGAGGTGAGGGAACTTCTTCTAGACAGACACTCTGGGGCCCCAGGGGTGCGTCGGGAGAGAAGCGTTGTGGTTTCAGCGACGACTGCGGTGGAAAGAGGCCGCGCAACGGTCGCGCGTGCCTTATATGTCCTCGGCCCCGATGATTACGTGACATTCTAGAATCATCTTCTTGCCCCCTCCCACCCCACCACCCCGATGTGTCGATGGAGGATAGAGGAGGGTATGAATGATATCGTTTTGTCGGAAAGGAACAAGCGGCTTGGCACCTCTACCGTCAAATATAATAATCCAATGGTTTTTTCCGCGCAACCATCTCCCCCGCCCTTGAAGGATTTCCTTCAAATTAACTAACACAACTAGAGCTAAGATCAACTAACAAAATAACTAACTAACGCTAAGATTACTTAAATTCAACTACAATTTAATCTAGAAAGCTAATTTAAATTATGGAAGAGGCAGGGGGCACAAACGGACAACCGGACGCAAGTAAGACCCAACCGTGGTCTTAACGCGAGCTATCCTAACTACTCCGTCGGAACCGGGAAAGACCTCTTCGACAATTCCTAACGGCCAGTGGAGAGGCGGCGTATTCTCTTTGGTGAGCACAACTACAGTTCCTACAGCTAAAGGCTCAGTTGCTGTGTTCCATTTTTGCCGAGACTGCAAAGTATGCAAGTATTCCATCCTCCATCGTTTCCAAAACGATTGCACTAACCGATCTAATAATTTGTGGCGTGCGGAAATGCTAAGTCTGTTCTCATCCATATCTGCGGCTGGCAAATACTTTAAAGGCGTTAAATTCAAAAAATGTGCTGGAGTTAGAGCCAGCGGTTCCGAGGGGTCACTAGACAACGTACGACAAAGTGGGCGACTATTCATTACGCATTCAATTCGAGCGAGCACCGTACTTAGCTCTTCGAAGGACAAAATTTGATCTCCTATTACTCGGTATAAATGACTCTTTAGACTCTTGATATTAGTCTCCCAATTGCCCCCAAAATGGCTCGCGGCTGGGACGTTCAGAGACCACTCAATGCGGTTCTCGGCTAGAATGTGAGCGAACTCCGAATTATAGTACTTGCTAGCTAAGAGCTCATGTAGTTCCGATAGAATACATTTTGCACCGACGTAGTTCGTACCGTTATCCGAATACAATCTACTTACAGGGCCACGGCGGGAAAGAAATCTTTTAAATGCACCCATAAAGCCTGCTGTGCTTAGATCACCAACGAGTTCTATATGCACCGCTCGAGTAGTTAGACATACGAAAATGCAGACGTAAGCCTTTGTGGATCTTATACCACGCCCGCGAGTGAGCGTGACCTTAAACGGACCAGCGAAATCAGACCCGGTGTGCGTGAAGGGCTTTACTGATTGTATTACTCTACAAGATCTAAGTTCCGCCATTTCCGGAAATGACGGCTTGGGGCGTGCCCGAAAGCAAGCTATACATCTGTGCACCCGATTGCGTATTAAACTACGTGCAGAAAGAATCCAATAATTCTGACGCAAAATCGACATCAACAAGTCGGGGCCAGCGTGAGAGTTCAATTTATGATGGTAGTCGACTAATAAGTTCATGATATGGTCTTTACGCGGTAAAACAATAGGGTGCCGTTGGTCGAAACTCAATTGCGAGTTGGACAAGCGTCCACCTACCCTTACAATCCCATCCTGTAAAAATGGCTTAAGGCGTTGAAAGGCGCGACTACAAGCTCTATTCGATTGTAATCTTCTAATTTCTTCAGAGAAGTGCGCACGTTGAAGTTCACGCAATACTAGCGACTCGGCATAGTTGTAATCGGATGCTAAGACATACGAACAAACACTACTTATCGACTTTTAAACTACAAAGGCTACACTGTAACGACAAAAATGATTTAAATATAACACAGCGTATTGCTGTGGCGCGGCTAAACTGTACTATTTTATTTTTAATTTTACGGAACACCAACAAGCTAAACAAACACTAAGGAAATACCAATATATAATTCTATCAACGACAAACTAATATTTAAATAATAAAACTATCCAATCACAAGTATGCAATTTCTAAGTGACTAAGCTATAATTATTAATAAGCGGTGAAACTATGCGATGAACGCTTCGGAACAACACTGCATATGGCTTGTTGCTCGCGAAGTCTCACCTCCTCCCGCCAATCAAGATTGGCTTCAGCAGGTCTATTCCGTAGCCTCCAGTGAGGCACGCTTTCTGTCGCAGCGGCTCGGTGTGTCCATGCGCCGCGACCGTGACCTCGATCCGCGCCGCGCGCGCTTCCGCTAACTAGATCGATTCGAGCACTGAATATGTCACCTGACGGGTTGCGGGGCGATCTAATCTTGCTAATATGGGCCTTGTTCGCGGTGTCGGTAAACCTAGCTCCAGGGCTATCCCTACTCGGCGTTCCCTTCGGCTGCGACGAAACTACAACAGGTTTACTAACAACAGACTCTAACGTCTTGCTTCTCGACCCTTCGCATAACTTATTACCCGAGCGCGGGATGTTCCCCTCCCCTATTTCCCGAAAATTGCGAGTCAATAATTCGGGAGGTTCGACAGCGACGGTGCAACAACAGGATGTTGCCGAAATGCTATCTATGATGGGGGCGGAGCCAAGGATAACATATCCCAATACGGTTTCCAGTGCGTAAGGCGCGGTATGCGAGGAGTTGCTCCTGACCTTATTGTTTAACAAAAGATGAGGGAAAAGCGATGCCCCAATGAGCATGTCTATGTTTCCAGGAACGGCGTAAGTGTCGTCTGCTAGAGTCAAATTTTTAAATTCAATCATTGCCGAGGTGTCAACCGAAACGGTTGGCAACCGTTCAGTGACCCTATCTACTACTAGTGCATTTATATCAAAGTTAACATTACGATCTATCCGAGAATAAAATTTTAAATTTATATATCCCTGTGTCGCTTTACTAGTACCTCCGATGCCTTTAACTACAGGACATGAAAGTGACCTATTTATTACTAAGCCTAAGCGCTGACAACATTGTCGCGTTATAAAGCTATTTTGGGCTCCGCTGTCCAGCAGTGCACGGACGCTTTGTTCGTTTCCACGCGAATCCCTAACCAAAATACGCGCCGTACCCAGTAACACGGTTGAAGGAGGTTGTGCTCCCATATTTGCCAATGAGCACAGAGCGACATCACCAGGTCGACCGCTAGAATCGTTGACCTTAGTAGGGGTGAATTCCTTATCCGCCTTACTTGACGCCGCTATGTTGCTATTTTCAAAATGTAATAGCGTGTAATGTTTCCTGGCGCACTTGCTACATACGGAATTCGAATTGCATTTTGCAACTAAATGCTTATCGCTTAAGCAGTTCAAACATAGGTTGTTTGTCTTTACTAACTTGTAACGTTCGCTTGGTGAATATTTACGAAAAGTCGCACAGTTATATAAATTACCGTGTTTATCTTTACATACTAAACAAGTATGCTGGAGTGATGTTGGCGTAGCGGTTACGTAAGTTAACGACCCTGCTATTTTAGATGGTTGAGTCTGTCTACGGTCGACGCATCTTTTATTCTCCTGTTTAACGTTCGGAGAGCGCTGCATTACCTTTATTTGATCTCGCACGAACGATGCTAATGAATGAAAGGAAGGCATCTCCGAGCTACGATGCTCCGTTTCAAACGCACGCACGGTGTCGGGGTCCAACTTCTTCAGTGCAATATGGAGAAACACCACATCCATAAGATCATTAAATTTCAAATTCTTAAGTGCAGCCACCGATGCCACAAATTTATCTAGAAATTGCTCTAAGCCGTTGATGTTCGCGGATGATATAGGTTTAAGATCGAATATCTGGTTCAAATATTCGGAAGCTAACATTCTCCTATCTTCATATTTAGTTTTAAGCGTTTCGAATATTAATAGGTAATTGTTTGCTGTAGGTGTAAAACCAGAGCAGATCGACTGTGCCCTGTGCGACTGTGTTAAGTAATATAATTTTTCGGCGTCCGATAACGATGGGTTATTGTGTATATTGTTTTGAAAACTACTGTAGAAGAAGGGCCACGTCTTAATATCACCATTAAATACCGGAATATCTATTGGCGGCAACCTAATCGAGTCGCTTGGACGTACCTGTTTTTCCGGCTTTGCTTCGTTTTGAGATAGGGATCTCGCAATTCTCTTCACGCGACACAACATATCTTCGAATGCCAGCAGCGGTTGGTAGTTCACTATGTATTTCGGGTCGATTTGTAATTCCAAATGATTAATTTGGTCTAATATTTTTTCGTAATCTATTCGTAGAGAATTTATCGTTTTGATTTCGGTCAAAAAAGTTTCCCGCACTGCTTCTATATGAATGTTCTTTATATAATCACTTATATTCTGCATACGCGAAAAGAGTATGTCCCTCTTAGCATAAAGCGTTTTAATTTTGATTTCACTTCCACTAACTGCCATTTTAAACTATTATAATAAAGTTATATCAATCACAATTAATCTCACAACGCACAAACAATAAAGGATGGACACACTCGGTATGCCGTATTACGTAATTAAATCGAACACCTGCGCAGCGAGTCGAGGTGACGCGTCATTTGCTAGACTCAATAATTTTATCAAGATTGTGGGTAAGCGTATCAAACGGTTCCTATTACACTGTTTCAATTATTTAATAGGCTTTAAATTTAATCAAATACGAGCGCTATAAAACGAATAATTCTGTTTGCGAGTACCTAATCAAAATTTAAATTTAAACAAACACTATTTAAGTCTATTCTATAAATTGGAGTGCATTATCTAATTAATTAATTCAACAATTCGACCAAAATCCGGCACGAAGGACCATAAAATGGTGGAGCCACGTGTTTAAGGCTGCCGAAGTCTAGTTCCCCGGTCGAACCTTAAACCTACTACGCGAGATATTAACTAAAGTGGACTGTATATGCGGTTGCTTCTACGCTTACGTAAAAGCGACTACTATAGAATGCGGTATAATGCACTTGCTCTTCCCTAAAAACTAAACTACTACGGTGCCAAATCGCTGAAAGGGAATCCTGCCTTATTAGGAGAACAACAAAATTGGAGCGGGTTAAACTATAAGGCAGTAAATAAAGGAGTGTTGACTCACCGGGGTTTCTTCTATCCTGTTGAGCACTATAGCTGCAACTTCTGGAACTTCTTCTGGAACACTCCGGAGAGAGGCGGTGCGCGACTATATCTCACCCGAGGTGAGGGAACTTCTTCTAGACAGACACTCTGGGGCCCCAGGGGTGCGTCGGGAGAGAAGCGTTGTGGTTTCAGCGACGACTGCGGTGGAAAGAGGCCGCGCAACGGTCGCGCGTGCCTTATATGTCCTCGGCCCCGATGATTACGTGACATTCTAGAATCATCTTCTTGCCCCCTCCCACCCCACCACCCCGATGTGTCGATGGAGGATAGAGGAGGGTATGAATGATATCGTTTTGTCGGAAAGGAACAAGCGGCTTGGCACCTCTACCGTCAAATATAATAATCCAATGGTTTTTTCCGCGCAACCATCTATATATATATATATATATATATATATATATATATATATATATATATATATATATATAATATATATATATATATATATATATATATATATATATATATATATATATATATATATATATATATATATATATATATATATATATATATATAAATAAACAAAAGCGGCCAAGAGCGTGTCGGGCCACGCTAAGTGCAGGGTTCCGTAGTTGCCCGTCCGTCACAATAAGTGTTCCCACTTATTATGAGTTTAAAGATGGGTATCCATTAGCGCTCCGCGCTCCTGTAACTGCTCCCGGTAGTGGGTACTGTTGTTTCCATTCAAGTTCAAAATGATTTTCCCGGAAAGTCCTTATAAAGTTCTACTTTTCAGATTTTTTTCATATTTTCTAAACTTATGGTTCAAAAGTTAGAGGAGGGGGGACACGTTGTTTTTTACTTTTGGAGCGATTATTTCCGAAATTATTGACATTATCAAAAATTATTTTAGTAAGCCCCTATTCATTTTTAAATACCTTTCCAACAATATATCACACGTTAGAGTTGAAATTAAAAAAAAATCACTTCCCACTTTACATATAGGGGGGCTACCCCAATAAAACATTTTTTTTAATTTTTATTTTACCACTTTGTCGGCATGATTGATACACATATTGGTACCAATTTCAGCTTTCTAGTGCTAACGGTCACAGAGATTAAGCGAGGACGGACAGACAGACATGGCGAAACTATAAGGGTTCCTAGTTGACTACGGAACCCTAAAAAACTATCCTATCTGTTAAGTTGGACCGAACCGACCACGGTGTGCAATTTGATTAAAATCGGTTAAGTAGTTTAGAAGTCCATCGCGAAAAAACAACGTGACACGTAATTTATATATATTAAGAAACAGATACACACACACACACACACACACACACACACACACACACACACACACACGCACATATATATATATATATATATATATATAACTTTATCTAGAAAAAGTGTCCTCCGCTGGTATAGTATCTATAATATAACTCCTCGAACACATGCGGAGGTGCTCCTGAGCATACTGGGGATGAAGTTATCTAGCATTTCTTGCAGTTTCTTGTTCTATTTTTAAATTGCGACGTTCCTGATCTCTGGCACTGTCTGGGGAGGTGACTGAAGTTTCAAAAAAGCTCGATTAAGGGCATCCCACGCGTGCTCTATTGAGAGGCCAGTCTAACCTTGTGGTAACGGTAACTTCAACGGTCCAATGGCTTCTCTACATAGATGTTATTTTCCTCATCCATGACAATTACATAGTAACTAACATTTGAAACAGTTTGTTAACAACATTATTTAGTTTCACATAAAGGTACTAACTAATTCATCTCGTTAGCGAGTAGGTAATTTAACTTCAAGACTGCAACGCTGGCGGCCCAGGCTTTGATTTCTGAAAGTTCTTTTAGAGGTGCCAATATAATTTTTCTTTCGTTTATATAAATGAATTGGCAAACAAACTTGTAGTCCATCTCTTAGTAAGTGGATACCTCAGGATACCTGCAGGCAACTTTGAAAAAAAAGCTACAGATGCTTGTCACCTCTAATGGCTAAAATGGAATGCCTCACGGCCTGTATTTACTTTTATTTTATGGACCAATTGGTTTCTTTCAGAACACGCCTTAAATAGAAAAGGGTGATTTTATAGGCTGTTCACAAGTTAAGCAATTTCGCCGTTGCCCCTTTAATAAATCGACGTCTTTGTTGAAGGACTTTGAGTCTGCGAAGTCTTTTTCCTTTTATATAAAAAATATCCGCACACTAAGATGTTCTCTTGTATCGTGAAGGCTTTTCAATTAGACAAATTGCATACGAAAATATCCAGACCTGGGACAATTATTTGGGGGTCAAACAAAAGCTTATAAGTATATTTAAAAAGAATTGTTTGTTTGAATTGTTCAAACAAATTCGAACCAGCGGCCCCGGCTTGCGACCTGAGCCGTAAAAATATTTGTTCCTATATTTTCTAACTTAATAAGTTCTGTTATAGTTATTTTATTGATATGGCTTTCAGTTTACAGATCTTATCGTGTTTTTTTCGTCTTACTTATTTAACCGATTTTTTCTAATTCCCAAAGTTCCATTACAGCACCCCTGGTAACGAAGGACTGCGTTTGACGTCCTTATACCTTTGTTAACTCTGGTTACTTTAAGCTTCTGAATTTGTCGGGGCAAAATTAAAAATTAATCAAATCAGACGCAATAACATTTTTGATTTGTGTAAATAAAATATCATTTTATGAATTGCAAATTTTTATCCTACATGAAAATTTTAACAATTAAGTTAAAAATCCAAAGTCAGAACAGTGAACAGTAAAGATCTATGCTGAAGTTAAGGCTAGTTGATTTAGCTTCAGTTGTTAATTTACATTATGGAATCAGTTTATTTATTTAGTACTCGTCTAAATTCTGTCGATTTCCAACACAACTGTTGCAATTCACAAATTTTCCAATATTTTCTAATAAATTAAACGACTTATGCCACGAGGCTGCGATAGGTACCTAAGCTGAGGTAGCTCCCGAAGAGAACCCTTGAATATATATCATTTATATTGTAAACCGCTACTAACGCGATACTTAACTTTGGACAGTCGCGTAAGCCACAGTTTAGTTAAATTTATTATGGGATAATTTGTTTAAGATATTATTATTTTGAATTTGTTTTAATATGTATTATTAATGTAAAGTTGGTCGAGCAAGAAGCTGAGTTTATATATTAAGGATACACATCCCAATACACATTTAGCAGGGATGTGATAAAGATATGCAATTCACGTATGGCAATTCACAATCTGGGTTAGTCCCTACTTTAATGCATGGTGGCGAAAGTTGGGTAAGAGATGAAGCACGATAGTAGAATAAACGCACTAGAAATGCAGTCGTTAAGGAGTGTGTTAGCGTTGAATCTGAATGACAGGGTGAGAAATTGGGTGAAAAGATGGTTTGCAAGTTGATGTTGATGACCATCATGTAGAAAGAATGAATAAGGAAATAGTGACAAAGCAAATTCATGTTGCAGAAGTGAACGGCAGAGCCGGAAAGTGACGTCCTAGTCGAAAGTTTATCGTCCTAATTGGTGATATATTAAAAATGGGCTAAATTAAGAGTACCCTTAACCGACGACATGTATGAGTAGGTATGTGGATGTGGAGTAGGCGAGAGAGTTGAGTCAAGATCGTGCCAAATGGAAGTCTTTGCCTAACCCTCTGGGGGACAGGCGTGAGTGTTTATGTTATTATGTTAGGTTGCCGCTGTCTTACCAGATCATAAAAAATATATGTTTATCTCTTTGAAATCCAGGAAAGAATTGTCGGCTTACTGACTAATTTTTAGTCGTTCTAGTTCATTAACTTCGCCACGCGACCGAGTTGAAACATACTTCAACAGAAACTTTTTTTTTAATTAGTATAGATTATAAATAATACTTTTGGAAGTCACTCTTTTGTTTAATTTACTACAGGTTCGAAACAAAACTTCTATCTTGGGAAAAACCAGCAAGAAACCCGGGATGTTTATTGTACTTCTTTGTACTAACTATGGAAAAATCCCTCCTCCTGTGTGTCAATCTATCTGGAGGTCTCTGTTCAACAGGGGACTTTTATAGGCAGTAGTGAATTACTATTGAAAATATATGTGAATTAAACACGGAAGTATCGTCGTTCGTGGCACAAATTGTGTTCGTTGGAACACTTCCAATAGTCGATATTATCAGTAAGCTCTACATACACGCGAGTAGATCAATGTTCGATGGTAGATATAAATTGCCACGAATGGTTTGCTACAACAATTTGCAACTAGTTCAGTTCCTAAAGATTCATTGGTCTTTGTACTATTTATTTTGTAAAACGATCAATGATATATTTTTCTTTTCATCTTGGAAAAGTATAATTTGAACATAATGCATACAAACATCAAAAAATTTGCGATCAGTTTAAAAAATCGAAATATTTTTGTTATGGTAGACTATATTATAATTTCTTCTTATTTTTAAATTCTTTACTTAAAATACAGAATTAGAATATAAAACATTAAACAATTTCGATTGCTTTACCATAAAAAAGTAATGCAATCCACGCTTACGCTTATTCACGAATGTGATTGTTCAATTTTAACGGATTTAAAATATTTTTTTAGAGGAAAGTTGTGATTGAAAAAATGCGAAAAGGATTACCAGAAGTTTTACGAGCAAGAATTGTAACTTTGAGGGAAGAAAAGAAATAACACGTAGAGTTTCTGAATCCCAATCTTGTGTCGTACCAACGTTGCAGAACTCTGAATAGAATTAAACCGCTATATCAGGTTGCTGACAGCCAGTGGCCTAACAATCAACGCCACTACAATAAAAGCAAAAGTGCGAGCAGCCTCTAGTCTTGAAGCTAGCACTCAGACCATTATGCCTTGGCGAGCATCTCTGAAATCACGGCAACGTCAGCAATGGAGATTGCAGTGGGCTAGGCTACAGCTACCTGAAGAAGATGAGAAAGAAAACATGTGGCAAAACTGTCTCTTTGTTGATAGATCACGAATCAGTACTCATACAGATAACCGACGTGTTCAAAGAACTGCAACGGGAACCGTTCAGCAAGGCGGGAAATTGGTATCCTTTTGGATTGGAGCTATGATTGAAGCTAGAACGCTTTTGATCCCGTATCGAGACTCCATGACGCCAGATAGGTACAAAACAGTTGCTATTGATAGTATTATCAGACCATTCCGAGTAAACCATGGGCACCGGACATCGACACGTCGAGCTCAACGAGTCAATGCTGCTATCCGAAAATACTACATCACAAGGTTAGACCGGCCTCTCAATAGAGCACGCGTGGGATGCCCTTAATCGAGCTTTTTTGAAACTTCAGTCACCTCCCCAGACAGTGCCAGAGATCAGGAACGTCGCAATTTATAAATAGAACAAGAAACTGCAATAAATGCTAGATAACTTCATCCCCAGTATGCTCAGGAGCACCTCCGCATGTGTTCGAGGAGTTATATTATAGATACTGTTGTGTGAATAAGTCAACTAGCGCCATCTAGTGTCAGGAGCGAGAGCGGGGGGGGGGCTTTGCAGAGAATGACATCGCGGATCTCTCGACCGACAGCGCCGCCCGAAGAACTAAGTTTCTAGAAAATCTATACTCGATTTCTCGGTACCTTGCGCGTGTTTACTTGAACATTCCGGATGTTTTGCTGATTTGAATAAATAGGTGGCGCAAGATGCGATCGAGACAGAGTTTAACTCGGCGACACAAGCGAAGCTTCGGAGCGAAATTAAGTGAATTAGTGTGTTTAATTATTAGTTAGTGTTTTTTAACTTTAATTTGTATAAAGTAAATTAAAGTGTTAATTTAGGTAATTTTATCGGCAATTTTTATTGTCACGAACCTCAAGCTCGTAACAATTGGTGTCAGAAGTGGGGTAAAATAATGCCGATTTTACCTAAGGAGGAAACGGAGGGTGTCCGTACCCGAAGTCAACGCCAGCAGGAGACGGACCAGAGGAGATTTGGTGGTGCAACGCCGCAGATGTCTGAGGGCCAGCCGCCGGCCACGGAAGCCGGTCCGTCAGCAGCTTCTACGTCTGTGGCACCTGACTTAGGTGCTCTGATGGTGATGCTGCAGGAGCAGGCTCGCCGACAGGAGGAGCAGGCCCGTCAGTTGAAAGAGCAGCTGCAGAACGGACAAGAGGAACAGGCCCGCCGGCAGGAGGAACAGGCCCGTCAGCTGGCGGAACAGGCTCGTCGGTCGGAAGAGCAGATGCTCCTCATGAAGGACCTTCACGCTACCTTTGGGAAAGAGATAAGGCAGGTGAAGGATAGGGTTGCTCAACACGACAACCGCCTGTCGGAAGCTGAAACCCGAATCGATGAACATGAAACCCGAATCAACCATGTGAACAATCGGGTTGACAACGTGATGGCTGACGTGAAGAAAACGCTAAACGACCTCAAACTTGGGGATGGAACTACAGCTCCCGTAGTAGCTGCAGCACCTTCGCTACGTGGATTCAAAGTGCCGCCGTTCGACGGGACCTCTTCCTGGTCGGCCTACAAAATCCAGTTCGAGGCCGTCATGGAGGCGAACGGCTGGAATAAAAGCCAAGCCATGACTGCACTCACCCTAGGCCTGCGCGACCAAGCCTTAACTGTGTTGGAAGCTCTCGGTAAGAAAGTGACCTATGAGCAGCTTCTTGAGGCCTTGGAGGCGAGATATGGTGACGCTCACCTGGAACACGTCTTTCGCGCGCAGCTTAAAGATCGCGTGCAACGCAGCAACGAAAACCTGCAGCAGTGGGCCCTTGAGGTGGAGAAGATGGTTCGTAAAGCATACCAGTCTGTACCTGCGCTCATTGGAGGGAACCTGGTGCAAACATTCATCGACGGCATCCGCGACCTGGAAGTCAGAGCTGCTGTGAGGCTCGGGCACCACGAGACGCTTAAGGATGCCTTGGCCCATGCACTGGAGGTAGAAGCCGTGCGGCAGGATCATCGTTCCCATCGCGTCAGGGTGGTTGCAGCAGCTACAGTTCGCGACCGCAACAAAGGATACAACCCTAGGTGCTATGGTTGTGGGGAAAAGGGCCATCTTCGATCCAGCTGCCCTAAGCGAACCCTAGAAAGGGAAGGTGAACGATCCTAGGAGGGTAGTGCGGCCAACAGCACCGCCCATCAGCAGCAGGGAAACGAGTAAAAGCCAGAAACGCGGGGCGGGTGCTGGCTGAAATTAAAAGAGCCCCAAGGATCTCGATCTCACAAACCCATGATGGGAACAGTCTAATCATCAAGGGCGAGGTCAACGGAATGCCGTGTAAACTGACCATAGACACTGGAGCCTTTCGTACTGTTGTTAGTTCCCAACTTATAAGTCAGTTCCTTGGGGACTCCACATACAACCGAGAACGCATTAATTTGGTAACAGCCACCGGTCAGCGTATACCCGTCCGTGGAGAGAAGGAGATGGAGTTGAAGCTTGGCAACGTGATCTACCTGCATAATGTCATCGTGGCTGATATAATGGACGACTGCATCCTAGGCCTAGACTTTATGAGGAATAATTGTTGTGAGATCGACGTTAAGCAAGGTGTTTTGAAATGTGGACAGGAGGAACTTTTTATGGAAGGTGCGTTACCAGGGAACGTGTACAGCATTAAGAAGATTGTTCTTCCGCCGAGATCGGAAACGATTGTTCCGATTAGTCTTCCCCGAAACGCTGGGCAAGCTCACCGTTGTGTACTTGTGGAAAGGGTAAACAATGACCTTCCATGGAAAGTAGCTCGAACCTTGGTCAGGACCACGGACATCTCAGAAGTACGTGTGCTGAACCTTTGCGACCGGGACCAGATTATAGAAAAAGGCACATTAATTGGTACTTGTGAGGAAGTGGATTGGTTACGTCGGTGCCAATATATATCGAGTGGGACCCCCAGCAAGGATGCAGAAACGAGAGTGACCACACTTTTGGAAGACTGTCGCAGTGTTCTGTCCCCGAACGAATTGGTCAAGTCGAAGAAGTTGTTACTCGAGTACGCCGATGTATTCTCGTCAAACGATGCTGACATAGGAAAGACTGGTTTAATTCAACACAAAATAAACACAGGTGAAGAGTTGCCTATCCGTCAGCGGCCAAGACGATTGCCGGTAGCACGTGAAAAGGAAGTGGAAACCATGATTGAAGGAATGGTGAAGGATGGTGTTATTGAACCTTCCTCTAGTCCATGGTGTTCGCCAGTGGTGCTAGTGAAAAAGAAGGATGGCAGCATGCGGTTCTGTGTTGATTACCGCCGTCTGAACGACGTTACAAAGAAGGACAGCTATCCCTTGCCAAGAATTGATGACACGCTGGACATGCTCACAGGAGTAAAATGGTTTAGCACGCTGGATCTAAAAAGTGGCTACTGGCAAGTTGAAATTGACCCTAAGGACAAGGAGAAAACTGCGTTCTCGACGGGAAAGGGTCTGTGGCAATTCAAAGTAATGCCGTTTGGGTTGTGCAATGCTCCAGCAACGTTTGAAAGGCTGATGGAACTTGTACTTACCGGGCTAATTGGCGATGCCTGTCTGGTCTACTTGGATGACATCATCATCGTGGGCCGTACGTTTGAGGAACACCTTGAAAACCTGGGACGCGTGCTCATGAAGATTCAGAGTGCCAATCTCAAGCTGAGTCCGAAGAAATGTTCACTGTTCAAACGGCAAGTCAAGTTTTTGGGGTATGTAGTGTCGGAAGAAGGTATCCGCACGGATCCAGAGAAAATTGCAGCTGTAAAGGATTGGCCGGTTCCAAAAGACAAGACGCAGGTTGGAGCATTTTTGGGTTTGTGCTCCTATTACCGGCGATTTGTGAAGAACTTTGCAGATATAGCCAAACCTCTGCATAAGCTAACCGAGGAGAAGCGACATTTCTGCTGGGATGAAAGTTGTAGTATCGCATTCCAGGAGCTCAAGGACCGTCTGTGCAAAACACCTATTTCGGGATACCCTGATGCAAGCAAAGAATTTGTAGTTGACACAGACGCAAGTGATATAGGACTTGGCGGTGTGTTGTCTCAACGGAATGGTGACCAAGAGGTCGTGATAGCGTACTTCAGCAAGTCGTTGTCAAAACCGGAAAGGAACTATTGTGTCACAAGACGCGAATTGCTAGCTGTAGTAAAGTCGTTGCAGCATTTTAGCAAATATCTTCTGGGGCGAAAATTTCACTTACGAACTGACCATGCTGCACTAAAATGGCTATTGCAGTTTAAAAATCCAGAAGGACAAGTTGCGAGGTGGATTGAACTACTGCAGGAATACGACTTTGAGATCGAACATCGCAGCGGGAAATCTCATGGCAACGCAGATGCATTATCACGAAGACCTTGTCCTGAAGATTGCAAACATTGTACTAGGCAAGAGAGTAAGAGAGTGGTATCCGTGAGGATGCTCAGGGCAGACCACCTCAGCAACGAGTGGAAGGACAGCTTACAACGTGCACAGCAGGAAGATCCGGACATCAAGCCGATCCTGGAATGGATGAAGGCCAGTGCTCCCAAGCCCAAGTGGAGCGACGTCTCAGCGATGAGTTCGATCACTAAAAGCTATTGGGCCCAGTGGGATAGCTTGCTGCTTCAGGATGGAGTTCTGTGCCGTAAATGGGAAAATGTTCGGGGAGACAGCTGTCATTTACAAATGGTTGTCCCTAAAGCTAAAGTACCGGATGTTCTACAGCTGTACCATAATGATTATTCAGGAGGCCATCTGGGAGTTAAACGAACTCTACTGAAGATCCGAGAACGGTTTTACTGGGTCCACTGTCGAAACGATGTCGAGGACTGGTGTCGCAAATGTACAAGTTGTGCGGCTGTAAACGGACCTCAGACTCGTAGTAGAGGTGCATTGAAGTTGTACAATGTTGGTGCACCATGGGAGAGAATAGCCATTGACGTGGCGGGGCCGTTTCCGGAGAGTGAAAGCGGTAACAAGTACTTCATGGTTGTGATGGATTACTTCACTAAGTGGCCAGAAGTTTTCGCCATTCCAAATCAAGAAGCTTCAACAGTTGCAGATAAACTAGTTCATGAAGTCTTCTGTCGTTTTGGAGTACCTTTAGAGATTCACAGCGATCAAGGAAGGAATTTTGAGTCTCAAATATTCCAGGAAACTTGCCGAGTTGTGGGTACTCATAAAACAAGAACGACTTCTTATCACCCGCAATCTGATGGAATGGTGGAACGATTTAATCAGACATTGGAGAGGTACCTAGCAAAAGTTGTAGACAATCGGCAACGAGATTGGGACAAGCACATACAACCGTTTTTGTTGTCATATCGAAGTTCTGTTCACGACAGTACAGCAGTGACACCAGCTTTCGCAAACTTTGGAAGAGAATTACGGCTGCCTGCAGACCTGATCACTGGGATACCACCTGATGCCCCACGCAGTATAACCGATTATGCATATGACTTGCGGAACAAAATGAATGACATTTATGAGCACGTCAGACAATCGGGCCAGCAAATGTCTGAGAAAATGAAAACCCGGTATGACCGCAAAATGAACAATAAAGGGTTCAACGAAGGTTCATTAGTGTGGTTGCACAATCCAGTCCGCAGCAAAGGGAAATCTCCTAAGCTTCAAGCTAAATGGGACGGCCCGTACCGGATTGTAACCAGGATCAACGATGTGACCTACCGGATACAGAAAGGCGCAAGAGGGACTCCTAAGATCGTCCATGTGGATCGCTTGGCGCGTTATTATGGGACCGATAATGCTCGGGACGAGCATGTCTTAGGAGGGGGCAGTGTTGTGTGAATAAGTCAACTAGCGCCATCTAGTGTCAGGAGCGAGAGCGGGGGGGGGGGGCTTTGCAGAGAATGACATCGCGGATCTCTCGACCGACAGCGCCGCCCGAAGAACTAAGTTTCCAGAAAATCTATACTCGATTTCTCGGTACCTTGCGCGTGTTTACTTGAACATTCCGGATGTTTTGCTGATTTGAATAAATAGGTGGCGCAAGATGCGATCGAGACAGAGTTTAACTCGGCGACACAAGCGAAGCTTCGGAGCGAAATTAAGTGAATTAGTGTGTTTAATTATTAGTGTTTTTTAACTTTAATTTGTATAAAGTAAATTAAAGTGTTAATTTAGGTAATTTTATCGGCAATTCTTATTGTCACGAACCTCAAGCTCGTAACAATACTATACCAGCGGAGGACACTTTTTCTAGATAAAGTTATATATATATATATATATATATATATATATATATATATATATATATATATATATATATATATATATATATATATATATATATGCATTACTTTTTTATGGTAAAGCAATCGAAATTGTTTAATGTTTTATATTCTAATTCTGTATTTTAAGTACAGAATTTAAAAATAAGAAGAAATTATAATATAGTCTACCATAACAAAAATATTTCGATTTTTTAAACTGATCGCAAATTTTTTGATGTTTATATGCATTATGTTCAAATTATACTTTTCCAAGATGAAAAGTAAAATATATCATTGATCGTTTTACAAAATAAATAGTACAAAGACAAATGAATCTTTAGGAACTGAACTAGTTGCAAATTGTTGTAGCAAACCATTCGAGGCAATTTATATCTACCATCGAACATTGATCTACTCGCGTGTATGTAGAGCTTACTGATAATATCGACTATTGGAAGTGTTCCAACGAACACAATTTGTGCCACGAACGACGATACTTCCGTGTTTAATTCACATATATTTTAAATAGTAATTCACTACTGCCTATAAAAGTCCCCTGTTGAACAGAGACCTCCAGATAGATTGACACACAGGAGGAGGGATTTTTCCATAGTTAGTACAAAGAAGTACAATAAAACATCCCGGGTTTCTTGCTGGTTTTTCCCAAGATAGAAGTTTTGTTTCGAACCTGTAGTAAATTAAACAAAAGAGTGACTTCCAAAAGTATTATTTATAATCTGTATTAATTAAAAAAAAGTTTCTGTTGAAGTATGTTTCAACTCGGTCGCGTGGCGAAGTTAATGAACTAGAACGACTAAAAATTAGTCAGTAAGCCGACAATTCTTTCCTGGATTTCAAAGAGATAAACATATATTTTTTATGATCTGGTAAGACAGCGGCAACATAACATAATAACATAAACACTCACGCCTGTCATCCAGAGGGTTAGGCAGAGACTTCCATTTGGCACGATCTTGACTCAACTCTCTCGCCTACTCCACATCCACATACCTACTCATACATGTCGTCGGTTAAGGGTACTCTTAATTTAGCCCATTTTTAATATATCACCAATTAGGACGATAAACTTTCGACTAGGACGTCACTTTCCGGCTCTGCCGTTCACTTCTGCAACATGAATTTGCTTTGTCACTATTTCCTTATTCATTCTTTCTACATGATGGTCATCAACATCAACTTGCAAACCATCTTTTCACACAATTTCTCACCCTGTCACTCAGATTCAACCCTAACACACTCCATAACGACTGCATTTCTAGTGCGTTTATTCTACTATCGTGCTTCATCTCTTACCCAACTTTCGCTACCATGCATTAAAGTAGGGACTAACCCAGATTGTGAATTGCCATACGTGAATTACATATCTTTATCACATCCCTACTAAATGTGTATTGGGATGTGTATCCTTAATATATAAACTCAGCTTCTTGCTCGACCAACTTTACATTAATAATATATATCCCATAATAAATTTAACTAAACTGTGGCTTACGCGACTGTCCAAAGTTAAGTATCGCGTTAGTAGCGGTTTACAATATAAATGATATATATTCAAGGGTTCTCTTCGGGAGCTACCTAAGCTTAGGTACCTATCGCAGCCTCGTGGCGTAAGTCGTTTAATTTATTAGAAAATATTGGAAAATTTGTGAATTGCAACAGTTGTGTGGAAATCGACAGAATTTAGTCGAGTACTAAACAAATAAACTGATTCCATAATGTAAATTAACAACTGAAGCTAAATCAACTAGCCTTAACTTCAGCATAGATCTTTACTGTTCACTGTTCTGACTTTGGATTTTTAACTTAATTGTTAAAATTTTCATGTAGGATAAAAATTTGCAATTCATAAAATGATATTTTATTTACACAAATCAAAAATGTTATTGCGTCTGATTTGATTAATTTTTAATTTTGCCCCGATCGGACGACAAATTCAGAAGCTTAAAGTAACCAGAGTTAACAAAGGTATGAGGACGTCAAACGCAGTCCTTCGTTACCAGGGGTGCTGTAATGGAACTTTGGGAATTAGAAAAAATCGGTTAAATAAGTAAGACGAAAAAAACACGATAAGATCTGTAAACTGAAAGCCATATCAATAAAATAACTATAACAGAACTTAAGTTAGAAAATATAGGAACAAATATTTTTACGGCTCAGGTCACAAGCCGGGGCCGCTGGTTCGAATTTGTTTGAAATGTGCGTGAACAATTCAAACAAACAATTCTTTTTAAATATACTTATAAGCTTTTGTTTGACCCCCAAATAATTGTCCCAGGTCTGGATATTTTCGTATGCAATTTGTCTAATTGAAAAGCCTTCACGATACAAGAGAACATCTTAGTGTGCGGATATTTTTTATATAAAAGGAAAAAGACTTCGCAGACTCAAAGTCCTTCAACAAAGACGTCGATTTATTAAAGGGGCAACGGCGAAATTGCTTAACTTGTGAACAGCCTATAAAATCACCCTTTTCTATTTAAGGCGTGTTCTGAAAGAAACCAATTGGTCCATAAAATAAAAGTAAATACAGGCCGTGAGGCATTCCATTTTAGCCATTAGAGGTGACAAGCATCTGTAGCTTTTTTTTCAAAGTTGCCTGCAGGTATCCTGAGGTATCCACTTACTAAGAGATGGACTACAAGTTTCTTTGCCAATTCATTTATATAAACGAAAGAAAAATTATATTGGCACCTCTAAAAGAACTTTCAGAAATCAAAGCCTGGGCCGCCAGCGTTGCAGTCTTGAAGTTAAATTACCTACTCGCTAACGAGATGAATTAGTTAGTACCTTTATGTGAAACTAAATAATGTTGTTAACAAACTGTTTCAAATGTTAGTTACTATGTAATTGTCATGGATGAGGAAAATAACATCTATGTAGAAAAGCCATTGGACCGTTGAAGTTACCGCAAGCGTTCAACCAGACATTTACGTAATAAATTGATGAACGTTCGACGTTGCGTGTTTGATACTGTCGCTTAACTTTACATTGTAGTGTCTATTTGATACTAACTTGGTTTGACTTTGCGTTCTTTAACAAAATAAGTGCTTTTTGATGTTTTCTTAAAGTTTTATTGAGGTACTATTACAGAAAAAATAGAAAACCTGGTAAAAACACATCTGGATAACTTCTCAGGTACTCGACGTTGAGTGGACGCGGTGAGATTTACGATTATCTTCCGGCCAAATACGAGTATGTCCGCTATTTTCTTTTATTAACAGATTAGATATGAAAAAACTGCCTTAGTATTTGTAGGAGCAGGGAAAAGAAATTTTTATATATTAACGATAGCGGAACGGGAACGTATTGTGGTATACATTCAAAGTTACAGTCAAAGCGTTTTTGCTTGCATTGACGGAGAAGTTGGCCTCTCTAGTATAATACAGTAATCTATGAGTGGGCAATTACTAATGGTTGTTGCGGGTATAGTTGAAAAACGGTTGTTTGCCTCAAGTGCTTACCAGTAAGAAAACATATTTATAGGAACAATTGTAAGAGGAAATGTTTTCCGTCCAAATTGCTCCATTCTTGGCATAAAAATTGTAACGAATTATAGTTTAAATAAAATTGGTTGTCTGTAAAGTCGATTTACGGACGATAGTTTAACGAAACAGCGTCATAACAAAACATTGATGGAATGATTGCAAACTTTATGGAAGAGAGATAGATGCGGTGCAAGCCGAACGCTCGTGCAGCGCTTGTGCCTTTCGCTCGCTCGTGCAGCGCTCTCGCTCCGATCGTAACATTACAATGAGTGTAAAGTTACAATAAGTCATCTTTTTTCGCGCGTGCAGCAGGCGTTCATCGATTTATTAGACGTTGTCTTATCAATATATATATATATATATATATATATATATATATATATACATATATATGTGTGTGTGTGTGTATAGATAGATAGATATCAGAGATAGTTTTAAATTGTGCCTTATAATAAACCTTTAAAGCTCAGTTCCATTATAGGCCTCCAAAAATAAGGTGACAAGTAAATCCTTTCGCGATGAGGCGTTATCTGAGATGACACCATTATCGCTATGCAAAATGGCGGCATCTAATTGCGTCATGGCTTTTGAATACAGAGAAGGCTGATCGACATACGCAGGTGATGAGGTAATTGGGCTTTGATAATGGAAAAATTCAGAAAATCTAATTCACACATACATTTTCTACGGTCGTTGAGTCTTCCGTTGTAAAGTAAAAGTTTCTATAGACGTTTTATTCACATTTGTTTAAGAAAATTATATGTTTATATTGAGGAATAAAATTTTAAGATTTTGGTTGTTTGGAAGAAATAGCTATGTAGCAATAAGACCGTATTTTATTTTCATTTAATATTTATTACTACGTTTTTGACCACGTTCAAGAATAGGAGGAGGTTCTCATTTCGACTGTATTTTCTTAATGTATCTCAGAACTTTTTCTGGGTGAACCGATTTTGATGATTCTTTTTTTTTTATTTAAAGCAGGTGCTTCTCATATCATCTGGCCTGGCTTTGAGTTATCTTTAACATTGCGTATTTAGTTGACTTCGACTACATTTAAATATTCTCAATTTATTAACTTCCCAGTGGGAAGTTATTATAATGGGTCCGATTTTGCGAATTTTAACATATCTCCACGTTTCAAGATCTTTAGAGTCGAATAGTATGATTTTTAAGAGGATGTCCGTGTCTGCACATGTACGTATATATGTATGTATGTAGTATATATGTATGTATGTATGTATATATGTATGTATGTATGTTCGAATTCAAATTTCGCCTCGTGTATCTCGAAAACAAAGAGTGATATTGATATGGGACCAGTTTAATTTAATGCATAATTGTGTAACCTAGATTGCTTTTTAATATTGGAGTCGGTTGTATAAAATTTTTAATTTTACCACTTATTATTAACACGCGTTCGCGTGTCTGTTTGGATCGAATTTAGTAATTGATTTTAAACTCACTTCCCTATTGAACTAGAAAATTGCAATTTTGAACATCATCTCAGAATCGGATATTAATTAATATGAATGTAAGAGTATAAAAAATAAACGTGTTATATTATTATTTTTTTAATTCTGAACTAATTTTTCTCGGTATATAATAAAGAGTAATGTATTACATATTGTATACACATTAAAAATTATAAAATGTAAAATATACTACAATTGCTGACTGATTGCAATGACTGATGTTTTTTTTAAGAAAGTCAAGACAGCCTGGTTTTTAAGTTTTTCTGAATATGACGAGATGGGAAGATGAAAAATATAGGTTTTTATAAAAGTAAAGGCGACAAACGAGCATGCGGACCATCTGATGCCAAGTAAATACTGTGGCCCAAAGCCACATAAGTCTATTTATTTATTTATTTAACATTATATACACATTAAATGTATATAGGCGACTTAACGACCGAGGCATTATCTACGAGTCTACTTAGAGCCGAGATAAAAGAGATAGGTATAATAAGAAATACAGAAATTTAACATTAACATAATATATAAACATAATGTGCGTATATACAATAAATAAAATGCCTATATACAATATATATTTTGCACACACACACACACACACACACACACACACACGCACACATATATATATATATATATATATATATATATATATATATATATATATATAATAAGCCCATAGGAAGGGAGCTTCGAAAGAAGCGCTTTGTGCCAAACCCGATCGAAGGCCTTCGCAATGTCCAAACTAAGGGCCAATGCCTCCCCCTTGGACTCTACTGCCTCCGCCCATCCGTGAGTGAGATTGACCAGAAGATCACCAGCTGACCGACCACGGCGAAAACCGTATTGGCGGTCACTAATCAGTTGGCGATCCTCAAGGTACCTCATTAGCTGGCAGTTTACAATGGACTCCATTGTTTTGGAGAACAAGGAGGTCATGGCGATAAGCCGGTAGTTGGACGGGTCTGAGCGGTCGCCTTGTTTAGGGATCAGGGGGAAGAAAGCCGTCTTCCATGATTTTGGGACAACGTCTAGGGAGTAGGAGTACCGGAAAAGACGCGTTAAAACTGGTGCCAACTCTGGAGCATACGTCCTCAGCACAATTTGGGGATTCCGTCAGGCCCACTCGACTTGTGGATGTCCAAGGAGAGGAGTGCTTTGCGAACCGAGTGTTATGTGAACTGCACTTTCGGCATGGAGCATTCACACCGCGGGATGGTCGGCGGCGTACTCCCCCCGTCATCGAGAGTCGAGTTGGACGCAAAGAAAGAGCTAAGCAGATCGGCTTTTTCCTTTGCGGTATGGGCCAGTGAGTCATCCTCCCTGTGCAGAGATGGAAGA
This sequence comes from Parnassius smintheus behrii, assembly GCA_036936625.1. Classification (NCBI taxonomy): domain Eukaryota; kingdom Metazoa; phylum Arthropoda; class Insecta; order Lepidoptera; family Papilionidae; genus Parnassius; species Parnassius smintheus. Next base: position 8,908,691 of record JAUPFT010000020.1, on the reverse strand, counting down.
GATGGCTGACAGAAATTCCCCTGGACAGCCTTGGCGAGAGACCAGAATGCACGGGTTCTGGAAGGAAGGAGAACTAGTTACTCGACAATTCTGCTTATGTGCTCTGACTTTGCCTTGTCAATGACTCTTTTGAAGGACATAGAGGCGGAATTATACTTCTTTTTTAGAGCGCTGGTGTTTACATCGCAGTCAGCCCAGGCTTGGTAGCACTCCTGCTTATAGCATGATGCTATTTTACAGGAGCGACCAAACCATGCCTGAGATTTTCCTCCAATGGGCACCAAGGAGGAAGGAATAAAAAGTTCCATACCCTGAAGTACCACATCAGCGACAGAATCCGCAACAACAAGGGTAGGATGCAAAGAAAGACCGCATCCCATCCCAATCGGTTGACCTATAGTGCCAAACACGGTGGCAGCCTGCAAAATGCAACTGCGATTTCAGCGTGAGTGGCACCACACTTCGGACAAGACAATGGTCCGAGGAGCCTAAAGGGGCGTCGACGGAAATCTGATAACCGTCCGTTGAGAGGTCAGTAGAAGGTCCAACAGGGAAGGTGCATGATCCTCCATATTTGGAATCCGCGTAGGCCAAGTAACTAGTTGTGTCAGACCATATGCCAAGGCAAAATCATGAATAGATCTCCCCGCATGATCAGTTAAACGTGAACCAAGCCATTCGGCGTGATGGGTGTTAAAGTCGCCGAGGATCACGATCTCTGCGGAGGAGATCTGCTGTATCAACGAATCTGTAGCCATTTGGACGTGGTCGAAGAGTCGGTCTATTTCAGCATTACCGCAATGGGACCTATAGAGGCACCCGTAGACCCGCGGATGGTCGTCCGAACCTTCAACTCTGCCGAGGAGTCGAGAACAGATGTCCTCTCTGACGTAAATGCAAACTCCAGCCCGAGGCACAAAGGAGTATTCCAGTTTGTACCCCGGGTAGGAGAGATACGAGACATCAGCCGGAAAGGACACCTGCGTCTCGATCAGACAGAGCAGAGCCGGCCTCGCCATCTCGAGATGGTAGTGGACGGCGTTTAGGTTAGAGTGAAGTCCCCTGATATTGCAGAAATTCACGGACAGCGTGGCAAGGGTCTCCTTGGTCTTGTTGCTCCGTTTGCCCCGAGCAGTTGTAGTCCTGAGCGGAATTTTGCCCCCCCCCCCCCCAGAATACGCGGGGCAGCCTGAGCACCCACGCTCAGAAGTGGAGAAACATGGTCGTGGATGCTCAGCGAGGGATTCTCCAGGGGTGCTGGTACCCTCCTAGGGTAGTCTATCATCATTTAATTCCGCTACCATGTTGATGGTGGGGAGGATTTGGGCCACCTGCACTCACCAGACGAAACGCGGAAGCAGAGCTTCCACTTCACGCCGGTATTCTGTGAGGTCGTGGTACCACCCCAGTTTGAGTCGACCCATACGTGCAACAGCAAAGCGGCCACGTGGCTCTACCACTGTTAATTTTGATTGAACAGTCTTTTGATTCATAATCGAGGATAAATGTAGATGTCTATGGGCCTCGGCATCCACTTACCATCAGGTGAACCACGTGCTTGTTTGTCGCTATAAAAAATTATCATACAGGAGCTCTGTTTTACGCTGATATTCCGTGAGGGCGTGGTCGTTTCTCATACGAGACTTCCCATTTGTTACTAGCATAGTAAAACTGCGGCGTGGCTCTACGTCAGTGTAGATCACGAATTAATGAAAAACGTAGTTTCAACTATGCGGTTTATCCATTACATTCCACTACATTCTATTTGTAGCCTATAAAAGTCCACTGCTGAATATAGGCCTCCCTTATAGATTGCCTCATGGGGGGAATTTTCCGTCATTGCCACGCTTGGCAAACGGTTTGACAAACGCAGTTTATTATTATTTTGAGTTTTAAGAGAAAAGAAAGATGATGCTGCCCACTTTCTGTTTCATTTTAACCTCTCTTGCCACTGACGCATCCTCGGGTCGGTATGGGATAGTGGATATTTTTACTCCGCCACTACACGGCTCTGTGGTTAGGTCTAACTCGTATTCCCAACGGTGAGCTAAGGGATGTTTTTCAAAGTATACCAATAGACGCATACTTTTAAAGACCTGATGTGAATTGAGAAGTCCAACAAGTCGTAAAATAAAAATTTTGTACAACCGACTTCAATACGACCGATTCAATGTGTTCGAAGTCAATCAAATACGAATTATTTAAGGATAACTCAAAAACTACTAGTCAAATCTTGATCAAATTTATATGGAACCACATAAGAAGCGTCAGGTTTCAAATAAAAAAAAGAATCATCAAAATCGGCTCAACTAGAAAAAACTGTATAATTATCAACAGTAATATCTAGATATGGGATCGGAAGCAGTGTTAAAGTTGCCAGATGTCTGGAACTGCGAGCACAGTCCGCCTGGCAAGCGTGTCAAATATGCCAAGTGCTTCCTACCATAGGAGAGGTCCTTGTTCTGCAGTGGAAAGTTAGGAGCTGATAATGAAGAGGAAGAACATTATTTAATATAGAGCCATAGTTATTACAGAGTAGAATAGAATAGGGCAATTTTTATTTAATATCTTAATATATATAAATTACATGTCACGTTGTTTGTCAGCGATGGACTCCTTAACTACTTAACCGATTTTAATCAAATTTGCACACCGTGTGCAGTTTGCTTCAACTTGAGAGAGAGGATTGTTTTTTTGCACATGATTGACCCACAATTTTTTTTGCGAATTTAAGGATTTTTAATAGGGCATGACAAATGGTCGTCGAAAAGGACAAAACAACGTCCCCCTGGGAAGCTAGTAGATTATAAGGTATTGTTATTGAAAGTTATTTTTTTACTTTTATCACTGTTTCGGAAAATCCTTAGTTAGTAGTTAGACGACCTAACCTAAAAAGAAACCTAATATTATAAATAAAAAAACAGTTTGTACAGACTACTTACAAAACTTATTTAAGACACAGTTTGGAAGCGTTCACCTCATTCCCAGGGGTTGACATCAACTACGTATTCATATACACTATATTGATCCTACAATTTTTGTGTAATAAAATATGTAACCTTGATTACTGAGAGTTGTATATATTTTGGGACTTTGTTGGAATTGCGTATACTTTGCCCCATGAATGAATTACTGACAATGTGAAATCGTTTAACTCGCATAACTACTTGTGTTTGTTTTTAGTGTTTACAGAATGTATATCACTTTTTGATGATGGTATGCAGATAGATATCTAATAAAATTGCTTCATAGATAAACTATGGACGATTACAAAACTTAAATACTCAGCCATAAATTACGGCGTGTTTGATTTGGTCCAGCCACGTCGAGTTAATTAAAAGGGCATCCATTTAATTTATTGCTATCTGATATTGTAGCGTAGTTTATCCAACAAAGTTGCAATTCTTTATTCTTTATATATAAAACCATTGGCTTCCCGTACCGAACATAAATATAAAATTTGAGTGCGCGTTTAAAATTTGATTGAACCATAAAAGTTTATTACAAAAATATTAGCATTTTATAAACGATTTACGTGACGATTGCGTTGATTGCTAACCCAATACCAAAGTAAAAAATAATAATAAAGTTTATTTTTACCCCTCACAAATTTAGAAATAAAGGTAAAATACAGCTTAATGTTAATATGCTACAGTCAATTAGTGACAGACTGATGTCTTTACTAGGATTCCCTGTATGACCGATACAGACGAGTCGATAATCTAAGGTATATTATGTGTATGATAAACACGAAATATAGGACGTGAGCATGGGCGTGTCCGTAGGTGTGAGCGTTGGTGTGTCTGTGTAAGTCGTACGTCTTAGCAAACCGATTCGTTCTTGCCTTGAGGAAACCCATTTTGTACGCATTACGAAAGGCATAGCAAATCGTTTGGTTCGAATGCGTTGAACATCGAAAACATAGAGGTGAAGGTCCGCCTATACTGGAATGGGCAGGGAGGAATTAATACATGTAAATCCTGTGCATATTCTCTGAAATACATCCTATAGAATAACGAGAGGCTAGCTTCTCTTCAAATGTGTTTCAAACAAATCAAGGTCACTAATAAGCCTCTTAGCACACCTTACTACTTATCCCAATACTATTAGGTGATATTTTGCAGAAAAAAATGTAAATGGAATGAGTGGAGTATATCCTTCACACCGTGTTTGGTATTCAATTTGAACTACTGTCACTATGGATACCGTAATACAAATGTTGGTCTTAAAAGCAATGATGAATTTATAATAGTACCCCTATTATAAATTCATCACCGCTAGGGGCTACTACCTAGGGCGGTAAAATTAGGAGAAAAAGGATGATTTTTAAATTGGGAAGCTATTGGTTTGTCACCGATTTCTAAAAATTGAGATCTCATTGGTTCACCAGTTTCGAAGACTAATATTTAGTATGTATTTCTTTTATTAATATTTAATGTACTATTCAAAAATTTAAATATTCCTTTCCTTTTTAATGAAAACCTGTTGTATACTTGTTCTTTAACCTAATTTTTACTCAATTAATTCAGGATATAGGTACTTTCACGGTGCTCCAGAGCGGCACTTAAGGTAAATCCGGCCCTGCTCCGTCTCTGAATTTCTACAGCAAACTGTCTATGATTATGTGAGTTCCCTTTTACTTTTTTATCGAAAAAGTATAATCCATTGCTGGGCACGTGCTTCTCTCGTTGAACGTTTTCTTGCTCTAAAATCCAGTTGAACATTTGAAGGCTTTCAATTTGATCTAGTTAATCGACTTAAACATTGAAAACTAAAATAAATACATAAACACTCACGCCTGTCACCCAGAGGAGTAGGCAGAGACTACAGACTTCCATTTGGCACGATCCTGACACACCTCTCTCACCTCCTTCACATCCATACACCTACGCATACATGCTCGTCGGTTAAGGGTACTCCTAATTTGGCCCGTTTTTAATAAATCGCCAATTTGGTCGATAAATTTTCGCCTAGGACGACCCTTTCCGACTCTGCCATTCACTTCTGCAACATAAATTTTCTTTGTCACTCTTTCCTCATTCATTCTTTCCACATGACCAAACCACCAGAGCATTCCTTTCTTAATCCTGGTCACATCATCTTGCAAACCATACTCTTATCTTATTACAAAATTTCTTACCCTGTCATTCAGATTCAGCCCTAACATACTCCTTAACGACCGCATTTCTACTGCGTACATTCTACTCTCGTGCTTCTTCTGCCACACCCAACTTTCACTACCATACGTTAAAGTAGGGACCAACATAGTATTGTGAATTGCCATACGTGCCTTTTTCGACACATTTTGGCTCTTCACAATAGAGTACAGAGCCCCATTTACTCTATTTCGCGCATTCACTCGTCGTTGTACATCCTTATCATTATCATATAATATCATTATCATTTATCATATTATATATCATCTCCCATCCCTGCTAAATACGCAGCCCAAATATACAAACTCATCTACTGGCTCGATCAACTCCCCTTCTATTCTTATTTTACAAATCGTTTTACTTTCTTCTCTTTCAAAAACCATAACCCTCGATTTCTTATATTTACGCGAACACTACACATGATTAAAACTACTTTTACAGATTTTATCAGTCCCCCGTGACCATGGGTGCTGGAAAGCGCCGAAACGTCGGGAATTAAAAATAAAAAGTAAAAATAAACGCGATAAAATCCGTAAAAGTAGTTTTAATCAACCATAACCGTCGTCTTACTTGCGTTTACTTTCATACCCCTTTCTTTTAATAATCTGTTCATTAATGTAACCATCATTTGCAACTCGGCCGCCGACGACACAAGAATAACTTGATCATACGCAAGAATAACTAAAATAAAAACTAAAATATCTAAGACATTTTCATTTTAAGTGCGTAATTTTTCAAATAAAACATAATAGTATTTTAGGCAGACTACAACATACATACGTAACATATACATATACACGCCTGCCACCCAGAGGGGTAGGCAGAGACTACAGACTTCCATTTAGCACGATCCTGAGATACCTCTCTCGCCTCCTTCACATCCATATACCTACGCATACATACTCGTGGGTTAAGGGTACTCTTAATTTGGCCTATTTTTAATATATCGCCTTTTTGGTCGACAAACTTTCACCTAGGACGTCGCTTTCCGACTCTTCCATTCACTTCTGCAATATACATTTGCTTTGTCAGTCTTTCCTCATTACACACAAATAATAGTATAATATTTTCTCGATACTTGAACATATCGTTAATATGTGATTGTTTGTTGGCACTGTGGATTTTTTTCTATTATAATTATGGTGCATACATCATTTTAACACACAGCCAATCACTCGAATTACCTGCATGTATTTGTTTTGCCTCTTTTTATGAATATTCAGTGATTGGCAAATACAATCGTTTTGTTGTGACGTGGGGTGTGATCATGTTACTAGCGTTTTTTTTTTATAAAAAAAGGTTTGACAAACATACATAGGCCGACTGATGGTAAGTGGATGCTGTGGCCCATAGACACCTACATCTATTCTTCAATAAGAATCAAAATGTATATGCGTTGTCACCCTTGAGGATTAAGATATAAAGCTTCGACTTACTTGAACGAGCTTAATTGAAAATGTGAGGACATTTTACAAATAATTTCTTTGCATACATTATGTTGTCTATCGTCATCATTATTTTATCGTCCGTCGCAATCGAACTCGAATTATATGAAGCATTTCTTTCAAACTGTTCCGCTAATAACTAAATATTTACTGACAAACGACCAAAATCGCTTGGTTGAGACGGGGGATTTGAACGTGCTCCTCCTAAACTTACTCCAGCTTACCAGGAATATTAGTAATCAGTAGCATAGATTCTTCGTTTTTTTTCTATGCGTTATACCGGCTGCCTAATATACTGCATAACCTCTCAAATTTGACCGGTCTGTAGCTGGGAAGTGAGTTCGTCGACTCTCTTATCCAACTTTAAGTCCGCATTTTGGGTCTGCCGCGTGATCTTGCTCCTACCTCAAACGTTTTAGTATCCACATTACGTATTTATTCATATCGCTTCAAGTTTTTTTTTTTATAAGAAAAAACTTTGGGTGGTTGTCGCTACACTATAGTGCTCGGAAGTTGTCGTATAGTCTGTAGTAGTCGCGAAGAACATACATAAATAAAGCACTTACTTTCAACGAACGTAGAACAAGGTCATAAAAAGCGTAAGTATGTAACAAAATAAAGGATAGGCGTTATACGTAAGTGTCTTATAAAACGAAACTTTGCACACTCAATCTACAATAAGTGAGCAGGCCTGAAGACATGGGAACCTTGAGCAGTACTAAAAGTGATAGTAAAAGAAAGCTCAGCGGGAAACAATGCTTTTTATTTTGTAACTTCCGAATCACAAAGTTTATGTTGCGCTGGTGTAATCTAGCCTGCGTATCGACGGGCATCGCTATCGTAAAACGTTATTCTGAGGACAAAGGAACTTCCAAGATACGACATTCAATTTTAATTCGGTTTTAAAATAAAATGTTAACATTTTTTAATATTTTAATTAAAAAATACTCAAATTTTTGAAAGATGTTGTTTTATATATATATACCTACATTTGATTAAAATTGGAAACATATAGAAAAAATTGTTAAAAAAATGGTCTTAAATACCTTACATCTTCTTTTATAGAATAAGGCTGATAAACGAGCACACGGTTCACCTGATAATAAGTGGACGCTGTGGCCCATAGGCATCTACATTATTTAAAAATCAAAATGCAGATGCGTTGCCAGCCATTAGCACTGAGATGGAATGCCACGTTTCCAGTAAAAAGGGTCTTCGGTTCTCACTCACCATATGAAACACAGCAACATTAAGCTGCTATTTTACGCTGATATTCTGTGAAAGCCAAGTCCTGCCCCGGTCGAGTCGATCCATTCGTGCTGCAACCACAATACAGCTGCAGCATGGCTCTATCGCGTAAATAAAGCCACATAAATAGATCCTACCTAGGCAAAGTCGGGGCGGGTCACTAGGTGTGTCGTAAAATAATCTATCATCATATTCTCCGTGGCAGTTGTAAGAGGCGACTATGAGAAAAGCAAGAAAGCTCTTATGACCCTCGATTGATCAAGGTATAAATGGTAGACGGCGGGTTGATGCCAGTTATAACAATCCAGACCGTTGTCTGAGGGAAGCGTTAAAGGTGAGCGACGTCTATTACGTATAATATATTTTGAGGTTATGAAACTTATAAAATCTCCCACAGCTGGGCATAGGCCTCCTCTCATTTCTGAAACGGTTTAAGGGCTCAATGCGTGTTGGCGAGCTTCCCATTTCTTCAAAATATTTTTTTCTTATTTCTCAGACATGCAGGTTTTCTCACGATGTTTTTCTTCACCGCTGAGCACGTGGTAAATGAAACTTATGACATAATATTGTTTTGTATAATTAGTCAAACGTAGAAAAAGAGCGTGTCTACTGAACACTGGCAGGTAATTTCCATACGAGTCTTCGAGGAAAATTTTCAAAACAATTTATATCGTCTAATGACTTTATTAACCACGTAGTAACTATGTAAGACTATCAGACAGAGACAAATAATAAATAAAAACAACATTTCGGTTATCAGCCCGCTTGCTAATCTTGGCAACTATTGCCACGTTTAGCAGTGAACTTTAATGATCTTCTCGTGTTTTTCTCTTACCCTTACTAAAATTGATTTAAAACTTACAAATTCCATTCTTATGCGTGACCCTTAATAAATTATACATGACCACTACGTGCCACTACTACGTGCTCGGCGGTAAAAGAAAACATCGCGGAAACTTTAATGTATGTGTGAGGTCCGCCAACACGCTATGGAGTAACATGTTTGACAAACAATTCCTCCATAACCTCATCAAAAGGTATTAGTGATTTCTTAAATTTACGCGAACACTACACATTGAAAAAAACTTCACAATTTTACCATCTGACAATGTAACTGCATTTTTAAACCACCTTAACTCTATAAACTCTAAAATACAATTCACAATGGAGTTAGAGGCAAATAATTCTATAGCTTTCCTAGATGTTTCAGTCATTCGAAATCCTGATAAAACTATTGGTCACACTGTGTATAGAAAAAAGACCCATACCAACCGATATTTAAATGGTGAATCTCACCATCATCCTTCACAGTAAGCTACAGTGGGTAAATCTTTGTTTCAGAGAGCACGAGGGATCTGTGACAGAAAACATCTGGCCGCCGAGCTGCAGCATGTCAAGCAAGTGTTGCAAGACAACAAGCTTCGGATCCCGCGCCTACGTCATAGTGAACGAGTGAAGCCGGCCACAGTCGAGCGTGTGCCTGCTGTACTACCATATGTCAGAGGAGTCACAGACAAGGCTGGCTACATCTTGAAGCGAGCTTCCATTAAAACATACTACAAGCCGCCGAAGAAGATTAGTCAATTTTTACCATCCGTCAAGTGTAATATCCCTCTACAAGATGCAGGAGTGTACAAGTTAGATTGTGAATGTGATCTCTCTTACATAGGTCAAACAAAAAGATCCATAAAAACCCGCGTGAAAGAACATATAGCTGACGTGAAGCACCGACGCTCCGGGAAGTCTGCAATCTGTGAACATGTTCAAGATCGTCCTACCAAGGATGATACGCGAGGCTATTGAAATTAAAAAACATCCTAATTTCAATAGAGAAGATGGTTGGGTTCTGCCATCTGCTTGGGATCCTATAATTAACAAAATTAAACCCAAACCCAAGCATACCACTGCAAGACTTCAAGATACTGTAAGTTCGTTTTGCGTAAATCGGACCAAAAATTAATATTCAAAAACTGAAGGTAGCCGTGCTAACAATGACATTGGGACGTCAAACATCTCAGCCCCCCCCCCTTGACCATGGTTGCTGTAAAGCACCCGAAACGTCGGGAATTAAAAATAAGAAAAATCAGTTAAATAAACGCGATAGAATCCGTAATTTTAGTTTTATTCAAAAGGTATTAGATTATGATAAGTTAATCAATACGAATTAAGCAAGTTTTACTTGTTATTCTATTAAGACTAAGGTAAAAAGGAAAAACGACCACGCTCTCACAGAATACCAGCGTAAAATCAGCTCAATGCTGCTGCGTTTCGTATGTTGAGTGTGGAGAGCCGAACATACTTTTTACTGTATATGAGGCATTCCATCTTAGTTCTCAGGTTTGACAACGCATCTGCATTTTGTTTCTCAATTGAAGATAGATGTAGATATCTATGAGCTACAGCATCACTTACCATCAGGTGGACTGTGTGGTCGCTGGTCACACTAAAAAATAAGCCCCAGTTATAAGTTGCATCAGAGTACGGTCCTGAGCCACCTGCATCCATCGACTGCATGTTTAATTAGATTTATGAAACAAAAAACATATAAGTAGATTATTTGATTTTATTTTATTAGCTTTTTTCGTAGTCTTTCCGGTTCGAGATTTGTAATTATATTTTGAAGCATGTGTATATAACTTCACTTGTATGACCATGCAATAACATTTTATCATGGAGATTGTGGGCCCTATTGGTAACAACGCCAATAAAAGTTTTGCTTAAATAGATTTTTTATTTATTTAATTTATTTTTCCTGAAGCTACAAATTAACCCAACAAAATATACTTGTATTTTATATGCATACTTAAGTCAAGAAAGTCTAACGAAGCTCATTGTGTGCACGCATTTCTATCATATAAACAGCCCTCTAATTTATAATATTCATTCATTATTAGAATCTTATTTACGTGCGCCTTGAATTTATTTATGCAAAGCAAATAATTTCATAATAATATTAATACCTCATATTTAATGTCTATTATCATTTCTTTTTATATAATATTTATGCAGCCCAACTAACATCAGAATACTACATTAAGAACTAAAAGAGGTTTATTTTCTTTTTACATATAGATTTAGGTACAATAGGCTTAAAATAGTAGTAGGTCGACTGATTGATCCTATGTAAGAGACTGATGCCTGGAGCACAGATTAACTAATAGTTAAATCTCTAGGTTTCCGAAAAAACCTGTTACACAGGTCACCAACAATCGGTAATCTTACAGAGAATCTTATAAAAGAAACTAGAAATATTATATCTTAAGTGCAGATAATAAAAAAAGGACCACCCCATTGCGTCGAACATGAGAATCCTGAGATAAAAACAGTTCCGTTGCGCCCCCACACAACGCGTTAGATGTTCACCCAAGCGAGATGTTACAATAATTAATTAACTACCATTTGGCGTCGTACGTTCGGTGCTTTATTTTTATTAATTAAGCTTTCTTAAGATGTTTAAATTTATTATAGGCTATTCTAAAAAGTACCGTATTTTATTAAAAAGAGGAAGAGGAGAGGAATAAAACTAATCTTACGGACTTTATCATATATTTTACGTTTTTACGGTCATGTTTGACGTCCTGATGGCGAAGCTACCTTCAACTTTGAATTAATAAATATGTTTCAGTAAGAAAAAGTCCATAAAGTTAGTTTTATTCAATGTGTAGTATTCGAGTAAGTGTAAGAAATCATTGTGGGACAAGTAAAGTAAAGTTCCAGCTTATACGTCCTACAGCTGGCTCAGGCGTCATCTCTATCTCTCATTAAAATGGTTGGAGATAATTTTGCCGCGCTTCAATCGTATAAAAAATGAGTCCTAATTTTTCCGCGTCTGTCTGTGTATTCGCCATAAATATTGAAACTACTTGTTCTATTTTGAAGCAGTTTTCATCATTATCAAAAATATCTCGAAGATGGTTTCCGTCCGCATATTTCATATCTGGATGTAAGAATGATTTATAAATGTGGATGTTTGTAATCAAATCTCACCAATATAGATAAAACCGCCCGGAAAAAAATTTGCATGCAAATATTCGATAATGCGTTAGACCTTCGTATTCAGAAAGCCATAAAGACTTCTGTTTCTTTTTTGTATCTTGAAAAAATATAATCTATAAGGGTGTACTGTAGTACTTGTTTATTTATCGGTTACTTCAGTAGTGGTCCCATATAAAGGACACTGTAATGTTGGTAAAAGGTGTCACTTAGGAAGGCGTGTTGCATCTTCTAGAAGTTTAATAAGACAACTGTTAACGCTTACATTTAATATTAATATACTAGCTGTTCCCCGCGACTTCGCCCGCATGAAATTTATTACGGTAGGATTTCACGAGTATTGATTTTTTCTTAAAAAAGTAATCCTAGGTTATTCCTTATAACATCCGCTATCTACCAGTGAAAGGTACGTCACAACCGGTCTAGCCATTTTAGTAATTAGCCAGAACAAACAGCCAGACAGACAAACAATTTTAAAATTGTTTTTTTTTTGTTGTAAGTACCGTATATAATTTAATATCCATTTAGTGAAAAGATATTATTTTGACTTTACAAACAGAACCTTCAATTTTATTTATTTGTATAGACTATAGATATGTTACGAGCTTGACGTTCTTGACAATAAAAATTGTGGATAGAATTACCTAAATTAACACTTTAATTCACTTTACACCAATTAAAGTTAAAAACACTAATAATTAATCACACTGATTCACTTTATTGCGCTCCGAAGCTACGCTTGTGTCGCCAACTCCAATACTTTCCCGATCGCATCTTGCAGCGCCTATTTATATAAATTAGCAGCGAAATATCCAGAATATTCAAGTAAACACGCGCAAGGTACCGAGAGTTCGTGTTTCGACTTCAAGAAGTTTAGTTCTTCGGTTCGAGACTAGATGGCGGTAGTGCTGTCGACTTGAGCGCGTAACACTGCCCCCTCCTAAGACATGCTCGTCCCGAGCATTATCAGTCCCATAATAACGCGCCAGGCGATCCACATGGACGATTTTTGGGAGTCCCTCTTGCGCCTTTCTGTATCCGGTAGGTTACATCGTTGATCCTGGTCACAATCCGGTACGGGCCGTCCCATTTAGCTTGAAGCTTAGGAGATTTCCCTTTGCTGCGGACTGGATTGTGCAACAACTAGCGAACCTTCGTCGAACCCTTTGTTGTTCATTTTGCGGTCATACCGGGTTTTCATCTTTTCAGACATTTGCTGGCCCGATTGTCTGACGTGCTCGTAAATGTCATTCATTTTGTTCTGCAAGTCATTTGCATAATCGGTTATACTGCGTGGGGAATCAGGTGGTATCCCAGTGATCAGGTCTACAGGCAGCCGTAATTCTCTCCTAAAGTTTGCAAAAGCTGGTTTCACTGATGTACTTTCGTGAACAGCGCTTCGATATGACAACAAAAACGGTTGTATGTGCTTGTCCCAATCTCGTTGCCGATTGTCTACAACTTTTGCTGGGTACCTCTCCAATGTCTGATTAAATCGTTCTACCATTCCATCACATTGCGGGTGATAAGAAGTCGTTCTTGTTTTATGTGTACCCATAACTCGGCAAGTTTCCTGGAGTATTTGAGACTCAAAATTCCTTCCTTGATCGCTGTGAATCTCTAAAGGTACTCCAAAACGACAGAAGACTTCATGAACTAGTTTATCTGCAACTGTTGAAGCTTCTTGATTTGGAATGGCAAAGACTTCTGGCCACTTAGTGAAGTAATCCATCACAACCATGAAATACTTGTTACCGCTTTCACTCTCCAGAAACGGCCCCGCCACGTCAATGGCTATTCTCTCCCATGGTGCACCAACATTGTACAGTTTCGGTGCTCCTCTACTACGTGTCTGAGGTCCCCGCACGGCCGCACGGCTTGTACATGTACGACACCAAGCCTCGACATCGTCACGATAATGGACCGCACGAGCCTCACAGCAGCTCTGACTTCAAGGTCGCGGATTCCGTCGATGAATGTCTGAACCAGGTTCCCTTCAATGAGCGCAGGTACAGACTGGTATGCTTTTCGAACCATCTTCTCCACCTCAAGGGCCCACTGCTGCAGGTTTTCGTTGCTGCGTTGCACGCAATCTTTAAGCTGCGCGCGAAAGACGTGTTCCAGGTGAGCGTCACCATATCTCGCCTCCAATGCCTCAAGGAGCTGCTCGTAGGCCACTTTCGTACCGAGAGCTTCCAACACAGTTAAGGCTTGGTTGCGCAGGCCTAGGGTGAGTGCAGTCATGGCTTGGATTTTATACCAGCCGTTCGCCTCCATGACGGCCTCGAACTGGATTTTGTAGGCCGACCAGGAAGAAGTCCCGTCGAACGGCAGCACTTTGAATCCACGTAGCGAAGGTGTTGTAGCTACTACGGGAGCTGTTGTTCCATCTCCAAGTTTGAGGTCGTCCAGCGTTTTCTTCACGTCAGCCATTACGTTGTCAACCCGATTGTTTACTTGGTCGATTCGGGTTTCAGCTTCCGACATGCGGTTGTCATGTTGAGCAACCTTATCATTCACCTCCCGTATCTCTTTTCCGAAGATAGCGTGAAGGTCCTTCATGAGGAGCATCTGCTCTTCCCTATCGCGTTGGAGTTGCTCTTCTAAACGACGGGCCTGTTCTTCCTGCCCGCTCTGCAGCTGCTCTTTCAACTGACGGACCTGTTCCTCCTGTCGGCGAGCCTGTTCCTCCTGTCGGCGAGCCTGTTCCTCCTGCTGCCCTTTCAACCGACGGGCCTGTTTCTCTCGTCCGCGCTGCAGCTGCTCCTGTAGCATCGCCATCAGAGCACCTAAATCAGGTGCTGCAGATGTAGGAGCTACTGACGGGCCTGCAGCCGGTGGCTGGCCCTCCGACGTCTGCGGCGTTGCACCACCAAATCTTCTTTGGTCCGTCTCCTGCTGGCGTTGACTGCGGGTACGGACACCCTCCGTTTCCTCCTTAGGTAAAATCGGCATGATTTTATCCCACTTCTGACACCAATTATTACGAGCTTGAGGTTCGTGACAATAAAAATTGCCGATAGAATTACCTAAATTAACACCTAAATTCACTTTACACCAATTAAAGTTAAAAACACTAATAATTAATCACACTGATTCACTTTATTCCGCTCCGAAGCTTCGCTTGTGTCGCCAACTCCAATACTTTCCCGATCGCATCTTGCAGCGCCTATTTATATAAATTAGCAGCGAAACATCCAGAATATTCAAGTAAACACGCGCAAGGTACCGAGAGTTCGTGTTTCGACTTCAAGAAGTGTTCTTCGGTTCTAGACTAGATGGCGCTAGTGACGTCGACTTGAGCGCGTAACAGATATAAGACGTGTGGGCTACTATACATTACAACATATTGCAGTTGTTATTTTGAGTCTGAGTCCACTTACAAGTGTCAAACAATTAAAGTTTTAATAAAGAGTACCTACAAACCGTTAAAGAACTACGAAGAATTAAATAGTTTCCATATAAGCCTTGAGGACTATGATGAAATGTCTCGTTTCCAAAGGGATCGCCGGTTTAAGAAAAATATATTTATTCCTATGATATTGACAGAATATTGACCAAGTTCTTGTATTAAACTGTAGTACTTTCTTAACTATGTAATGTATTTCGAAAAAATCTTTGCCTCAACCAAACATTAGTTCAAATAGTGAGCTAATGATAATATTATTATAATAGCTACATGGCTCTACCACGTAAAGAAAATTCTGAAATCGGGTCTTTAACGCTTCTTTGATTAAGTTTTTTTTAATTATTCCATGCACAAAGTTTTAAATATGGCGGACTTAATGTCATAGGACATTTTCTCCCAGTCAACCATTTACCGCTACCGTTACAGCCTAGCCTACTGCTGAACATAGGTCTCCCTCATAGATTGTCTTTTTTTTTAAAGAAGGGGCAAACGAGCACGCGGCTCACCTGATGGTTAGTGACTACCGCCACTCATAAACAATTGCAGATGCGTTGCCAATCTTTTAGAAAGGAGTAAACTTCTCTTCTTGAAGGTCGGTCGAAAAATCGCTGATGGTAAATAACTCCACAGAGAGGCACCGCCGCCAAGCATCCAGATGGCGTGGTTAGTATCGTGAGTTTCGACGCGATGTGCGTTCGTGAAACTATGCGGTTGAAATTAATACGAACAATTTCTCAGAGCACTCCCCGTAGTAGATGAGATAGAAAATGCAAAGGGATGCAACATCCCTTCGCAGCGCCAGTAAATCCCGCCGATCAGAAAGAACTCGGTCGTCAACGATTCGAGCCGCTTTGCGCTGGATGCGGTCAAGTGGAAGAAGCTGGCACTGGGGTGCCCCGGCCCAGAGGTGTGAACAATACTACTTGTGTGTCCGAACTTGCGCCTTGTAAATTTGCAAGTGATTTACTGATATGAAATATTGTCTTGTTTTGCTGAGCACGCCAAGCTTTTTAGAGGACAATATGATACTTCCCGTCAAAGTGACCACGAAACTGCACATAATTCGATATCTCGACTGACTAATTAACTAGCTGAGGCCGCAAGGGGAGTGCCTTGAAACTGAGGAGATACGACAAAGGGATTCTTTTTAGCTTTGTTTTCTGAGGATTGAACTGGACTAGATTTAGTCGTCTCTAATCCGATACTTTGTACAGCAAAGTCTCGACTTCAGGCACAAGTTTGTTCTGATATTCAGCGACGTTTTTGAAGGCGTATTCGCCTCGTAGGCGAAACAGCCACCAGTGCAAAGGCAATGTCATAAACAAATCTCCCCGCTAAATTGGTTAAACGTCAAATGATTCCACGTGGTGGGCGTTAAAATCTCCACGGATCACGATCTCTGTGGATAGGATCTGCTGTAGCAAGAAATGTGTAGCCATTTCGACGTGGTCGATGAGTCTGCCTTTTTTGGCATTACCGCTATGAGACGTATAGAGGCATCCGTAGAACCGTAGATACGAAAAATCAGCCGGAGAGAGCATCTGGGTCGCGGTGAGAAAGAGCAAGGGTAGCTTAGACGTCTCCAGATGGTAGTGGATGGCGTTTAAGTTCGAAGGAAGTCCCCTGATACTGCAGAAATTTATGGATAGCGTGGCAGGGGTCGCCTTAGTACTGTTGCCCAGTTTGCCTTTGTGTTGAGCGGAATTTTGGCCCTTCCCCCTCACAGAATATGTCGGGCAGCCTGAGTACCTATGCTCAGGAGCAGTGGAGTAGCTTGGTCGGGGATTCTCAGCGAGGGATTCTCTTTTACAGGGGGAGTTGTTACCCTCCTGGGGTAGTATTTCATTGAATTGCACCACCATGTTAATGGGGGAGGCTTATAGGAGGAATACCTGCAATAGGTGCCACGCTTTGTGAGCGGGACGGCAACCGTAGTTTTTTATTTTAGAAGTTATGAGCAAGACGCAGCTGCCCATCTTCTGATTTGTTCACCCCTGTCGCCTCTTACGACACTCACTCTCTAGTTCTTTAAATACGGCTTTTCCGTTTTATTGAAAATCAAATTTTTCTTAATTAAAAATATATTACTCAACTACATCAAAGAAACAGTAAGCAACACTAAGTATTTTTTATTGTCGGCTCTCTGATGAAAAAGAAATTCTTGTACAGCCTATTCACAAGTTTAAATTGTTCTCGGGTCGCATCTTTGTTAACAGCGTTGAAGGACACCGTTACCGCAACTAAAGCAGCCGTTTAATGTCCCAACTCTTTATTTTAATTAAAACTTTTTTCTTTCACAAAAGAAATAAATGATGTCGTAGAATAATAACACCATGTTTTTTATCGTTCCACGTAAGCTTTTTTTGGTTAGTAGCTTCTAGTTTCCGAGGACAGCAACCGCAATTCGACTAGAAACAAAACGAAGAATTTATCTGTTGCGTTGATACAGATGAGGATGAATTATTCACTTTGCAACTTGTAACTATACTGTGTTTCCTACTTTAATATTACGGTAGAGCCGTGCTACAGCTATATTATTCTACAGTTAAAGGAAAGTGAATCCAGAACAATCTAGAACAAAGCGATTACAGCAGTAGCGCGCGTCATTACCGTTGTACGAGCAGTGAGCCGACATGCAACGGGCTTCTCCCGCTGCCTCATATCAAAACCAAGTAAGCGTTTAAAATTTTACTTTACATAAGTACTCTCCTATAAAAAAAAGCTATCGAAAACTTTAACCCAAGAGCTCAGCCATTGAGTTTTCATCTATCACCGCAGCTGCTGTAGCCACGGGCAATCTGGGTTCGATCCTAGCCGAAATTATTAATTGCAATTTTTTTATAATACAAGTGTTTTTTTTTTCTCTAAATATGTTATGTGACCAAGATTATGTAGAAAAGCTTTTTTAAAATGTCTCTTACTGGGTTTTGATATGAGTAAGCCGTACTGTTTCTTGTGAAATAATTATGTTCAAGAAGGAATGTAAGACGTATATCATAATTAGGGCCCGGATTAATATGTAAATCCATATTTTTATTTGAAATGGCTTTTGTTCTTAATTATATTTTCTACATAAATTATGATATTTAGATCAAGAAAATGCAATTTCTATTTTCCATATTTTTCCATATTTTAAGTATAAATCCATATTTCACAAGAAATTAAGTAAATTTATCCATATCTTCATTATTTTATGTTAGATGAATCAGCAGCTCTGTAAAATACCTAAAAATGAGTTTTGCGCCAAGATGACAGCGGTCACTGAATCGCGCTCGCGTCACCCGCCCCGCACCGCCTTTCCTCACCTGACTCGTGCGTCGTGCGTGCCCCATAGAGGTGGGTCGTCGACGTAATTTTCTTTAACGAAACTAGACCGTCTATTGCCGTTTATCGACTAGGTGATCAACTAGTTGAATTCGTCGACTAGTTAACGCGATAACGGCAGACGTTCAATCGATTAAAGCGCGGTGTCTACGGGCGCAACGCAACGACGACGGTTTTGCCCACTATTCGTCAGTTGAATGAACGGCAAAGTTAGTTAAAATTCAAAGAAATTTGATTTGAGCACAAGGCACTCTGACGGTGTGTGTGGTGTATAAATACCTACTATCGAATTTTACAATCAATCGATTTAAACTTCCCTTCGTACTTTTCCAGGCTTAGGACTAGTGAATAAGTTTTTAAAAGATTTTACTACTATCGTATTTCAGGCGTATTTAGAAGATCAACTGATTTTATGTACATATTTAATTATTTACATTTTTTATTTAAATATTTTTATGGATAGGTGTTTAAGGAATATTTTTATTTGCTTTTTTCTTTGTTTTCGTTTTTTATTAATGTATGTACAGAATAATCACATAAATTATTTTATAAATGAATTAAAAAACCTCTCCTTTTTTTAATCTCTCCTCAGGTGTATTTACGTTTAGGACATAATTTGCTCAACTTTGCTTGTCGTTAGTCTCGTTCGCCTTTCATTAATTAAAACATTATAAGACCTGCTTTAGAAAACATCCGTTCGCAAGGAACAGATGTTGCTACAATGTTACAATGGATTACAAATATTTTTTTTTATAAGACCTGCTTTAGAAAACATCCGTTCGTAAGGAACAGATGTTGCTACAATGTTACAATGGATTACAAATATTTTTTTTAATTTGGGTGGACGTAGGTAAGTATTGGTGTTTTCTCCACCATTCAAGGGGGCACGCCAAATGTCCTCTCTGGTCCTTTCTTGGAAGAATTTCTTTAGCTTTGACCTTGCGGCGCGAGTCGACACACTAATTTCAAATTTCTAAACAACGGCAACGTTTAGGCACGGTAATATTATCTAGTTTAGGTAAACAATAGTCCGCCAGACCGTCGACATACTCTTTCACGCAATATCAGAATGCTCTTGCCTTTTCACTCAAACAATTCTATTAAAAAAGAAATATTAACTCCTATGTTATATACTTAAGGTTTAAATTGGTTTGTACAATGATACTAATTCAACGAACGCATGCACTTATATTAACCGGGTATGTTTACGGCGTCGTCGTCGCATTGTTAGTAGATAAGAACGCTGTGGACTCTCAGTTTAGCCGTCTATGAATTCGACTAGATAACGAATGAACTGTAGACCGTCGAAGCGTCGATTGAACGTAGACCGTCTATTTAAACCGTTCGTTGATTCAACGCCCATTACTAGTGCCCCACAGTTCGTAAGTGACGCTCGTAATTGCTTGCCGTGTCGATTTGTCGCGTGTGATTGTATTTTGTTACTTACTCGCATTGCAAAAATGCCTAAGGATAAGCAACCATTGCGTTTCAAATTGGAAAAGTATATCGAAGATTTCCCAAACCAATGCCTAACTACAGATGGAAAAGTACTATTTTGTAATGCTTGTGAAAAATCTATATCCACCGAGCAACGTTTTTTGATATCACAACATGTGTCTACTGTTAAACACAAGCAAAATATTACAAGAAAGAACAAATTTAAGCAACAATTTTTTACTGATGCAGTCGCGAGCAGCTCCCAAAGTTCTACTTTCTCGAAAGAATTATGTGAAGCTATGATATGTGCAGATATACCCTTATGGAAATTGAATAATCCTACTTTTAAACAATTCCTGGAAAAATACTCTGGCAAACGCATTCCTGATGAATCCACACTTAGAAAAAATTATGTGTCTGGTATTTATGAAAATTGTTTGGCTTCGATTCGTGAATATATAAAGGATGGCCCTATATGGGTTGCCATTGACGAAACTACAGATTCTCAAAACCGATGCATTGGCAATGTGATTATCGGACGTCTAGATGAAGAAAATGCCAGCAAATCCTTTTTATTAGCATGTGAAGAACTTCCTAAATGCAACCACCAAACGTCAGCAAAGCTTTTTAATGATGCAATGAGTGTTTTGTGGCCTGATGGAGTTAAACATGAACAAGTTTTCTTGTTACTTAGCGATGCTGCTCCTTATATGGTAAAAGCTGCAAGTGCCCTTCAAGTTTTGTATCCAAAAATGATTCATGTGACGTGCTTGGCTCATGGTATAAATAGATTAGCTGAATGCATAAGGTCTCTGTTTAAAAATGTTGACAGTTTAGTATCAAACGTAAAGAAAATTTTTTTGAAAGCACCAAGCAGGATCTCAAAATTTAAAGAGATGTATCCCGACATTCCTTTACCACCAGAGCCAGTGCTGACTCGCTGGGGAACTTGGCTGACAGCAGTTGAATACTATACCCAGTATTACACTGAAATCAAAACTATTATTTTTGAATTAGAGAACGAGGCTGCTGCTATTTCAATCTCAAAAGAACTTCTCGAACATGACACTCTACGTAACGATTTGCTTTACATAAAAAGCAATTATTGCTTTTTATCACACGAGATAAAGGCACTCGAAAATTCTTCTACTTCTCTAAATGATAATTTGAAGATTATCGAAAATATCGAAAAAAAAGTTTTAGCATCAGAAGGTCCCGTTGCTGAAGTAGCGAGGCAAAAATTAAGCTACGTACTGGAAAAAAACAAAGGATTTAATACCCTAAAGAAAATTAACAGCATGCTGTGTGGAACATTAGAAGGCACCATAGATGTACCCTACTCACTTGAAGAATTATGCAAATTTAAATATGCTCCAATCACATCCTGTGATGTTGAAAGATCATTCAGCCAGTACAAGGCATTGTTTCGTCCGAACAGAAAGGGTTTTAATTTTGAAAATTTAAAGAAACATGTAATTGTATACTGTAATTCAAATAATAATGAAACAGAAGCGAAGTAAAATTGTATTTTTTTTGTTTTCCTTAATAAAAAGTCGATTTAATGTACAATGTCGTTATCTTTTATTATACATATTTTTCCCATATTTGAGGATTTTCAGTCCATATTATATGTACATATTTTGATGTTTTCAATACATATTAATCCGGGCCCTAATCATAATACTTGTGATTATGGGTGAGGAATAAGCAGTTTTTCTAGATTCTTAAGAAACAAACTCTCCAAACATACAAAAATGCTGATTAGATGTTAATCTATACATATAATTAAATTGAAAGTGTCTGTGTATAATATTGAAAAATCTTGCTTCTATTAAGCTCAGGGATTATTTGCATGCTATTAAGACTTAATCATTTAGCAAATTTTTGTCTGTCTGACTGTTTATCCATCCAGGCTATTATTCGGATTAGTTGAATGAATTGTGAAACTTTACGAACAGATAGAAAGTAATGGCAGGCGGGATCTAGGCTATATATTGTCAAAAAAATTGAAGTTGTTTTTTAAATAAACAATTTATTAAAAAAATAAATGATCTTTGATTATTTAAAATTTAAATAAATTATCTACTATTGTGGCGTTAAGGCGACACCGTGAAAAAATGCACCTCCTTTCATCGAATAGTATAGGACTATGACACCACTAACGAAAGTGGGATTTTGATATAGGTAAATTCATGTCTTTATCTTGAATTTGATTGCTCAAAAACACGATTGTATAATTTTGAGTCGATCATAATTATTTGCGAAATTACAACGAAATCATTTGATCTATATGCTTGGAAATCACTCAAATATATTCATAACATCAATATTCATAATTTACTTACTCATTACTTTGATAACTTAAATCAATAATTTTTTAAAAAATATTTTAAGATTCTGACAATTTCTAAGCGCTTTTAATCGTCGCGGGCGCTACGCAATTTTAGACCTTATGACGGCGTTTCTTTAAGTTTTTATAGAAATTATGTATTCACTCGGATCAGTACGGCGATAGCGTTTTCGATGTGTCGTCTTAATCCAAGAGAAGCCGTGGCGGCTCGTTAGTCTTCTATGGTAACAAACGTGGTTATATAGTCTTTGAGACAGACGAACTTTCATGCGCATTCCTTTCTCCCAAGGAGGGTCGCGTTCGTATACGGCTTAGAGATCTCTAGTCAGATTGTTAAGCCAATTCCTAAAAGGCGGTGTTTAGTGCGTAAAAGTCTCCACATAACCACGCAGCCGGCTGCGTGGTATTCTATGTATGAGCATTCACCGCCTCCCTCCCCCGCTTTCCGGAGGGTTGCCCATATTTGCTTCGGGCGCAAAAAAAAACGAACTTTCATTTCATTCGATGTTTGACCGTTGAAGCTAAAGGACGACAGCAACTAACTTAAAATAAATGATTTGTCGGGTATGAGGCCTAAAATGGAATGCCTCGCCGGAGAACTGTCTGCTACAAATGACAAATTTCATTTGAGTCCCCAGGGTTACCTACGCACCTGGATTTCGATTCTCAATTGGGCATAGATGTAGATATCTATGGGTGACAGCATCCACCTACCAAATATCTTCAATCTGGTCTAACTTAGCTAAATGTCTTCAATCTAGAAATCTTAAATAAGGGAAGAAACCCAATCCCTTCGATTATTTATCATTATCGATTCCTCCGGTGTTGCAGAAGTTCATCTGCGTCAGCGATCATAGAACACTCGTATAATGAGGCCTTCACAAATTTTACTCAAACTGTTGAATTTGTTTATAATGTATGTTCCGTTTTCAAAATCAAAGTCATTGTTAAAACATTTAAATTAATTTTGGCTTCTTTACAGCTCTTATGAACGTCAAAAGTAACACCGGTTCGGAAAACAAAATCTTTGAGTGAAGAACTCTTAAGAAACTCTCTCTTTAATTTATTTTAATTGCAATGTTACATTCACGTTTACATATTATGTAAAAAGTACAAATATATTAAATATTATAACATAATAATTCAATTTAGTAATAATAAACTTAACTATGTAATTTCAAGCTGAACTCACTAGTTCAGCTTGAAATTCTCACGGAATCATCTCCGTTGAAGTATTATAATCCTCACATAGAAAAAATGGTAAACTAACGTCGAAGATATTTCGTCGAAGTGTGAACCATTTTGAAAGTTGATCAAAGGAACTACAAATAACATTAGAAAAACGTTTTATTATATACCTGTAGGACGCTGGTTTTTTTCCAATGTTGTCGAACCTTTTTGAGGTGTATTACCTGGAACAAAAGTAAATTTTTTTATTAAAACTTAATCACTTTACAACTGAAGCTAGTTTAGACGGGATAAATAAAATTAAAAGTAAACTGCTAGATATCGGATAGCTCACATATCTTAACGTTTAAGTAATTCATCAAGTTCACTGCTGAAGATGGCCTATCCCACAAGGAATGACACAAAGCACGGCCCTGACCCAACTTCATCCATCGACTTCTATCATACCAGGTCGTCACTCCATCTATAAGGAAGCCATCCAACGCTTTGCTTACCGGTACGAGGTTGCCACTCGAGAACCTTTCTTCCCCATTGGTAGTCAGTTCTTCGAGCTATTTGGCCGGCCCATTGCCACTTCAGCTTACTAATTAATCGTAATAGATGTTACTACTCTTTCTAGAAAATTGAGAGTAGTAAAGTGTAAATAGTATTAGCAGTAATTATTAATCAGTGATCTTAATAAGATGTTTGTTTGATGATTCTACCTATAGCTCTCAATACACTACCAAATGCTCGCTGGCAAAGAATGCGATTATGTCTTTAAGCTCGACTTTGTACAAAAAATATTAGTGCAATAAATCTATTTATCTGTAATTAATATCATGTAATACCTTTCTTCTTATTTGTCATCACTCATCAACCATTACAAACTACACAAGATGGGGGCTTCACCAGTAAACACAAATTGTAGAAGTATGTTGTTTTGGTATAATTATTGTAGACAGTAAGATCACATCTTTAAGTCTCTTAACCTAAGGCTTGAGTGAGGAGCAGTCAACGGTAAAATAACCTTGTCAACCCCTGCTTAAGTACAGATTAGAAAACCCGACAGTTGTTTAATACTTGCACAAAGTTATTATTAAGGCTTAGTAAAATTTCACTACTAAACATGACAGGGACAGATTTTTTCATACAAGCAAGAATGACATGCGAGCGCTTAGCCCATGTAAATATGACTACGCGAACAACCCGGGTTCGATCCCCGCCGGCACCAATGAAATCATAAATTGCAATTTTAACTGCTGATTTACTACGTAATCGGCGGTGAAGGAAAGGAAAACTGCATGACAATCCTAAAACCCTCTCAGAAATGAGAGGAGGCCTGTGCCGAGCGTTGTGCGTAGTAACGTATAATATAGGCTGTGAATTTAATTTAATTTTTTTAGGAATGACAAGTATATAGGCTGTGAATTTAACTTTAAACTTTTTTGGAATGACAGAACGAGCACTCGGTCTATCTTATGGTAAGTGAAGCCTATAGATACACACAGTTCTACAAAGTTAACTAGAAACAAGTTCTCGATATAGAATCATTATTCGTTGCGTTGTCACCTGAAAAGTCCGGTTAATAGTTAAAAGATATCCACATCACCAGACGAATCATAGCAAAATGCTGCTGTATTTGACAATGGTGTTTTGTGAGAGCAAGGTCGTTTTTCGATGGTGCTAAGCCATGTATGCTGCCGTCCACCTAGTCTCTACACGAAAGAGAAACAGTTCTCTTGAAAGATCCGTTGAATCACCTATTGTGGTAGAGACAACCGTTGTAGACCCTGCTGAGAGAGCAACCCATTATGTTTCCCTCGTACAAATTGTGGGTGTACCCCTGACAAACTAGCAACTGAATGTGTAAAGTTGAGCACCGTGCTAAACGCATTTGAGAAAGAGAGAGAGAGAGAGGAAAAGGGACAGAGAGAGAGAGAGTGAGAGAGACTGCAGTTGACAAATATAAAAATGTACCTTTTCTTAAAGACTAGTTGTAGCTCTTATTTAAATAGTACCCGGATGACTTTTTTTGAAATTTGATGGTTTTTTTTTGAAATTACATTAGATACAAATTACGTACTGACGAATAATATTTTTTGACCTTATTGACATAATAGAAAAAACTGAACTGGTTATTTGAATGAAAAATCATGAGTGCAATTAGTTTAATTAAAATTTTCGTATTTTTAAAAAATACTGAAAAAAGGGCTCGAAATAATAAATTTTCTCACAAAAGAAGGGAACTTGAAAAAAAAGGAAAAAGTCAGAACGAAGACGGCACGCAAACCAAGGAATTAAGATTTCGCAACCACTCGCTATCCACTTGAGCTATTACGATTATTAACACATATTCACACAATAACACAGTGTCAAAATTTACCATCCTATATTGTAGCAGTTTTTCATTGCCTGAAAACACGGACAAAAAACCATTTTCTAAAAATATATCCGATTATATATATATATATATATATATATATATATATATATATATATATATATAATGAAAGAGGTATGTCAGGATCGTGCCAAATGGAAGTCCGTAGTCTCTGCCTACACCTCTGGGTGACAGGCGTGAGTGCTTATGCATATATATATATACAAGAATTGCTCGTTTAAAGGTATTTAAATATTTAAAGGATAATAAATTTTGAAAAAGTAATAAATGGTTATAATAAACAAGAAAGTATTCAAGAGAATAACTGTAAACTAGAATGCTTTCTCAGATAAAACATTTATCGGACAAAAGCATTGTTATCTGATCCTGTATTTAATTAAAGACTAAGTTAAAGTAACTAAGCTATTCTTTGTAGATGCAGATCCTTTGGAATAGAAAAGAAAATAAAATAAGAAAATGTTAAGAAATAAAATATTTTTCTTTGTATTTTAAAGAAGGAATATGAAATAAAAAACAAAATGGTTGAAGAATTTTTACGTGGTAGAACCATGTTGAACGTATATTATGGTTGTAGTACAAATGGGCCGGCTCGACCGGGGCAGGATCACACACTCACAGAATACCAGCGTAAAATCGCAGCTCAATATTGCTGTTTTTTGGTAATTTCGTATGGTGAGTGTAGAGAACCGGAGACCCTTTTTTACTGAAAACGAGGAATTTCATCTAAGTACCCGGGGGTAGTTATGCATCTGGATTTCGATTCTCAATCGGGGATAGATGTCGATGTCTTTAGGCTACAGCATCCATTTAGCATAATAAAATTTTTTTAATTTTGTCGTAATTAAAATAAGAAATCATTTGAATCAGATGAAACGTTTTAAGAGAAACCCAATCGTAAGTGGCTACTGCATTTGCAATCAACTTCAAACAGAAAAGGGCACAGATGCATTGTCAATTTAATCTATACTACATTTGTAACTCGTTTCAATTTTGAACACATATTTTGAAGTATGTACGTATTAAAATTACCTACATACGTACTGGGCAGCGTGGCGGACCAATTGCTCTGAAAACCCTCTCAGTAATAAAAAAAAAACTTTGTCCAGCAGTGAAAAATTAGTAGGCTACTTTAAATTCGTATCTATTACATTTTAATATACTCTAAAAATAATTTTCCTAAGCAATAATCGCTGTGTAGATGCGGCGAAATTGTCCACTACATGGGGTAGTATCGTTTCGTGATCGTCAGTATCCCTCTGTTACTAGAGACGGGTGAAACTAAGAGGTGAAACTGAAACGGAAATGGCCTGCAGCATCTTTATCATATATTTATTAAAATAAAACAAATTGTTACGAATAAAAAAATAAAAAAATAGGACACAAATCTTTGCTAAAGAACACCGATTTTTTCTAAGGATAATAATTCACGAAGCTATTGAAGTCAAAAAACATCCCAATTACAATTTAGGAAATGGCTGGGTAGTCCATCTGCTTGGGATCCTATAATTAATAAAATTAAATCCCAACTCATAGATACAACTGCAATATTTCATGATACTATATTTTCTTACTGCGTGGATCAGACCAAAATTTAATAAATTTAATCTGAATGTAGCCGTAGTTAACTATGATACGAGTATTTGAACGTCGAAACCTCAGTCCCACCGTGACCATGACTGCTGTAAAGTGCTCGAAACGTTGGGAGTGTAAAATAATACACGCGATAAAATCCGTAAAAACTAGTTTTATTTTAAAAAAAAAAAAACAACTCACCTACTACCGATGGTAACTCACCTGCTACGGATGGTAACTATGGGAAGTCCCCTCTATAAGGCGTAATCTATTGGCGTGACTTATGTTCAACAGCGGACTTTTGATAGGCTGTAATGAATTAATTGAACAATATCTAATATATTTTTAAAATAATTTTAACTTAGTATTCGTGACATTTCTAATATCCATGATAAAAATCTATATAAAACTATTCATTCGAATACAACCCGAGTTCTACGGTGTTCAGATGAGAGGAGTTGAATAGCACAAATACAAACGCAAAAAATCTATAAGAGCAGGAAGTGAAACCGTCGCGTCGGTAAAGTAAATAGTAGGGTAGCTAAAGTGCAACTTGAATATGGGCAGTATAGAGATGTGTATTAATTTATTTATTCAATGTTCTTTATTGCACACCATACAAAACAAACAGAATTCATTTATACAAAAGAAGTATTCAAGGGGCGCTCTTATTGCTGACAGTAATTTCTTCCACACAATCAATGTATGGGCAGGGTTGCAGGAAGAATGATAGGGGCTCGGCAATTCGGTGTGAAAAAAAGAGGTAAAAATGAATATACATACACATACATATATAGTATATATTACAAACATATGTACATACGAAAAATAAAATACATTTATATTGTTATACATTATATTATATTTAATATCTTGTGTGAAAATAAAGTTGAAAGAAATTTAAAGAGTGAGGCAGTATTACCTCACTCATGATTATTGACAAGTTTTGAATACTGGAAGGGATGGAGCGCATCTTACTGACATTGGGATCCATTCCATAAACTAACGGGTGTACATATTCAGTTTTAGAATTTTAAATATTCACTTAAATATGTATATTGAAATATGAATATACATATTTAAGTGGGCTGGATTTTTTCTCGTTCAAAGGCTAAGTATATCCATTCAGCGAAGAAACGTATCCCTGACTATAGTGCCGCGAGGAATACTGTGTTTGATAATGTAAGTTTATACTTTTAGTTTTATCTATTACGATAGTAAAAAATGTATATTTAAATGTTTTGTTAATAAATTTAAAAAAATGTGCGTGTCAGCTCCAACGCCTAAATGGAGTTTACTCATGAAAAACGATGGTTTCAAAATATATATATATATATATATATATATATATATATATATATATATAATAGGCAAAGTAACTAATTTGATAAAATACACATAAAAATACATGACTTATCTTATTTATCTATACTATCCATTTCGCGCCGTGAGATGCGCGAGTATCTTTTTGTCTTGCGCAGAGAAAAACCATAACTTTTTTAATTTTGTGACGCATGATATTACTACCCATCTCTTTTTCATCTCATTCGCTATATATGAAACGATTCTGACGACTCAACTCCTATAAATTCCAAAAATATTATCTTATCTAATATTTTACGGTGGTAAGTAACAATGTGAAAAACTTGCTAATCGATAAATCCTTTACAGTTACAATACTGTTTGAACATTTGACATTTGACGTTTGACATTATTTAAAATAGCTAAAAATTCTGATATCATAATGGGAAGGTATGATATTAGAATTTATTATGTCATCTATACGACTAAGATCAAACTAAAGATACCCCATATTATGTTCGGACCAAATTTCAGCATCCCACATAAAGACAAAATTTGCGTTACTATCTATAAGTACTATATAGATAATTGGCGGTTTAACATTGAGAAATTAACCAAAAGTATTCTTCCTTGTAAGACTTCCTTTCAAAATCGCTCCGGAAAGACGCTACTACGCTACGAGCACTTCTGGAGCAATACGACTTAGGGATCTTCAAGAAAGGAGCCTACTCTTTCTCGAAGCTCGGTAACGCACTTTCAATTACACAGGTCTTGTAGTTGTTCGATCAGCGATAATCGTTCACTATCAGGTGGTACTAGTTCCCCCACTTTTATAAAAACATGTGTGAAAGTTCATTTAGTCGCGTGTCAAACAAATAGACTTACGTAGCTACAAACATACAAACACTCGATAAACAATGCCTTTGGGACAGTCACGTAGAAGTAAAAATTCAATATTTATGTATAATAATGAGGCTACTGAAATAATTTATGTGCATAAAGTTTTTCCATCCACATTTTTATTACACTGTGATTATAAAATTTTAACGTTTATTTTTCCGCTATTCGTCTTTTTCCTCCGTGATAAATTGCTTTTGAACTCAGTGTGGTGTTACGAGTAATAATTTGACAATGGCTATCTTTATCACGCATAATGTTTGCTTTATCCGAGCACTTTTGTGTGATTAATTTAGCCCGTGGTGTACTTGCGAAATAAAATTAAAAAAAATCACAAGTGACCGTATAGCGGCAGTATAAGAATATCAACTACAGTATATCGTCAAGTTGTAAGAGGTAACATAGATTAACAAACCAGGAGATGGGCCACTGCGCTTTCCTAATAACGACTAAAAATTAAAAAAAACTTCGATTGCCAACCCACCTGCTAAGTGTGGCAACTATGTCAAATAGTCGTCTCTCTAAAACAATGTATGAGGAGGCCTGTGTTGTGCAGTGGACTTCTGGTAGGCTGTAGCGGTAACACTGACGGTAATTTCCAATAGTATTTCGGTTTTTGTTTTAAGGCATTATATTTTTTAATCTATGATAGAATCGAAAACTACAATACTGGTAGCCTATTGCCTACATAGATTTTTTTATTTTTTTTTATTTATTAATTAATAATAATTAGTTTTTCTTCATATGATCTTACTATGGCATAGATATTTTAAAGAATTTTTTATATACAATAACTGTGACAAACGAACACACAGTCTAACTGATGGTAAACGGATGCTGTCGCCAATAAACATCTACGTCTAACTTCGATTAAGAATTAAAATGCAGATGCGTTGCCAGCTTCGAGGATGCCTCGTTTCTAGTAAAATGGTTATTCGGTTCTCTACACTCACCATACGAAACACAGAAGCATTGAGCTGCTATTTACGCTGGTATTCTGTGAGAGCGTGGTCCTCAGTCGAGCCGGCCCATTCGTACTACAAACCATAATATAGCTGCAGCATGGTTAAAAAATCGTAAAACTTTATTGACAAATAAAGTTAAACTATCAATAAATATATACTACTAATCGTACTAATTTGAGTTAAGCTTTTTTTAGCGGTAGACTAGTAATGTCATGCGTAAATAAGGTTACATAATTTCTTATATATAAAAAATCAATAGCTATCCGTTAGTCTCGCAAAAATTCGAAAATGGCTCGACCAGGTAGGTGGCGCTGTTGTCGAGATCCAGTAATCACTCGTGCAAAGCCGGGGCGGATCGCTCGTATAATTTAAATTTCGATATTTCTTTTTATGTTTAATAAGCTTATTAAAAAAATAAAGAAATATAATTATGCATATACGCAATTAAGATAATGTCTATAGGTTTCTACTTGATCCACCTACACCGAATTTTCCTGATGGTAAAAAGTCAGTAGTCTATACAGACCACTTAAATTCCCAGTAGTTTTTATAAGGTATTACTTTATATTGAGTAAATTTTTGTAACATATTAATAACGGTTGCCACGGTTACCACATTCTTTTGAGTAAATAACGTATAATTACTTTTCTTAGATAAAATATAAAGTACCTACAAGTGTGACAATAAAGTATTATTTATGTTACATGCTATTTTTTCCACATGTACCTATATAGGTATAGACTATAGTATTCTATTGTTTTAGCAACATACGCCAAATACTTCTTACTGGTGAAAACCTTAACATCATTTTTGCATTTTGGGTCTAAATAAGATATAATATTACAAACAATTAATTTTTATAAAATTTTGGGACACCTTTATTTCTCTTTGTAAATGCCGAAATGACGGGAATGGATAGCAAATAAAATAAAAGTAAATAATTACAATAGGTACATGAAAATTTTTGAATGTACCTAATATAATTTTTGCCACTTTCGTAAAGTGGATAAATCCTAAAAATCGTCAGAACTATTTACTTGTATGTATAAATAACTCTTTCTTATATAGCTTGTTTGGAATTTAACTCATTCATTTATTATATACGGTTGTAATATATAGCATACAGCATAGTTTATACAGAGTGGAAAACGATAACAGACCTATCATTAACTGAAGCATGTCCAATCCAATGATGTAGGTACTCAAAAAAGGACGGTTAAAAGTTGGGAGCTTATCAGTGGAGAGCGGAAGAACCTATCTGTTGTCGGTCCCTCGATATATCCAAGTACAGATTTATATATTATTGATTTATAAATTATCTTATATTCTATTTATGGATTGTATTATTATTATGATGATATGATGATTATGATTGACTTCAGACACAAGTTTGTCCCGGCACTCGGAGACGTTTTCACGAGAAAGATTGGCTCGGCCTGTGTAAAGAGCATCACCAGTGCTGCCATCTGCATAGCAATGAATGTTACGGGTTTGCAACATATCATTGATATGCAGAAGAAACAGCGTTGGCGGTATCACGCAGCCTTGTGGAACACCAGCATTAATAGGCTTGCAATTGGAGCTTGCACCGTCTACAACGACCTTGATGCCCCGATCTGCAAGATGGTAAATTATGGTAAACTATGGTAAATTAAAAGAAAATTCTAAAATAGGTTCTAATCATTATAGAAACTTTTTTATATTTAAGTTTTAATTTTTATGTAAAAGTGCCTGCCTGAAAAATACAAGCAGGCATATTTCTTCATCGTCGTCATTGTCATATTTGATGTGACATTTGATGATAAAATAAAGAAAGAACTCATTCTCATTCGACTTATTAAATGATGAGTACATTTAATAGAGTCTTTACAGAACTTTATACAAACTTACGGAACATTTTTGACATCTAAAAAAAATGAGAAATTTATTCGATATGAGAGTTTTTGTATAGACTCATCGATCACTAATAAAGAAGTTTTTTTTTTATTAGTGATCGATGTGTAGACTTTAATTTAAACTTTTTAATTCCTAACATTTCGGGAGCTTTACAGCACCCAAGTCCCCTTCATTTAATGAGCGGTATTCTTAGTAGTAATCATTAAAATAAAATTTTGTCACATGTAGGTATATTATTAACTTAATTATCTATGTTAGGAGTAACTAGTATTATTTATAATAGGAATATATATATATATATATATATATATATATATATATATATATATATATATATATATATATATATATATATGTGTATAAGGTCCATTGCTGTATCATAGGTCTCTCCATAGATTGCCTCATCGGAGAGATATTCGCCGTATTCGCCAAGCTTCGCAGACGGGTTGACAACCACAGTTTCTTTTTTAAGATGTTATTAGGAAGACGCTGCTGCCCATCTCCTGGTTTATTTCCCCCTACCGCCTCTTACGAAGCCCACGGAACTTTATGGGGTAGTGGATATGCTTTCACCACCAACGCCGAAAAACCTAGTGTTATAGGTACATATAGTTTAAAATAACATGCGACAGATCTTTTCACTTTCGTTTTCATAAACTTCATTTTTTGTGGGCATATTATTTTTTATGGCTAAAAACACAAAAAGAAGATTTTGAGACTAAGTTTTGTTCTTTGATACTTCTCCATTCAGAGGGACCTCATTTTGATTGCAATATTTATTAGAATTATGATCGAAAAAGGAACTATTAATTTCTCATGCCAAAAATTAAGACACATAATTCGATTTTTGACACCTATATACTATATGCAAATGATTTGTATACTGGTAAAGATAAAAATACGCTGTAGTGAAATTTTGTTTATAAATTTTCTGCATGCCTCATGCATCAATAATGCAGTTAAG
The DNA here is from genome assembly GCA_036936625.1 of Parnassius smintheus behrii. Classification (NCBI taxonomy): domain Eukaryota; kingdom Metazoa; phylum Arthropoda; class Insecta; order Lepidoptera; family Papilionidae; genus Parnassius; species Parnassius smintheus. The sequence continues at coordinate 8,875,162 of JAUPFT010000020.1, read as the reverse complement.
TGAAACCAGTAGTTACCGAGAGCTGTGCGGTCGCAAAGTTTAGCGTGCCACTTTCAAACTATGCAAAATCTCAACGAGAGACTATTCAATTTGTGATCACGTTCTTTCCGAAAATCGATAAATGTATACGAATAGTATTATCTGAGGAATATTTTTACATACAGTTTATTTTAAATTATCTATACATATAAATAAAAATGAAGTATCAGTCGAACGAAAGTTGTAATTTCGAAATAATTGCCGTATATAGAGTTGATTGTAAACATCACGCTTTAAACAAAAAAACTCATTTCTGAGTATATCACGCAGAGAAACTCCAAACATAGCCCTCTCCATAGCTCGCTGAGCGACCTTGAGCGTCCTGATACGGCCAGCAGTGAAGGACCACGTCTCAGATCCGTAAGTCATCACTGGCAGCATGCACTGGTTGTACACTTTAGTTTTCAGAGATTGAGGTATACCTGACGAGAAGATGTGTCGTAATTTCCCGAACGCTGCCCAGCCGAGTTGAATCCGTCGATTGACCTCTTGGTCGAAGTTGGACTTACCTAGTCGGACTATTTGTCCCATGTAAACGTATTCGTCAACAACTTCGAGCAAAGTGCTCCCAACAACTACCGGCATAGGTCTGACATGGACATTAGACATGATCTTTGTTTTGTACATGTTCATCTTAAGATATAGTGCATAGTGGTCCTCCAGCGATTCTGTCATAAGGACTATATCGTCGGCAAATCGAAGGTGAGTGATGTACTCGCAATTGATGTTAATACCGTATCCTTTCCAGTCCAGTAGCTTGAAAATGTCTTCCAATGCAGCGGTGAAGAGTTTCGGGGATATAACGTCACCCTGTCTTACACCTCTCTGCAGTTGGATAGGTTTCGAACTCTGGTTCTGTACCTGGATAGCCATCGTAGCCCTACTGTACAAACACTTCAGCACTTCGATATACCGATAGTCAACTTGGCACCGCTGAAGGGACTGTAGCACCGCCCGAATTTCGACGGAATCAAAGGCTTTCTCATAGTCCGCATACGCCAGGCAAAGTGGCAGATTGTACTCTTCGGTCTTCTGTACAATCTGCCGCATGGTATGGATGTGGTCTATGGTACTGAAGCCTTTTCGGAAACCGGCTTGTTCGGGAGGCTGGAAGTCGTCGAGTCTGCGTGCGAGACGATTCGTAATGAGTCTCGAAAACAGGACGTAGACGCGGCTCGGAAGGGATATCGGTCTGTAGTTCTTCAAGAGGGCGTTGTCACCTTTCTTGAAGAACAAGACCACCGCACTTTTGATCCACGCCTCCGGAGTAATGCCACCATGGAAGGACGGAATTGAAGAGCTTCTGAAGGACTTCAAGTACCGGTGTTCTACCCGTTTTCAGAAGCTCCGCTGTAATTACATCCTCGCCCGGGGCCCTGCCGTTTTTAAGGTGTTGGAGAGCCATTCTAATCTCGCTCAGACTGACGTCCGGGATATCATCGGAATAGTGTCGGGTAAGACTTGCTCTTTGATCGTTACTCACACTTGCGTATGGCTCCAACGATGATGTGTACAGCTGCCCATAGAACCTCTCAATCTCACTCAGAATCTCAGGTGTCCCGGAAACCATGTTGCCACACTCAGTCTTCAGCTTTGACAGTTGGCTCTTTCTGGCAGACAGATCTCTGGCAAAGACTTTGGAGGCCTGGTTCCGCTCGATCGTTTCTTTAGTACGAGCAGTATTAAAGTTGCGTAAGTCTCGCTACATACATTTGGAGATTTGTCTGTTCAGTTGCCTGTATGCTGTCAAATCTGTTGACGATTGCAGCCTCATCTCCCGTCTAACAGCCATGAGATTAAGAGTGTGATCGGAGAGTTTTTGTGTTCTTCTGCGGTGGGTCTTGCAGAACTTAGCTCCGACCGCATGGACAGTTTCCACGAGCTTGTCATTCATTTAAAAACATAACATAACATAAACACTAACGCCTGTCACCCAGAGGGGTAGGCAGAGACTACAGACTTCCATTTAGCACGATCCTGACATACCTTTCTCGCCTCTTCCACATCCATATACCTACGCATACATGCTCGTCGGTTAAGGGTACTCTTAATTTGGCCCGTTTTTAGTATAACGCCAATTTGGTCGACAAACTTCCGCCTAGGACGTCCCTTTCTGACTCTTCCATTCACTTCTGCAACATATATTTGCTTTGTCAGTCGTTCCGCATTCATTCTTTCTACATGACCAAACCACCGAAGCATTCCTTTCTTAATCCTGGTCACCGCATCATCTTGCAAACCACACTCTTCTCATTCATTTAAATTATACAATTAAAACTTTAGATACTCAAAATGCGGGTACGGGTTCAGATAGTTCCATTCCATTCCATTGACCCTTATTTTCGTTCCCTAAAAGATGGTTTCTTCCCTGAAGAATGGGAGAAAAAGCACGAATAGTTCCAATTTTTAAAAAGGGTTATCGCATGGATATAAAAAATTATCGTCCTATATAAATTTTTTCTTGCTTTTCCAAACTGTTTGAAACTCTGGTGCACCCAGTTCTTGCCAAGCACCTTGATAATTTTCTTAGCAGCTCGCAGCATAGATTCAGAAGTGGATTGTCAGCTCAAATTAATTTGTGCAATTTCACTACTGGCTTTTATTATCGATACCACCACAGAAATCAAAAATTGTCGTTGGTCGTTATATGCTAATGATTTAAGAATTTTATAGGATATAAAGCTCATACAGGATGACCTGAATATAATATTTCATTGGAGTGACGTAAAAGTACACCAAGAAAAAAACCGCTTGTCTTTAGTTACTCAATTGGTAATGTAGTGTTGCAAAAGATACCGGAGATTAAAGACTTGAGGAGTAACTATTGGCAGAAAACTAACCTTTAAATCTCATTTACTTAAACATTATTGTTAATACAGCCGCGAAGTTCTTAGGATTTAATAAGCGCAATACAAAGGGTTTTTGTTTTTCTGGGACTAAACTTCTTGTATATAATGCTTTTGTAAGAAGTCACCTTGAATTTGCAAGTGTCATATGGAATCCATTTTTATTGTGCACTCCCAACGTGTTAAAAGTTTATAGCGTGCTTTTACTCGACATCTTCCCTTTCATGCCAGTGGTATCTCACATAGGAAGCCTTAGAATCAGTTCAAGTTTAAAATGATGTCTCTCCGAAATAGACGAGACAATCTAGATTTGATTTGATTTTCTATATAAAAAAGAAGACAATAAACTTAAGTGCGTTGTCACATCTTTAAAACATGTCATATTCCTTTCGCGAAAATTCATCTCGGGATTCACGCTCCTATCATGCGTATACTATATATGGCAAATATACAAAACTTTCTAAAACTACTTATATTGATTTCAAAATTAAACTTACTAATCATTAATCGCCGAGTTCCTGATATAAATTATAATTTGAATAGAATTTATTTTACACTTTAATTAAAAATGTGCATACTCCTGAAGGGAGTACAATACCTAAAATGTTGTCTCTTAATAATTCAACTTGTTTTTTTCTTTAGATTTTTTCTTGTTAATTTACTTGAGTAATTTCTAATAGCATTATATTGATTAGATGTTATTTCTACTCCAAATTATTACTGTGAATATTAATTACAGTTGTTATTGATATATGCATGTCAGAGAATATAGAAATGTGAATGTTTTTGTGATTATATCATATACGTGTATTTTAAATGTCATTGTTAAATAAATACATTTAATATATAAATAACCGTTGAAAAATTGTCTGATTATCTTCGGTTGAGTCGAAACTTCACAAACAGACAGAAAGAAATGCCAGGAGCTATCTGGGCTCTATTTTATGCGAAAAGCATTTTTTGTTAATACGAATTGTCACTATGTCATACCCCTCTCTGCAGTTGGATAAGTTTCGTACTCTAATTCCGTATTTAGATAGCCATTGTAACCCTACTGTACAAACACTTCAGCACTTATATATATAGTATACTGACAGTCAACTTGGCACCGCTGAGGTTGGTTGGTGAGTTTGGTTCTCTTCATGGTCTATGGTATTAAAGGCTTTTCGGAAACCAGCTTGTTCGGTAGTAGCCACTTACCGTCAGGTGAACCGTTACTTCTTTTATCACGTCAGTTTTATAAAAAAAAAAAAACAAGCTAACTAGCGCTTCTTGAAAAAGTGTTTATCCAGCAATGAAATACTGCTTATGAATGAGTTAAAATTTCTATACATACGATATTTGAAGTTTTAATAGCAACGGGAAAATTTGAATAATATCGGTCAATTATGGTTGCAAGTGAGGTAAATTTCGTTTGTTGTCATTTCTGAAACCAGCTGTAAATCTCTTTTATTGCAACACACGTACACATTTTGACATTTAATTTGCTACGTCTTTGTGAGTCTTTGGCGTCCGGAATTAATTGGCCTTTTGACACAGATATGTCCCTTTGGATAGCCTTATAAAGTAAAGTTACGGTTTTGACGAACAATAAATGTCACCATTCATTTCCCCTAATGAATCGACCTAGAAATATCTACTTCAGCATTTTGTTGAGGTGTTTTCGTTCTTATTTTTTTGTGATGAAATGTCTTTTCAATGATTTTTTTCAAGAAGACACTCGTATAATTTTCGGTCCTCCGGTCGCGTCGAATTACCGTCTCATCGGACTAAAAAAGTGAGTGAATGGAGAGTGCACCTGTGCTTGCTCATACACTTGATCACTATAATCCCGTCCAGCGCAGATGGATAGTCTCTGTTGAGAATGGCCGTAATATAGCAGCTAATACTGTTGTGTTTCGTATGGTGAGTGTAGTGAACTGGAGACCCTTTTTACTGAAAACGAGGCGTTTCATTTTAGTCATTAGGGGTAATAATGCATCTGCATTTTGACTATTAATTGAAGACGGATATAGATGTCTATGGACTACAGCACCCACTTACCATCAAAGTGAATTGCGTGCTTGTTTGTTACCCTTATTCTATAAAAAAGGTGTTCAATCTGAGGAGCGGGCAACTCTCTGCCGAGTAGAACGGAGGTTCTATTAATGGGCAACCGAGATCTGCTCTGCGTTATAGAAAATATTTTTTTTTAGGGATAAAACCTACATAAATAAACTTGGAAAGCAAAACATTATCTAAATACAAAATTCCACCCAAATCGTTACAGCCGTTTTCGAGAAACCAACTACATATAAATACAAGAATTGACTGGGTTGACTGGAAAAGATTGCCTAAAGGCATTGAGTTCGTCCATTGTAATCCTTTTTATTAGGTGTTGTATAAAATAAAGGGGAAAATAAAAAAAGGAATTGCTCACTTAAAGTATATTGCAGTAGTTCGGAAACTTCGATAGCGTGATATATGATTTGGTTGCTGTTCGGTCCGTATTTGTCCTTGTGAAGCTGAGGTAGCAAATATTTATATCCGAAAAACATTACTCTACTTATGAGGCAGTGGGGTCACAACATTTTTTATTAAAAATAAAAATGCTTCTGAAACTTCACATTTAAAGTAAAGCTATTATTCACTTGTCTATTGAAATAGAGTTAAAACGAAAATTAAAAGAAAACATTTGTGGCGGCGCTGTCGTCTCGTCAAACAAATCGAAACCTAAATCGTGCTATCAAGGTTCCCAAGTAAACAAGTATGTATAGAATAGTTCAGAATTATCACACGGAGCGTTTGTCGCTCCCCGGGCAGAACACCTAAGCCCGGTGGGAGATCTCATCTTTTCCTTCCACGGCCATTTACCAGTTCATTTTGCTACACCACTTCGCAGCATATTTCATATTATATATTTAAAAATATATCTATTAGATTTTCAGTAGGAAATTATTAATGAATATTTAACCCGCTTTATGAAAACCATGTATTAGCGATGTTAGAATATCCACCACCAAATATAATCCCGTGGGTGTCGTAAGCGGCGACAGAGGGGAAACAAATCAGATCTCTTCCTAACAACGATTAAAAATACAAAACTGCGGTTGCCAAGTCGATTGCCAATACCAACAATAGTATACAACTATCTCAAATATCCCCTCACTATGAGACAATCTCTGGGGGCCCTATGTTCTTTGGATCGATATAAAGATCCCGTATCCAAATGGATACGAGTACGTCTTATAATATTATCGTAAATGCATGGTCATTAATTTAAAATGTCATCGTTTTTTCTAATAGAACGGAGGTGGATTTTAACCAATCAATTATTTGAACTTGAGTAGTTAGACGTTAGAATTAGGTTTTATTATGAGTCTACCGAAGAGTTGATTTAAAATATTTAGATATCCGTATTCCGCTATGATTTAATCCAAGATTTTATCTTATGTTATTTTATCTATTCACCGGCATGTTGTAGAACTGTAAGTAAATATATTTGACATGGTAAAATAGTCAAGTACTTCATATTCCGAGAGTAAACTCAATAAAAAATGGAAGGAACAGACTACTACTTCAGGTGGAGTAGGCTATAAAATTCTATGTTCAGCAATAGACTTTAGTAGGCCGTAATGTATTCCGTTATTAAAATATATTCCTTTACGAAATAAAATATTGATTTGAAACATCATCATCATTAAGACATTTTATAGTCCACTTATATGCAAATGCCTCCCCTAAGAAATGCAATAAAAACGATCTTGAGCCATCTGCATTCATCGACTTTCCTGCATGACTGTCCATCATTTGAATTTATTATATTTTTAATTTATTCGCCACCGACTTTATGATATTATCTATACACACGATATTTGTAAAGGTAAAATAGGTATTAGCATCAAAACAAAGAAATATTTGTTAGCCCTTTTTTAAGGTCTCTAGAGTGTGAACGTGTCCGTACGTACGGATGCGAAAATAATGGTATGGACTAGTTTCATTTAATGCACATTTATGAAATGAGAACCTTATTAAGTTTTTATCAAAATCAGTTCAGCAGCTTTTGTTATGAATAAGTTATTTTATTTTATTTATTAATCAGAGCCGTGGTAGCTCAGATGGGTAGGCTCTCGCTGTAAATTTCACAGTACCTACGCGAGCAACCCTGGTTCGATCCCCGCTGGCAGCAATGAAATTGTTAACTACAATTTTATGTGCTGGTTTACCACGTGCTTGGCGGTGAAGAAAAACATCGTGAGGAAACCTGCATATCTGAGAATTAAGAAAAAATATTTCGAAGACATATAAAGTTCGCCAACACGTATTGCGCCAGCGCGGCGGACACTTCCTTACCCTAAAACCCTCTCAGAAATAATATGAGGCCTGTTCCCAGCAATGGAACGTATATAGAATAGGCTGGAACCATAACTTTATAACTTCTCACTAAAATAACACTGATGAAAAAGTGTCGCCATATTTGGCAGAATTACCCTTAGTGGGTTTTACGATATATTTTAACTTAGCACGATCTACCTAAATTACAAAATTCAGGTGGTAACCGGCTTTTATATATGAAAAGTAATTTATTTTTAAACTGATTATATAAAAAAGACCCATACCAACCGATATTTAAATGGTGAATTTCACCATCATCCTTCACAGTTAGCTACCGTGGGTAAATCTTTGTTTCAGAGAGCACGAGGGATCTGTGACAGAAAACATCTGGCCGCCGAGCTGCATCATGTCAAGCAAGTGTTGCAAGACAACAAGCTTCGGATCCCGCGCCTACGTCACAGTGACCGAGTGAAGCCGCCCACAGTCGAGCGTGTGCCTGCTGTACTACCATATGTCAGAGGAGTCACAGACAAGGTTGGCTACATTTTGAAGCGAGCTTCCATTAAAACAATACTACAAGCCGCCGAAGAAGATTAGTCAATTTTTACCATCCGTCAAGTGTAATATCCCTCTACAAGATGCAGGAGTGTACAAGTTAGATTGTGAAAGTGTTCTCTCTTACATAGGTCAAAAAAAGATCCATAAAAACCCGCGTGAAAGAACATATAGCTGACGTGAAGCACCGACGCTCCGGGAAGTCTGCAGTCTGTGAACATGTTCAACATCGTCCCCACCATTACATCAGATTTGATAAACCACAAATCCTCGCAAAAGAACACCGATTACTACCAAGGATGATACGCGAGGCTATTGAAATTAAAAAAAAACATCCTAATTTCAATAGAGAAGATGGTTGAGTGCTGCCATCTGCTTGGGATCCTATAATTAACAAAATTAAACCCAAACCCAAGCATACCACTGCAAGACTTCAAGATACTGTAAGTTCGTTTTGCGTAAATCGGACCAAAAATTAATATTCAAAAACTGAAGGTAGCCGGGCTAACAATGACATTGGGACGTCAAACATCTCAGTCTCCCCCGTGACCATGGTTGCTGTAAAGCACCCGAAACGTCGGCAATTAAAAATAAGTAATATCAGTTAAATAAACGCGATAGAATCCGTAGATTTAGTTTTATTCAACGAGTATATACTTATAAAATTGCTACTAATCACATATGAAAATGAGCAAACATCCCGACATGAAACAATGATTTGTCGAGCATACATACAAACACCAGTTACTATGGCCCAAAGACAGCAATCAATCACTTCACCACTGCATTACTGCGCTGTTATTTAATGCAAGTTATTATTTGTGTAATATAAAAGTTAACCGGGCTTTCTCCATCTAAATTATTATATAAAAGAAATCCCCTTTATTTAACTCTACAAAAATATGCTAATACTTCGTACACAATAAAGATAACAGTAAAAATTTATTCGAAGATCAACGTCCCATTTTAAACAAAGGAAGCCCTGAAGTTTCTTCATTTATGTTATTTTTAAATAAAAAAAATATCCTAATTTTGAATTTATTCATTGAATTAGAAAGAGCTAACAATAAAGCTTCATTAGCATAGTCATTTTATAAGTTGTTTTAATAAAAAAAATGTAAACATATTTATTAATATTTTTATAATATTTTAATTTTTTCACTATTATTACCATTAATCACCCAGTATAGGATAATGTATAGATGTGACGGCACTACGGCGACAAGTACAATCAGTCATTTTTAATTTTTATTGATTTTTTTTTATTTTATAGAATAAGGGTGGCAAACGAACACCCTCAATTAGGAATTAAAATCCACATGCGATGTCACCCCAGAGGAGTAAGCTGGATTGCCCCGTTTCAAGTAACGGGGTCTCCGGTTCTCTACACTCAGCATACGAAACACAGCAGCACTGAGCTGCTATTTTACGCTGGTATTCTGTGCGAGCGTGGTCCTTCTCCGATCGAGCCAACCCATTCGTGCTACAACCATAATATAACTGAAGCGTGGCTCCACCGTGTAAATTATTATATAGTTTCAAGTGTCTTTTTTTCTTTCTTATAATCCTATGGGATGGTAATTCGACACGACCCGAGAGAGATCAGGCTCAGGACAGACGACTTTACGCGCTTGCCATGGAATGGAGTTAAACATCGCCAACATTCGACTCTCTCGACTCCATGCTGTTTATGAGAATTTCTTGACACGAAAATCCAATAATTGATTTTTGGCCCGACCATACATACGGTCGACTTACGTTCTAACGAGTCAGTTCTCCCTACAAGTGAAGTGGCCAAGTCAAGCATTGAACTTTTGCGGACTGATGAATAGTGAAAAATTTATCACGTCTTACGGCGTGCCAAATATAAATAAATTAATAAATAAATAATCCACCTTTTGTATAAAGATATATCACAGCAAGAAAGATGACGGACTTTGCTAGGATTTTGAATATTTGCGCGATATCTAACCCCAGTTACTTTCCAACGTGGAATACAAATGGAAGTAAAATTCTCTCTGGTTTGCTCGGATAGCTTATCATTCAGTTGTAAAAAAGTCTTAAAGTAAGACCGCTCGAGTAAATCCTCAATCATTTGAGCACTGATTTATTGAGATTCTTTGTTCAAAAAGAACTTAGTTTTCGCAATACTACCGTTGGTGTGACGGTAGACTGTCGCTCAGACTTTTAACGTGGTAGAATCAAGTTGCAAAACTTTATTATGGATGTAGCATGAATGGATCGACTCGACAGAACGCCAGTGTAAAATAGATGGTTAATTCTGCTGTGTACCGTATAATGAGTGTAGAGAACTAGCGACCCTCTTTACTGGAAACGAGATATTTTATCTTAGTCCTCAGGAGTGACAACGCATATGCATTTTAATTCATAATTGAGAATAGAGAGATGTCAAAGAGTTCACATAACATGAGGTGCACCCTGTGTTCAATTCGAAAAAAGATTAAATCTTTTGGGCTGTAGATTTGGCCATTTACGAGTAAGGTTATTACTTCCTAGAGCTTATGGAACATAACAGGCAACATGCCATGTTTTAGACATGAGAGTGACATTAATAAGTTAACTGTCTATCTGATGATAAATACTTTACTGGATCGTAGGAATAACTAAGTAGTCGAAATTCTTTTCTACTTAGGAATCTGCCTAGGTAAGTATTACCTTGGTATCTATTTCTGCCGGCATATTCCTGAGCGTTAATTATCGTGCTCCGGTCTGAAAGATGAAGAGTCAGTATCACAAACCATGTCATTAAAGTCATGAGACATTCCATCTCAATTCTTCTAAGATGACAATGCATCAGTAGCTTTCTTTGTTTAAAGTTGTTTGGAGACTGTAATTTCGTCTGTCACTTCAATTAAAAAAAAATGAGCAGCAGTGTCTTCACAATAAACAAATCAAAATAATAAAGAACTGCAGCTGCGACCGCTCGACAAGCGTGGAAACTATGGCAAATGGCTATGTTTAGCATGGTTCAGCAGTGATCTTTGATAGTCTGTAATGACGTACATACAATAATATAAAGATATATATCATACAACAAGTCGTGAAGATTCCTTACAAAATATAATTATACAAAAATTTACTTCGAACAAGTACAAGACAATTTCACTTACCTATCAAAACTATGGAACCATAAAGACATTACAAGATTAAATAGTAATAAAAATACCAGTAAAAGAAAGGTGAGGAGGCAAGAATGAAATAAAAGACATGGTTTAGAATTCATAAATTTTATGTTACCCTGGTATTAGGTATCTCGTGAGTGCGTTATAAGAATTTGCTGCTTAAAATGAAATAAAGAATTTTTAATAGTGTAAGGGTGACAAACGAGCATAAAATTCACCTGATGGTAAGTGGATGCTGAGGTCAGAGACTTTTATTAGCAAATAAGATTTCCATGTAAAATGAAGAAGCTGGGTATGTAAAACTTAAGACATAAGATGCATACAGATGCAGTTGGTTCGTTCGTGACATACCTCGGACATAAGATGCTACAGATGCAGTTATTTTGTTCGTGACATACCTAAGATATAAGATGACAGATACAGTTGATTCGTTTGTTCTTGGAATTTCTATCGCGCTTGGTGCCCGTTAAGATCGTAATCACTGATTACATAGTATGTAGTAGAATACATAATAGTACTACGTACAGAATGGACTCTCACCTCCCCGCACTCATTTAAAGTACCACACCCCACCACGCACTTCGTTGTAGACAACACTGACACCCGAACGCGGCGCGCGCGGTCGGACGAACCTGACGAAAACACGATTTTACAACTTAAAAGATAGGTAGGTACCTATAATTGCGTTTTCATTACGATGGTTGCATATAGTGTGTGCATTTGGATGCTTCTATACATTAAGAAATAATATAGGCAATCGTTTCTTTCAGTTCATATAATATATATATATATATATATATATATATATATATATATATATATATATATATATATATATATATATATATACATATATACATATATTATCATATAACTATATAATAACAATAAACTAGGAATAAAATAATATTACGTTTATATATTATTTTATACATGGTAGAGCCATGCTGCATTTATATTAGTAGTATAGTTGTAGCACGAATGGGTCGGCTCGACCGGGGAAGGACCACGCTCTCACAGAATACCAGCGTGAAATAGTAGCTTAATGCTGCTGTATTTCGTATGGTGAGTGTAGAGAACCGGAGACCCTTTTTACTGGAAACGAGGCATTCCATCTTAGTCCTCACGGGTGACAACGCATCTGCATTTTGATTCGTAATCGAGGATAGATGTGGATGTCTATGGGCCACAGCAACCACTTACCATCAGGTGGACTGTGTGCTCGTTTGTCACCCTATCCTATAAAAAAAAATTCAGTTTTATTATTATTATAAGCTGCCCTGCCGCTTTAACGTCGGCCGCCGCACTTCCCTACAAAATTTCACGCAAACATTTGCGCGTATGTACACGCGAAGATGTTTGCGTGACGTCACTTGCCTACGTAGTAGTAGTATAATTAATTTGCGAGCGTTGTTTGGAGTGTCCAGGGTATGTAATTACTCTTTTATTGGCGAAGCCAACAAACCTCATACTCGTTTAGACTAAGTTTAAAAAGGAGAGGTTCCGTTTTTCTTCTTGATTGGTATTTCAGCGTAGATAGTGAACAAAGCCGTTCATTTTATTTTGTGCACACGAGCTTACAGAACAGTAAAATAAAATAATATTGGAAATATTATTTTATTTTTATCTGCTAAAAACGACATTTAATCTCCTTACGTTGAAATATAAAATTTTCATTGCTTTTCATTTCAGTAACATAAAAGGTGTCACGGTAAAGCTCATGAGAGTGTTGGCGTATTTATTCTATTTTCTACTTTAATACCCACCATGTTCTCTCCTTTTTGAACCTACTTCAATAGATATTTTCTTATTTATGTGCATAACTTAGTCAAATAATTTCACATTGTATTCTATTTATTAGATGTTATCCCTACTCCAAATTAATCCCAAAATTAAGTTGCATGATTCAATCTGCGAATGTTATATGTAATGTAAGTAGTAATATGTATATAATGTAAGTAGTAATACGAATAAAATGTGTGTATTTGTGATGTCATATATATATATATATATATATATATATATATATATATATATATATATATATATATATATATATATATATATATATATATATATATATTGTAAGTATATAAATGAATAAATATTTTATTCATTTATTTATTTGATTAGATTTCTTTTAAACATGCGGGATTCCTCATGAAGTTTTCTTCAATTGACATCACTTAGTAAATAAGTAATTATTTCATAGAGCCCAGCGCCAATGCTACCAACGCTCTTATATTGAATTAAAATAGGTCAAACATCACCCTTTTCATTATCATAACTAAGGTATTCCTATTCAAAAGACTCCTTTAAAGCTCTAGTGCCGTTAAGTTCGTGCACTAATTACATTAATAAACATTTAAAATGCGACCCCCCTATCGACAATTTAAATTTCTGAGCGCGTCTTTAATTGCTGTTTTAATTACAAACGATCTAATAAATGTAAATTTATCTTTCATATTATTAAAGAGCATTCAAAAAATTTAATTAAGAAATTATAAATTAAGGATCGTTAGTAAATGTCAAAAGGAGTTGAGAAGGAGATTACGGGTACATGTCTCAACACCACACTTGCTTATTTTAATAAATGAAAACGTACTACATGTACTGTATAGACGAGAAATATTTTTTTCATCAACAGTGTTTACCACCAAGGACCATTTAAACATCTGTATCTTTTAAGGACCATAGGTGGTAGACACTTTGAGATAGAAAAATACATCATTATAATAATTAACCGTATAATTACATAGTGAATGTCGAATATCTCAAATAGAATTTTTTATTTTTTTTAGAAAACGTTACCCCCCCTCCCCCACATTAGGAGTTTCTTCTGTATCATGGAGGCAGTTTACAAACATAAATTGCACAAGGATAAACATCCAGACCCGGAACAATTATTTGTAGGCCATACAAATACTTGTTCCGTGCGGGATTCGAACCCGCGACCCCCAGCGCAGCCACTCATTGCTAAGCCACTGCGCCACGGAGCCGTCACAATATAAAATATAAAATAAAAAGAATATTAGTAGGGATGATTAATGTTTTTGCCAGATCGTGATGTCAACCACTTACATGATAGAAAACCCCTAGATGAGCTTTTTTTGAAGATTTAAGCATTATAGTGTTAGAGCAAGAATTCAAACATTTCAAATGATAATATTATAAAATATGCCGTGAGATAGATTTTGTACTTTTGAGTAATATTACTTTATCTGCGCCTTCAAGTCGTGCTACTAAATTTTTATGTTTAGTTACAAAGAATGTTAACGTCTATGAAAATATAGAGGGTTATTTTTATATAGTATATTACCACGCATTTTGAATTTAAAAAATAAAAAGGACATATTGATTGAGATTTGTCTAACTAATTTTCTCACTATTTGTCTATGTTACTCATTTTGAACCGTTTCTGCAAATTTGGTCGGTTATTGCAAAATAACCCTGTGTGTATATTTCAGAGGTATGTGATCCCCATCCACCATTGAATTTGCAGCAGCTTCTTTGTCCTGTCCTGCATTCGGAGGTTAGAGAAAGCCTCAACCCAGCAGTGGCAGTTATGTAGTCTTTTATTTCGCTTTACGTGCAGTTTCTAGCAACAGTTGTAATGTTGCAATAAAAACCAGCGGAAAGAAGAAGAAATACCCTTATACCTCGAGGATATTTCCTGAGAACAAAGAAACTACACTTCGGTTTGTATATATATATATATATATATATATATATATATATATATATATATATATATATATATATATATATATATATATATATATATATATATATATATATATATATATATATATATATATATATATATATATATATATATATATATAGATATATATTATTTAACATAATGTGATTGTATCTGCTGTTACAATATCATAAAACAAGAATAAATCGTTTTTTAACCCGAGTTCCAAAAAAAACGAGTATTTCCTAAATTTGACGCGTAAGTTTGATGTATGTTCACCGATTTCTCCAAAACGGGGCTTGAATTTTTTTACACACTATCTCTTAGCACTGACTACAGAAGCTATTAAGTTGAAATATTTTATTTTGTTTTTGGTTTCAATTTTATAAATGTAATTATTTATTAAAATAATCATTGGTGGAGCCACGTGTTTAAGGCTGCCGAAGTCTAATTCCCCGGTCGAACCTTAAACCTATTACGCGAGATATTAACTAAAGTGGACTGTATATGCGGTTGCTTCTACGCTTACGTAAAAGCGACTACTATAGCATGCGGTATAATGCACTCGCTCTTCCCTAAACTAAAACTATTATTGTGCCAAATCGCTGAAAAGGAATCCTGCCTGATTAGGAGAACAACAAAATTGGAGCGGGTTAAACGATTTATATCAGGCAGTAAATAAAGGAGTGTTGACTCACCGGGGTTTCTTCTATCCTGTTGAGCACTATAGCTGCAACTTCTGGAACTTCTTCAGGAACACTCCGGAGAGAGGCGGTGCGCGACTATATCTCACACGAGGTGAGGGAACTTCTTCTAGACAGACACTCTGGGGCCCCAGGGGTGCGTCGGGAGAGAAGCGTTGTGGTTTCAGCGACGACTGCGGTGGAAAGAGGACGCGCAACGGTCGCGCGTGCCTTATATGTCCTCGGCTCCGATGATTACGTGACATTCTAGAATCATCTTCTTGCCCCTCCCACCCCACCACCCCGATGTGTCGATAGGAGGGTACGAATGATATCGTTTTTCGGAAAGGAACAAGCGACTTGACACTCCTACCGTCAAATATAATAATCCAATGGTTTTTTCCGCGCAACCATCTCCCCCGCCCTTGAAGGATTTCCTTCAAAATTAACTAATACAACTAGAGCTAAGATCAACTAACAAAATAACTAACTAACGCTAAGATTACCTAAATTCAACTACAATTTAATCTAGAAAGCTAATTTAAATTACGGAAGAGGCAGGGGGCACAAATGGACAACCGGACGCAAGTAAGACCCAACCGTGGTCTTAACGCGAGCTATCCTAACTACTCCGTCGGAACCGGGAAAGACCTCTTCGACAATTCCTAACGGCCAGTGGAGAGGCGGCGTATTCTCTTTGGTGAGCACAACTACAGTTCCTACAGCTAAAGGCTCAGTTGCTGTGTTCCATTTTTGCCGAGACTGCAAAGTATGCAAGTATTCCATCCTCCATCGTTTCCAAAACGATTGCACTAACCGATCTAATAATTTGTGGCGTGCGGAAATGCTAAGTCTGTTCTCATCCATATCTGCGACTGGCAAATACTTTAAAGGCGTTAAATTCAAAAAATGTGCTGGGGTTAGAGCCAGCGGTTCCGAGGGGTCACTAGACAACGTACGACAAAGTGGGCGACTATTCATTACGCATTCAATTTGAGCGAGCACCGTACTTAGCTCTTCGAAGGACAAAATTTGATCTCCTATTACTCGGTATAAATGACTCTTTAGACTCTTGATATTAGTCTCCCAATTGCCCCCAAAATGACTCGCGGCTGGGACGTTCAGAGACCACTCAATGCGGTTCTCGGCTAGAATGTGAGCGAACTCCGAATTATAATACTTGCTAGCTAAGAGCTCATGTAGTTCCGATAGAATACGTTTTGCACCGACGTAGTTCGTACCGTTATCCGAATACAATTTACTTACAGGGCCTCTGCGGGATAGAAATCCTTTAAATGCACCCATAAAGCCTGCTGTGCTTAGATCACCAACGAGTTCTATATGCACCGCTCGAGTAGTTAGACACACGAAAATGCAGACGTAAGCCTTTGTGGATCTTATACCACGCCCGCGAGTGAGTGTGACCTTAAACGGACCAGCGAAATCAGACCCGGTGTGCGTGAAGGGCTTTACTGATTGTATTACTCTACAAGATCTAAGTTCCGCCATTTCCGGAAATGACGGCTTGGGGCGTGCCCGAAAGCAAGCTATACATCTGTGCACCCGATTGCGTATTAAACTACGTGCAGAAAGAATCCAATAATTCTGACGCAAAATCGACATAAATAAGTCGGGGCCAGCGTGCCAGTTCAATTTATGATGGTAGTCGACTAATAAGTTCATGATATGGTCTTTACGCGGTAAAACAATAGGGTGCCGTTGGTCGAAACTCAATTGCGAGTTGGACAAGCGTCCACCTACCCTTACAATCCCATCCTGTAAAAATGGCTTAAGGCGTTGAAGGGCGCGACTACAAGCTCTATTCGATTGTAATCTTCTAATTTCTTCAGAGAAGTGCGCACGTTGAAGTTCACGTAATACTAGCGACTCAGCATAGTTGTAATCGGATGCTAAGACATACGAACGTCGCGGTAACAGCTTCGCCAAACGTAAATTACGCTACGCAATAATTTCGACCAAGAGGACAAGCCGTTCGCCAAAGCAATGATTGGAGAAACCTCGCTCGAAACGTTCGCCACTAGAGCGTGTCTCTTTTCTTCCGGCGGTTGTGACACTGACGAAGGTTCGAAATCGGTTATTGGCCATTGCGAGGGATCCAAGTGAACCCAAGCAGGTCCGTGGAACCAAAGCGGGTGGTCCATTATTTGCATCGGGGTGAGTCCACGGGATAGACAATCGGCGGGGTTTTCCGTACCGGACACGTGATAAAAGTTTCGTGTTTCTAACTCGTCTTGTATCT
The DNA here is from genome assembly GCA_036936625.1 of Parnassius smintheus behrii. Classification (NCBI taxonomy): domain Eukaryota; kingdom Metazoa; phylum Arthropoda; class Insecta; order Lepidoptera; family Papilionidae; genus Parnassius; species Parnassius smintheus. The sequence goes on along the minus strand of JAUPFT010000020.1, from coordinate 8,857,619 downwards.
TGGCCACTCGGTTCGCAACAAACGTATCCCAACGGTGGGGTGAAGAATGAACCCAGCATAAGGCGACGGTGGAGTCGGAAAAGGAAAATATCCTTTCTATGTGAACTCTATCCCTACATGCGCTGATAACTGCGGTAATAAGCTTGGTGAGTACTAATATTGCGCAAAGCTCTAAGCGCGCCAGAGAGACAACCTTACGGGGGGAGACTCTCGACTTAGAACTAATGAGGCTAATCGAATTTATACCATTATTCTGGACGTGGAAATATACAACGCCCCCGTAAGCCTTCTCGCTGGCGTCTGCAAACCCAACGACTGTTATGGCGCTACTTCTATCTACGTTTATATGACGCGGTATTTTAATTTCTCTTAATAAAGGAAGTTCCTCTCTAAAGCGCTGCCACAACCGAACAATGCTGTCAGGCGGCGAGTCATCCCAGTCGGATTCCAATAACCAAAGTTGTTTAATTAAAAGCTTAGCGTATAATACCACCGGAGCTACGAAACCCATGACGTCCCATAATCTAGCAACGCATGACAGTATTGTGCGCTTTGTGCATTTCTCTACGGGCGGATTTACCTTAAGGCTAAACACGTCGGACTCTGGTGACCAACACAGACCGAGCACTTTGTGTGTATCAGAATCGTCGAATTCCTTTATCGCCGAAAGACGGTGTGATAGTGGGATTGTATCCAAAACCTAACGCGAATTACTAGTCCACTTCACAAGATCGAATTGACCCGATTTGATGAGCCTTATAACCTCGGCGGTGGTTAGGGTTGCTTCCTCCACGCTATCGACCGAGTACACAAAATCATCCATATATAATCCGCTCTCAATTGCCCTCTTAGCTTTAGGATAAGAGGGACCTTCATCGTGAGCGAGCTGTCTCACCGTGCGTAACGCATGAAATGGGCTCGACTTTAAACCAAAACAATCGCGGTTAAATTCAAACACCATTAGAGGTTCCTTTGGGTTGAAACGATATAAAATGCGTTGGAATCTACGGTCGCATTCACAGACCCCTATGCAAAGAAACATTTGACGAATATCGGCGGATAGTGCTATACTAAACAAACGAAAATTGGCTATTATATTAAATAAACTGCCCTGTAAATTTTGCCCACTATAGAGGATATCGTTAAGCGACAGGTGAGTGCTAGTTTTAGCACTAGCGTCGAGCACTACACGTAACTTAGATGTAAGTTTGTCCTCTCTAATGACTCCGTGGTGTGGTATGAAATACGACGGTGTGTCTTCGTAGTTATCTAATTTCGAAGCCACAAGTGATATGTAACCTTCTCTTATATATTCGTTAATGACGCCGTCGTAAGCTTCCTTTAACTGGGGTGAAGCGAGCATCCTACGCTCCAAGCTGTAGAAACGTTTTTCCGCCATTTGACGCGAATCGCCGAGAGATAAAACATCTCCTTTAAAGGGTAGCGCTACACTATATCTACCGTCGCGATCACGAATGGTCGTGCGGACGTAAATTTCCTCGCATAACCTGTCATCTGAGCTAGCTATGGGTGGGACGTTCACCTCCTCCATCTTCCAAAATTTGCGGACTAACGACTCGAGCGGTTCAACAGCCATACCACAATAAGAGGTTGCCGAAATACTATCTATGATGGGGGCAGAGCCAAGGATCACATAGCCCAATACGGTTTCCAGTGCGTAAGGCGCAGTATGCGAGGAGTTGCCCCTGACCTTATTGTTTAACAAAAGATGAGGGAAAAGCGATGCTCCAATGAGCACGTCTATGTTTCCAGGAACGGCGTAAGTGTCGTCCGCCAGAGTCAAATTCTTAAATTCAATCATTGCCGAGGTGTCAACCGAAACGGTTGGCAACCGTTCAGTGACCCTATCTACTACTAGTGCATTTATATCAAAGTTAACATTACGATCTATCCGAGAATAAATTTTTAAATTTATATATCCCTGTGTCGATTTACTAGTGCCTCCGATGCCTTTAATTACAGGACATGCAAGTGACCTATTTATTACTAAGCCTAAGCGCTGACAACATTGTCGCGTTATAAAGCTATTTTGGGCTCCGCTGTCCAGCAGTGCACGGACGCTTTGTTCGTTTCCACGCGAATCCCTAACCAAAATACGTGCCGTACCCAGTAACACGGTTGAAGGAGGTTGTGCTCCCATATTTGCCAATGAGCACAGAGCGACATCACCAGGTCGACCGCTAGAATCGTTGACCTTAGTAGGGGCGAATTCCTTATCCGCTTTACTTGACGCCGCTATGTTGCTATTTTCAAAATGTAATAGCGTGTGATGTTTCCTGGCGCACTTGCTACATACGGAACTCGAATTGCATTTTGCAACTAAATGCTTATCGCTTAAGCAGTTCAAACATAGGTTGTTTGTCTTTACTAATTTATAACGCTCGCTTGGTGAATATTTACGAAAAGTCGCACAATTATATAAATTACCGTGTCTATCTTTACATACTAAACAAGTATGCTGGAGTGATGTTGGCGTAGCGGTTACGTAAGTTAACGACCCTGCTATTTTAGATGGTTGAGTCTGTCTACGGTCGACGCATCTTTTATTCTCCTGTTTAACGTTCGGAGAGCGCTGCATCACCTTTATTTGATCTCGCACGAACGATGCTAATGAAGGAAAGGAAGGCATCTCCGAGCTACGATGCTCCATTTCAAACGCACGCACGGTGTCGGGGTCCAACTTCTTCAGTGCAATATGGAGAACACCACGTCCATAAGATCATTAAATTTCAAATTCTTAAGTGCAGCCACCGATGCCACAAATTTATCTAGAAATTGCTCTAAGCCGTTGATGTTCGCGGATGATATAGGTTTAAGATCGAATATCTGGTTCAAATATTCGGAAGCTAACATTCTCCTATCTTCATATTTAGTTTTAAGCGTTTCGAATATTAATAAGTAATTAATTGTAGGTGTAAAACCAGAGCAGATCGACTGTGCCCTGCCACTAAGTTTACTGATTAAGTAATATAATTTTTCGGCGTCCGATAACGATGGGTTATTGTGTATATTGTTTTGAAAACTACTGAAGAAGAAGGGCCACGTCTTAATATCACCATTGAATACCGGAATATCTATTGGCGGCAACCTAATCGAGTCGCTTGGACGTACCTGTTTTTCCGGCTTTGCTTCGTTTTGAGATAGTAGGGATCTCGCAATTCTTTTCACGCGACACAACATATCTTCGAATGCCAGCAGCGGTTGGTAGTTCACTATGTATTTCGGGTCGATTTGTAATTCCAAATGATTAATTTGGTCTAATATTTTTTCGTAATCCATTCGTAAAGAATCTATCGTTTCGATTTCATTCGAAAAGGTTTCCCGCACTGCTTCTATATGAATGTTCTTTATATAATCACTTATATTCTGCATACGCGAAAAGAGTATGTCCCTCTTAGCATAAAGCGTTTTAATTTTGATTTCACTTCCACTAACTGCCATTTTAAACTATTATAATAAAGTTATATCGATCACAATTAATCTCACAACGCACAAACAATGAAGGATGGACACTCGGTATGCCGTATTACGTAATTAAATCGAACACCTGCGCAGCGAGTCGAGGTGACGCGTCATTTGCACTCAATAATTTTATCAAGATTGTGGGTAAGCGTATCAAACGGTTCCTATTACACTGTTTCAATTATTTAATAGGCTTTAAATTTAATCAAATACGAGCGCTATAAAACGAATAATTCTGTTTGCGAGTACCTAATCAAAATTTAAATTTAAACGAACACTATTTAAGTCTATTCTATAAATTAGAGTGCATTATCTAATTAATTAATTCAACAATTCGACCAAAATCCTGCTCGAAGTGACCATAAAATGGTGGAGCCACGTGTTTAAGGCTGCCGAAGTCTAATTCCCCGGTCGAACCTTAAACCTATTACGCGAGATATTAACTAAAGTGGACTGTATATGCGGTTGCTTCTACGCTTACCTAAAAGCGACTACTATAGCATGCAGTATAATGTACTCGCTCTTCCCTAAACTAAAACTATTATTGTGCCAAATCGCTGAAAAGGAATCCTGCCTGATTAGGAGAACAACAAAATTGGAGCGGGTTAAACGATTTATATCAGGCAGTAAATAAAGGAGTGTTGACTCACCGGGGTTTCTTCTATCCTGTTGAGCACTATAGCTGCAACTTCTGGAACTTCTTCTGGAACACTCCGGAGAGAGGCGGTGCGCGACTATATCTCACACGAGGTGAGGGAACTTCTTCTAGACAGACACTCTGGGGCCCCAGGGGTGCGTCGGGAGAGAAGCGTTGTGGTTTCAGCGACGACTGCGGTGGAAAGAGGACGCGCAACGGTCGCGCGTGCCTTATATGTCCTCGGCTCCGATGATTACGTGACATTCTAGAATCATCTTCTTGCCCCTCCCACCCCACCACCCCGATGTGTCGATAGGAGGGTACGAATGATATCGCTTTTCAGAAAGGAACAAGCGACTTGACACTCCTACCGTCAAATATAATAATCCAATGGTTTTTTCCGCGCAACCAATCATCTTTAGTATAATTGGTATTATGAAGTATAATAATTTCAAATACTTACTGTCATTACAGATCGTTGGTCGTTAAAAATGCATTACTCTATGTAAACCAATTTTGTGAAAAACATCGAGTGCTATCATTAACATTATTTCCACAGATCATTACTCTAGTTTGTACATTACAATACTCTTAGGGGAATCAATTTAAATACCGCCCTAGGACCAACACGATATAACTAGTAAAATAGTTTATTTTTGTTTGTACAACCCTCTGCCTGCCGCCAAATAGCAGTACCAACTTGTATGGTTGGGTCTGAAGAGTAATTTGAGCTGTGTGAGATAAACGTCGCAGACGCTTCTTATACGTGGTAGAGCCACGCTGTAGCTATAATATGGTTGTAGCAGCAATGGATCGGCTCTACCGAGGTGGGTCCATGCTCTCACAGAATACCAGCGTAAAATAGCAGCTTAATTCAGTTGTGTTTCGTATGGTGAGTGTAGAGGAGCGGGGATCGGACCGGAAACGAGGCATTTGATCTGAGTCCTCAGGGGTGAAAGTGCATCTGCATTTTGATGATAAATGTATCAGGTGGACTGTGTGCTCGTTGGTCACCCTTATATTATAAAAAATCTTAGTCCTCAGAAGTGACAACGCATTTCTGTAAACTTCTTTGTTTGAAGCTGGGTGTGGGTGTCAATGAACAGCCGTAGCCACTTACCACAAGGTGGACTGTAAGTTATTTTATTGCTTTATTTTTATCAAAAAAGTAGCTTCGGTTATTTAACACTTGGTTTAAACGTAGATAGCTACACAGTCATATCAGTATTATTTTTAAACTTATCATGTTGATTAAGCGATGTTTTTGAGACTATAACATTATTTATCATTCCTTTTCGAACTATGCAAAACAAAACATTTCACCAATAGTACACAAAATCACATAGACATAATTTCAAAAAGTCAAAAAAGATTAAAACGTAAAAATATGTTGAAATCTGGACTTACAACTTTTTATTATTTAGCAAAATATTTGTCTTCGTAAGATACAAATGTTCAAAAACCTACATAAATCACGAAGTACAATAACCAGTATGCAATTATCTTTAGGGAGAACGCAAAGTAAATGACACTACTTTGAAGCCCGCAACTTGCCTTCCCTAGAGCGTCGGTTTCCTGTGTGCAGTTTCACTTCCTCGCGGAGCTTCACAGGCATACTTATAGTGAAAGTTATAACGCTGTTGTGTTGGTCTATGGTTGAAAGTTTTCTAACTAAAAGTACTCTGAGGGACTGTGTACGCGAAGGCTTTAGCTACCACTGTAATATTGTGGTATTAAAATTGTACAACGTTTGATACTATCAGTATATAATGACTTCTTATAATATTTACTAAAATACTACTCATTAAAGAAAACTTATTTTACTGTTTTTATCGCATTTAATTTTGATATTTTAAATTCCCAACGTTTCGGGTGCTTTACATCACCCATGGTTAGCCCCGGCTGCCTACAGTTTTAGAATATTAAGTTTTGGCCGGATCTACGCAGTTTACAGTATCCTGAAGTCTTGCAGAGTATGCTTGGGTTTGGATTTAATTTTATTATAGGAAACCAAGCAGAAGTAAGCACTCTATTGAAGTTAGGATGTTTTTTTTATTTCAATAGCCTCGCGAATCCTACTTGATATAAATCGGTGTTCTTTTCGAGGATTTGTGATCTATCGAATCTAATGTAATGGCGGGTATGATCTTGAACATGTTCACAGATTATCAATGAACTTAAATAGTAAGCTAAATAGTAGCTAGCGGTAAATTTCACAATATTAGAGCAATCCGGATTCGATTACCGCCGGCACCAATGAAAATGTTTATTGCAATTTTATGTGATTATTCATCACGTGCTCAGCGATGAAGGAAATCATCGTTAGGCAATGTGAAAGTAAAAATGTAAATTTACAGCCTATATACAGTAGTAAGTCTCGCTAGATACCTTCATTTCCAACTTTACATGTCTTCCTATATAGTACACCTTACAGGTACTTTCACTTCCGATTTCACGTATTTGAAATACTTTTTTTATTTCTCAGATATGCAGGTTTCCCAGCACCGCCGGGTGAAAGAAAACATCGTGAGGAAACCGGTACGTGGTGGTGCAGAACTTATATTACAGCTAACAATTTATTTGGTGCCGGGTTTGCATTCGATAGAGTTGCTCGGGTATTGAGAAATTTACAGCAAGTGAATTTGAACATACTGAACAACTGAACTGTCGTAGACGAATTAGCAAATAAATACGGCTTCGAGGTACTAAGACCTCTCCCTTATCATTGTGAATTAAACCCCATTGAGTTGATTTGGGCTGATGTAAAGGGGCACGTAGCGAGAAAAAATACTACGTTTAAATTTGAAAAAGTTATAGCATTATTAAGTGACGGTATGGTGAAAGTCATACCTAATCGGTGGAAGAAATGTGTGGAGCATCTTCAAAAAGAAGAAAATGAGTTTTTTCAAATTTTTCGAAATCTCAATATCATTTGAAAATGAAAACTGCAGCGTAAGTATAAGCATCAAGGTGTTTCTTTTATTATGCAAGGGAAGTAACGGTGTTAAAAAAAGTTAAAGACTATATAAGTCCCACGACTGGGCACAGGCTTCCTCTCGTTACTGAGAGGGTATTTGGCCAAGGGAGTATCCGCCGTGCTGCCCCACTGTGTGTTGGCGAACTTCACATGTCTTTGAATTTTTTTCTTATTTCTCAGACATGCAGATTTCCTCACGATGTTTTTCTTCACCGCCGAGCTCGTGGTAAATCGGCACTTAAAATTACAATTAACAATTTTATTGGTGTCGTGGGTATCGAACCCGGGTTGCTCGTGTACTGTGAAATTTACAGCGAGCACTAACCATCTGAGCTACCATGTCTCTGCGACCACGGTGTGACAAACTACATTTCTTATACTGATACGAATACATCAAAAGGAGCTTACTGTACCATGTCTCAACACCCACACTTGTTTGCACGTAGTGCATCCTGCTTTGTGTTTGAGATTCTAGCAACCGTTAGACGGCGTACTTTATAAAACGACTAGCCTAAATCGTAATAATAAAAACTTAACTAGATTAAAGATAATTTCTGAGGATATAATTCGATCGAGATCAAAATATCTAAGCGGTGAAAGTTTCAAATTATGTGTCTTAGAACGGTCATAATATACCCAAATCTTTTTGTATATATGTGTAAGTAAACGTACGTAAGTAAAGCAAGGCGTGTACGCTCAGTATAATCTACCTGTCAGTTATATAGTAATCGTTAAGTAAAATGAAACAGCAATGCATCACGTGTCACGAAAAATATTTTTACTCCGACACAAAAAACTTGATGGATTATCAGGCTTACCTTTCGTCAATACATTTGCCGGAGAAGCAATTTTTCAACAAACTACGCGGGGACCGATGAAATTCGTCTGAACGGTGCAGATAAAGCCAATTTTCTGAGAGTGTTTGTTTTACTAAAGCAACATCGATGGAATGAAGTTGAAAAGATATGTCACTTGTTTCATTTTTTTTCTTCTCCATTGGAATAGTACGATTGTACTTTTGTCAGGGTCAAGTTATAAAAAATTCCCATATGATTATTGTTTATAAAATTATTTACAATATCTTGATATATCACGTTACAGAGTTTTGGGAGATTTTGACGACATCTTAATCCAGCAGATAGTAGATAACAATAATATAGTCTCTTAAGGCGTCAAAGCCGCTAAATAACTTAGGTTTTATATCACTATCGGGGCTCTTGTTTTTACGTATTAAAATTCACTTCTAACCATTATTTGTCATATCACTGCGCAGGTGACATATATACATAGATGAATATTCTACAGAAACTGTAGCACCGCCGAGCCGACGACTAGTCACGGAAACAGCTCTTGTAGAATCCTCACCTAACTTTAATAAATAATGTCAATAACTTTCTATAAAATCATTATTTTTGACCATGCGGTGGTGATGTAAAAGAATCCACTACCTCATACCGACCCGTCTATGTCAACAGGTGGGGGGCAGCAACTTCTTCCCGATGATAACTTAAGAAAATAAAAATCTGTTGATGCCAACGCGTCTGTCAATCACGACAACAATGGCGTATTCATGGGGTATGAGGTAATCAATGGGGTTGGCTGGTATTAAATCAGTGGAATTTTGATAGGCTACTTTACTAAAAAAGAAAAAAGTGTCCGAACAAAATGAAAACAGCTGCGAGAACTTTAAGCCAATTCTTCAAACGCCCATGAAGCCTAATATTATTAAGTTCTTAGTCATCTCCAATAATCCACGTGCTAAATATGGGCTTTAACCAGCAGTTTTGCATTAAATTAATACTTAGCAGGGGGATTGGGATCACAAAACCAGATGTCTCATAACCTCAATACTGCTCGCTGACGACGCTTTGAACATTTTAAATCTGAAGTGGACAAGATGGTCATACGGCTATTAATCGTTATCCATGAGATATAGTCGCCTTTCACCCACGGAGCAAATGGAATGACTCTTCCATTATGGCGCTTTCACACGGCCAATTATGAAGTTAATCCGGTCAAAGTAACAAAAGTTATATGTGCGTGAATTAATCACAGATTTTGTAAAATTAAAAAAATGAGCTTTCTAGAGATACAAGTACACTACCATCAAGTTGGGTTGTATACAAGACCAAGGCGACCCCTGCCCCGCTGTCCGTGAATTTCTGCAATATATCAGGGGACTTTACTCTAACCTAAACGCCATCCACTACCATCCCGAGACGGCGAGGCCGGCTCTGCTCTTTCTGACGGAGACGCAGGTGTCGGCTCCGGCTGATGTCTCGTATCTCTCCTACCCGGGGTACAAATTGGAACACTCCTTTGTGTCTCGGGCTGGAGTCTGCGTTTACGTCAGAGAGGACATCTGTTCTCGACGCCTCGGCAGACTTGAACGTTCGGACCTGTCCATCCTTTTGCTACGCATAGACAGCGACGACCATCCGCGCGTCTACGGGTGCCTCTATAGGTCCCATATCGGTAATGCCGAAACAGACCAACTCTTTGACCACGTCCAAATGGCTACAGATTCGTTGCTATAGCAGATTCCCTCCGCAGAGATCGTGATCCTCGGCGACTTTAACGCCCATCACGCCGAATGGCTTAGTTCACGTTTAACCGATCATGCGAGGAGATCTGTTGATGATTTTGCCTTGGCGTATGGTCTGACACAACTGGTTACTTCGCCTACGCGGATTCCAGATGTGGAGGATCATGCACCTTCCGTATTGCACCTTCTGCTGACCTCTCACCCGGACGGATATCAGATTTCCGTCGAAGCCCCTTTAGGCTCCCCGGACTCACGCTGAAATCGCAGTTGCATTCTGCAGGCTGCCGCCGTGTTTGGCACTATAGGTCAGGCGATTGGGATGGGATGCGGTCTTTCTTTGCATCCTACCCTTGTTGTTGCGGATTCTGTCGCTGATGTGGTACTTCAGGGTGTGGAACTTTTTATTCCTTCCTCCTTGGTGCCCATTGGAGGCAAATCTCAGCCATGGTTTGGCCGGTCATTTAAAATAGCATCATGCTATAAGCAGGAGTGCTACCAAGCCTGGGCTGACGCGTCAGCGTCCCGGGATGTAAACACCAGCGCTCTAAAAAAAGTATAATTCCGCCTCTAGGTCCTTCAGAAGAGTCATTGTCAAGGCAATGTCAGAGCACATAGGCAGAATCGGCGACAAACTAGTTCGCCTTCCTTCTGGAACCCGTGCATTCTGGTCTCTCGCCAAGGCTGTCCAGGGGAATTTCTGTCAGCCATCTCTTCCATCTCTGCACAGGGAGGACGACTCACTGGCCCATACCGCAAAGGAGAAAGCCGATTTTCTAGGCTCTTTCTTTGCGTCCAACTCGACTCTCGATGACGGGGGGAGTACGCCGCCGACCATCCCGCGGTCCATGCCGGAAGTGCAGTTCACACAGCACTCGGTTCGCATAGCACTCCTCTCCCTGGACATCCACAAGTCGAGTGCGCCTGACGGAATCCCCCCAATTGTGCTGAGGACATGTGCTCCAGATTTGGCACCGGTTTTAACGCATCTTTTCCGGTACTCCTACTTTTTTTCTTCTTTTTTTTCTGGAAAAAACGTTACTCCCTAGGCGTAGTCCCAAAATCATGGAAGACGGCTTACGTCCACCCGATCCCTAAAAAAGGCGACCGCTCAGACTCGTCCAACTACCGGCCTATCGCCATCACCTCCTTGTTCTCCAAAACAATGGAGTCCATTGTAAACTGCCAGCTCATGAGGTACCTTGAGGATCACCAGCTGATTAGTGACCGCCAATACGGTTTTCGCCGTGGTCGGTCAGCTGGTGATGTTCTGGTCTACCTAACTCATAGATGGGCGGAGGCAGTAGAGTCTAAGGGGGAGGTATTGGCCGTTAGTTTGAACATTGCGAAGGCCTTCGATCGGGTTTGGCACAAAGCGCTTCTTTCGAAGCTCCCTTCCTATGGGCTTCCCGAGAAATTTTGCGATTCGATCACTAGCTTTCTTGCAGATCGGAGCATCAAGGTCATTGTAGACGGTGCAAGCTCCTGCAATTCCGCTGGTGTTGCGGTTGATCATGGGCGGCGGTAGTCACTTAACATCAGGTGAGCCGCATGCTCGTTTGCCCCCTCTTCTATAAAAAAAAATGAAAAATTATGTGCCCTGCTAAGTAAGTAACTTAGAAGTCGCACACCGCAGGCTCTATTGTACCTGAGGATGACTCGTTTACAGGCGAAACACGTGTCGTATTATCGCGGTTGTGTGACTTTCCTAGTGTAATGATGTTGGGAGAAGTAGTGTTGGGATAAGTGGCGTGGACAGAGCATGCAATTGAGGGAGGGCGGGAGATACTGTTCAAACTAAGGAGGACACATCATTTTATTTTATTACGTGGATATTAGCCTATTAATTTTTAACGTCTTTAATATTAAAAATTTCCGCAAAGTAACGCCTGCGCCCGGTTCTATTAATTATCTAATAAGAAACAGATTTTATACAAGAAATTTCTAACTTTATATATTTGAAAAAATTCTACCCTTGAGCGGCTTCCCAGAATTTCCTATTAGTAATTTGAAACTTCATTTTGCAAGCTAAGTTTCTTACCTAACTTATATATTACACATTCCAAGAAATTTTCTGAGTGCTTTTCTATTTTGAAATATAAAGTTTAGGGGAAAATTACCTTAAAAATCTTTAGGTTTGATAACTTTCTTTCTCTACTTACTGAATGTGCGCTACGTGGGGATTTGGTACGACAAAGGTAATATAACTTTTGCTGTTAACATTAAGTCATGTAGTTTTTTAGTGTCTTTAGAAATGAACTCGATGTTATGATTTTTCTTTATATCATGAAGACGTTTTTCATACATAAATTACACTTTGCTCTTTTGTTTAATGAGCCAAACACTTATTAACTGCGCCAATGAGACCTTAAATACCTATACAATATGTAACGAAAATTTCGTCCGATCTGGATGGTGCACGTAGTTATCTTCCGCAATTACATTAACAAAAAAAAACTTCAATTTATAATGATTATAAAAATGTTATTGATATGTAAAAATCATATTTTTAATATAACTTGCTTAAAATTTTTCAAAAACTGGCAAACACTGTCGTCGTCGATGGTATCTTCGAACTTTTATGTACATAATATATGTTTGTATTGCCAAGTAAGGTTTCCCTTTTTCTTAAATTTTTAATTAATTTATTGTTAGGTTTGTAGAAATTCAACAATTTATTGTAAACTATCTCAGAGATTTTGAACATAAAATATAGCTCAGTACTGGAAAGATGGTAAAAATGGTTGCTATGTTGAACTGTAATTATTTAGTATAATTATAATATATTTATATATATATATATATATATATATATATATATATATATATATATATATATATATATATATATATATATATATATATATATATATATATATATATATATATATATATATTTATAATATAACTATAACTATAATATATCCGCGACTGGTCTTTGTCGCAGATTCTAAACCTAAAGACTTAAGTAACACCTTAGTTCTAAGCACTGTATCACGGAGAGTAGGACATTTTTATTTTAGTAGCAGTTAGTTAAACTTTATTTTTAAATCACATGTCAAGGTTTATGAAATAAAACTAGTAGAGGGTATGCATAAGCCTACTCTCTTTATTTTTTGAATAAAGCATCGAGTCCTATGAAGCTGTAAAATCCTTCCGCCTAATGGAACAAACGTTATTGCAAAACGACGTAATATAAGAGATAAAGCATTTTTTAAATGGCTCTTCAAAAGTTTTTTATAATACCCAAAACGACACTCAATTTTTTTAATCTAAAAATAATCCCTTTAGTAGAACAATCGTATTTGTATTTTTACGTTTTCATTTAAAAACTAAGCTAAATATAAAATTATCGTCATCATCATTACAGCCCTTCACTGCTGAACAAAGGAATCCCCTAATGAATGCCATAAATCACGGTCTTGAGCCACCTGCATCCATCGAATTCCTGCATCTCTTACCAGGTCGTCACTCCATCTAGTGGGTCGCTGCCCTACACTTCGTTATCCGGTAAGGGGCTACCCTCGAGAACTTTTCTCACACATAAGTTGTCGATACTTCGAGCTATATTCCCGGTCCACTCTGGTTCTACAGCGGATGTCCCACAAGAAATCTATCGCGCATTATTGAGTGTTTTACATAGAAAAATATCAATTATCTATATGGAATATAGAAAAAAATATTCTGTAACGGACAGACATCGAGGTAATTCTATAAGTGTTTAGTTTTGCTAAATATAGCACGCATTAAAAAAATATTCAACAGATTTATAAAAAAGCATTTCCGAGATTTTACAATTTATTTAAGTTATAAACATATACTGGCATCTCATAAAAACCGAAGTTAAGAAAAGATATTACGCTTATTGAGAATAGAAAGAGGTAGGTATAGAGATAGTCAATACTAAATTTTAAAATTTATAAATAATAATTTAACGCGATATTCAACGATTAAAAGAAAGGCCGAATATAAATATCATAATTCAGAAAGTAACAGAAAACTGGTTTGAAAATAGTAAAGATTTTTCCCGATCAAAAGTGCAAAGAATACTTTCATGAAAAAAATGTCTGCAGAAATCGTTGTTGGCGTATTTTCCGTTACATGAGATTGCTTGAAGAAAACTTACTTTCGCTTACGTGCTATTAAATCACTTGATTGACGTCTCATGGAGCACATCAAAAAAATATTCCTTTCTTCTATTTACTTACAGATTTGTTTCCAAGGAAACCTGGATCACAATATCTGTGTCATTTAAGTTTGTCATAAATACTTGTTGTGAAAGATACGACCGTAAATCAATTTATTTAAAGGCCAACCCGCCTGCAAAACGTGGAAATTATGGCAAATATTCTAATGAGGGATCCTATGGAGAGGCTTTCGTTCCGCAGTTACTTTGATAGATAGTTATGAATAAATTAAATATTTAAAAAAAAAACTAAAGAAACACGATAAAGATAAAATTATTTTATTTTATCCTGGTGATCCTGATCAAGATATTATGATACAGTTATTAATTATTGTAATATTATCGATCCTTGATACGAGTACAAATCGGTCGTTTACAAGTTGGTGAAAATTACCTGAAAAGATTCCGTTACATAGATATATAGATAAAAGTGAAGCTAATAAGAGCGCGTTAAAACGATGTCTTTTGATAAAGTGGACTTATTTCTAAACACCTAAAACGTATGCTTCGCTGTTTGGTGATATTAGCGGGATGTTAGTCAATGTGAGCTTCATTCCCTACCAGCTATGCCAGCGATTTCATACACACGATTTTTATACGTGGTGTAGAGCCACGCTACAGTTCATACGTTGTAGTATATTACGGTTGTAGCACGTATGGGTCGGCTCGACCAGGGAAGGACCACGCTCTCACAGAATACTAGTGTAAAATAGCAGTACTATTGTGTTTTCTTATAGTGAGTGTAGAGAAACGGGGACCCTTATTACTGGAATCGACGAATTCCATCTAAGACCCTAGGGGTGATAACGCATTTGAATTTTGATTCTTAATAATAGATCCCATCCAGGTGAAGCCGTGGCATGTCGTTAGTTTTAAATAACGTACATGTTTAATAGAGCCATACATACTGCAACTAAATCATGGTTGTAGCTCGAATGGGTCGGGGAAGGACCACGCTCTCACATACAATCAGTGTAAAACGACAGCTTAGTGCTGCTGTGTTTCGTATGGTGAGTGTAGAGAACCGGAGATCTTTTCCTGGATACACTTCTCCATTTTGATTCCTTGTATGGTTTATTCCAATCTTATTATATCTATGGTATATTAAGAAACGCACAGGCAAAGAGGCAAAAATTTGTTTACGATTTTATTTTATTTATTTGTACAGATTGTATCTAATCAATCTATACGAATAAATAAAATTAAAGTGTCTATTTGTAATGTCAAAATAACAGCTTTTCTCTGGGTGAACCGATTTTGATGATTCTTTTTTATCTGAAAAGAGACGCTTCTCGTGTTCCATATAAATCAAGACGCCGTCCCCGAAGAATAAAATGATAACTGCCATTATCTTAGTGTTAGTGTTATGTCGTTTTTGGGATCTGTGGGTAGAAATACACCTGCTCAATTTTTTCGTAATTTTTATACAGTTATTTTACGAAGTTTCAAAATTTTACAATAGTATTCAAAGATTTAACACAGGCCTTAAAATAAGAGAATAAAGTTTTAGTATAATATTATCGAAATGTATTCCTACTTTTTAGTATGACAAACATATTTTTAAACCGAAAAAAGACCAGTGCTCTCAGTGTACTTGTTATCGACAGGCCGATTCAAAAACTCTAGAAATATTGCAGGAAAAATATGAGAATCATCAAACAAACATAGAAAGAGTACGGCAAATTAAAAAAGAAGAAAAAGAATCTGTCGGTCCTTCAGAAACAACTGTAGCAATCTTCGATTTGGGAAAAGTTATGAGTATCCCACAATCTAAGGTTGGATCGTTCCACTACAAAAAGACATATCCCATTTATAATTTCACGGCATATGATGCTACTAAGAGTAAAGGTTATTGCTATGTTTGGCATGGTCAGATTGCTAAAAGGGGGGCAAATGAAATTGGTAGTTGCTAATGATAGCTGCTACTTAATAAAAAACAAAGAATCCATAACATATCAATTTACTCCGACGGTTTTTGCGGACAAAACAAAAACAGATTTATATTCGCTCTATATATTTATGCTGCACAGAAGCTTCAATTGAATATCACACATCATAGATTCTTTGAAACCGGCCACCTCCAGAGTGAGGGGTATTCAATGCATTCCAACATTGAACGTGAATTAAACATAGAGTTGTATACACGCCTGATCGGATGCACACAATCATTATGAACGCGAAAGTACATGGAAAAAAATATTAACTTATAGAGATGACGCAAACAGAATTTTACTATATAAAGGAGTTAATAGAAAATAAAAACTAGTTAAAAAATGAGCAGAGCATAAAAATATCATGGACTCAAATCATGGAAGTAAATTCAAACACATTCAAATCCATTAATTTTAAAATGTAGATAAAAGTTTGATTTCGAGTTTTCCCAATTAAATACAGAGTCTATCAGAAGAATAAGAAGCAGGCGGGGTACCGGCCAGTCACCAAGCCCAAGTCCTGGCTGTGCCTGAACTCCAAACGTTATACACTGAGTCTATTCCAATAAGCAAGGCTTTATACGATCATCTTATGAGCCCCTGTAAGACTCCAAGTTACTATCGTGGTTTTCACGAGTCCTTGCCTTATGATAGTAACTATTCTAGTAGCAATAACGACAGTGAGGAAGATTGTTACAATTAATAAATAATCACCCATCTTTATTTTATTTTTCGACATTAATTTATAAGAAACTGATTTTTTGTGATAAATGTGATTTTGAAGCTGTTTTATTAATAACAAATTATGTAATAGATAATATTAATAATGTCTTTCTCATAATAATAATTTAGATATTAAGTGATCATAAAGCTGACTTTAATAAATACCAAATATTATGTACAAAGACGGATTAGTAAGCTGAAGTGGCAATGGCCATATAGCTCGAAGAACCGACAACCGATGGGGAAAACGGTTCTCGAGTGGCAGCCTCGTACCGGTAGGCGTAGTGTAGGGCGAAGCCCTACTAGACGAAGTGACGACCTGGTAAGACATGCAGGATGTAGATGGATGCAAGTGGCTCAGGATCGTGTTTTGTGGCATTACTTGTGAAAGGCTATAATGATGATGATGATGATGTACAAAGACAGTAAATTAAGAAAAATACTGTTTTTTCAATTTTGTTTTGATTGTTTTTTATGTTTTCATTTTTGAGGAGTGAGAACCTAGTTTTGTTTGCTATTGAACGATTTGGAAGACGTTTGTTACAAAGCTAATTTTAGAAAACTTATATTAAATAAAACTAATGTTGAATACCATATCATAGTTTATAATAATAAATTAACAGTCCTTATCAGAAAAAAAGTTTTACAATATTTTCTAGAATAAGACGATATTAAAGTATTATCATCATCACTTGCAGCCTAAAAACCCGTAGAATAAAATGATAAGTAAAGAGTGCAATATTTGCTTGTGGTCAGGTTGTACGGAGAATAAAATGATAATCGACGTTATACAACTTACACGATGACTGATTTTGACTATCTTCTTATTTTTTAAATAATATCTCTATTTTACTAATAACGCGTGTTCCACTTAAATATTTCTAACGTACAAAAAATAACTTTTTTTCAAAGCTAATAATCATCAATCTACGTCCAGTATTTAAGGAGCAAACAACGAAAACATGTTTTTTTATTTTTCCTGAAAAGTTGCAATTTTGTGATTATCATTTTATTCTCCGGGTACGGCAAAGATCTGACCAGCAGTTTTTGAGATATCTTTAATAATGCGTATTTAATTGACTTGAAATGAAAGTATATAGGATACTTACACCAAAACCACAATTTTTAAAATTTTTGTCTCTCTGTCTGTCTGGTAGATAGCTGATGTTATAAGGAGTAACTTAAGCAAATTTTATTTTAGAAAAATCATTAGTGTTTGGCGTAAAAAATATTACGTGCGGGCGATGTCGCGGGGAACAGCTAGTTAAACATATAAATTAACAATATAAATACGATTTAACATATTTAATTTCAAATTTCTAAAAAATATTATATGAATATAAACAAATTTTTCAAAAATCGTCGCCTAAATCTTGTCGTATTTTACCTCGTTTTCATTAAGTTTAAATTTGTCATCGACTTCAAGCTAAGTTACCGATGAGCGAGATACTCAAAACTTTTAATATGGCTTAGATCTGGATGACAATGCAATATAAACAAGATTTCTTGTATGTTTGTTTGGTTGCACATGTGGTACAAATTTTGCTATCGCTTTTACATTTTTTTTACAAAAGAATATTAACAATGCTACAAACATTACTAATATTCCCCATAACCACTCGTGGTAAGCTTAAATTGCTTGTGTTACGAGTGGTTCACGCCAGTAGTCGAATGGCGGATTCGAACCCACGACCTATTTGAGTTCGTGGTCCGCGCCCTGCCGTTAGGCTACTGTCGCTTTAACAATAACGTCCCAATGAGAAAACCTTAGATAGGTATTACTCAGAATTGGATACTTAGTACGCAAATGGTCGCCATTCTGAATTATAATTATTAATTCCCGACGTTTCGTGTGATCTGCATTATCCATCAAATATTTTAAAATTTAATTTTGTTCCGGTTACATTAAATTTTAATATTTACCATAATCATAAATAAAGTTATAAGTTAAGTAAGAAAAGTGTTCTGTTTTAATAACGTTATTTAATAGTTTGGATTTACTTTAAGGTAATTGGGGCACCGTGTTGGGCTCTTCCCTATACCTAAATCCTTTTTGAAACAAAAGGTATCCTGTATCGAGCAATGAGACGTATTATTGGCAGTTAATATACATTTTAACGTTAAGTACGTTATACAATAATATTAAAAGATGTTTACTAAATACCTTCGCAGTCAGGAAAATGTATGAACGTACCTGTTAACAAAAAATTTCATTAATATCTCTAAAATACATTAGAAGGATAATTGTTAAAATAATATTAGAGTAAGAGCGAATATTCAACGTGCTGTCCTGCTTGCGCATTTAATCGTTACCGGCAATAAAACAGCGTACTGCACTATACATTCGTTATAGAGCAATTACAGTTCGACAATACCGTCATAATTACACAGTAGTGTAACACGAGGGACGTAATTACAAGATAACACCAAAGTATGCAAACCAACTGCAACACTACTTATCTCATTCTAACACAGAGCAGCGTCTCAGCAACACCATCTTACTTCCCTGCACTAGAAGAATAACTCCACTCTTAGAATGAAATAATCGGAATGGCCGTCCGAAATCTGGCCGACGTTTTGTAGATTCCTACGCACACCTTGCAGTTATCACATTCCACTAGATTGTGACTTCTACAGATTAATACTTGATCGCTTGTACACTAGCGTAAAAGAAAATATGTCTGATATTGCCTATCGATTGCGTGCACGACGCTTACACTAAACTTTAAACTGCACAAACCAGTGGGAGTTTTCCAATCTACTATCAATTCAACCTCGCTACAATCGATATTAAGCTTCACTAAAGTGATGCAAACTCTCGTATAATTTATAAATGACAAAAGATCTGATAAAGCGCTGTGATGCGCCAACTGAATCCATGAACACCTTAAACCAACTTCAAACAAAGAGGCCTATTGCCTATAAGCCTATTCACACTTGCCTTGACACTCACATTATAATCGGATGGAAGAACGGATACTGGCAAATTATTACACTACAAGTATTACCCTTTTTACTGGAAATGAGGCATTCCATCTCAGTCCTCACGGGTGATAACGCATCTGCATTTTGATTTGTAATGGAAGATAGATGTAGATGTCTATGGGCCGCAGCAACCACTTTCCATCAGGTGGACTGTGTGCTCGTTTGTCACCCTATTCTATATATATAAAAAAAAAACACCGCTAGTTCAGTTAAAGGCGATGCGCAACAGCATCTACCAAATAACAGCTTGCCAAAATTAAAAACTGCGTTTGCCAAACCGTTTGCCAAGCGTGGCAACTACAATAAATATCCGCGAGGATATGCCACCCTTTTTCTTTAAGGGCCATTATTTTTTATTTGCCGTAGTTTCACGCCCATTTTCCCCTCATATGTATGATGCTATTATATGTAGGGAGCCTACGTTAACCGTAAACCTTTTTCAGGTTCATACACAGCATAAATTAACGGTATAAAAAATGTTTAATTAAGTAAAGCAACGCATTCATTTTACTTTTTAGTAAGTAAAATAACGCGTAAATGATACTGACACTAATGTCACCGTATTTTTGCGTTTCTCAGTAAAAAGTACAAGAACTAAGTGGTATTAATGACCATTAATATAACGGCTTAATAGTAATATATGATTATGATTATGAAAGCACAAAAATAAAATAGTTTAGTGCATGAAAGTTATTCAGATTAATGCACTAAACTATTTTTTTAATAATTTTACTGTTCCCTTAAGAATTATTTGTCGATAGTCTTTAAGTAAATGTACATCACTAGCTAACGCCGCAAACAGTAACAAATCAAAAATTTTCACGCGTTCTTGGGTTGTAAGGTCATCTATACGCCATTATATTCTAAGTCTATACGTATTTCATAAAAAACGGTAATTTCATAGGTAAAGACTTATTAAATTAAAACCAACAAAATAAGAAAAAATAAATCTAGACCAACAAAATAAGGAGCACTACATACACATCAAGTGACATCTAAAACAAGCGTTAAACACGCTGAACTAATTGTCAGGACACGCACACATGCACCCATATGCATTTGTAACCAACATAATTTTGTGTAAATTCGAGTATCTGCTACAAGCAATGAAGAGAAAAAGAAGAAAGATATGTGCGCGAGTTGTTATAGAGCGTATTTAGAAATCGAGCATGGTTTCGCTCATGTGGTTTTGGCGTCATTTAAATTAGAGCGGGACATAATTAGGTACCTCTTTATCTGTCTTTCTATGTTGGTTCTGTTTGGTCTGAGTTGATCGACCATTACGACACGACTGGAGAGATATTGGGCACAGAACCAAAGACATGATTTTGTAAAACACCTCCAACTTTCAGACTCAGAAACATCCAGTAACGGATTTTGGCCCGACCAAGGCTGCGTGTTATTACCAACGCTGTTTCTTCTGCATATCAATGATATGTTGCAAACCGGCAACATTCATTGCTATGCAGATGACAGCACTGGTAATGCTCTGTACACCGGCCGTGTCAATATTTCTCGGGAAAACGTCTCCGAGTACCGGAACAAACTTGTGTCTGAAGTTGAGTCTTTGCTGAACAGTGTCTCGGATTGGGGGCGACTAAATCTAGTCCAGTTCATCCCCCAGAAGACACAAGTTTGCGCGTTAGCCGCAAACCAAAAGAAACCCTTTGTCGTGTCTCCTCAGTCTCAAGGCACTCTCCTTGTTGCCTCAGCCAGTATCGGAATCCTCGGCGTCGATATATCAAGTGACGTTCAGTTTCGTGGTCACTTGGAAGAGAAGGCCACATTGGCACTTGACCACTCGGCTCGATTCACTGGCGCTGCGAAGAGAAATGTTGCATCTCTTTGCGTATTTTATCACATATTCACGGGAGACTTCACTGAGAAATTGTTCGGTAGAAATTGATCCCAGCCGCCAAATTTCATGAACGCACTACGCGGTAAACCTCCCGATATCATCCACACCATGGTCCACCGCTGTACGTTTCACAAGGAGTTTTCTTCCGCGTACGACCCCTTTGTGGAGTAGTTTACCACCGGCGATTTATCCAGACCGATACGACCTGGGGACCTTCAAGAAAAGAGCTTACTCCTTTCTAAAGGGCCGGCAACGCGCCTGCAATTTCCCTGGTGTTGCGGATGTTCATGGGCGGCGGAAGACACTTAACATAGATAAACCGTATGCTCGTTTGCCCCCTCGCCTATAAAAAGAAACCGGGTTTGAAACCGGTTCCAAATGATTAGTAGTTACGTCTACGACTACTAGACCAACTAGGCAGGTAGAGTTACAAACGTGTTACAACAATCAGAGCAAGTCACTTCGTAACGACCGGTTATTATAACACTCCGATTCTGTGATATAACAAATTGAAAAATAAAAAGATTGTCTCTATGTATACATATATTTGATGGTTTAGACTTTAGATTCACAATTCGATCCGGTGGCGCTGTTGTCGAGATCCAGAAATCACCCTTGCCGGGGCAGTTTAAAAATATGTATTGTATTTATTCAGACTATGAATAACTATCTTCTAAGTAGCTCTCATGTGCTAAAAATACTTAAATCGTCTACTTATTAATTTAAAAAACCGTATATAAATTAGTTCATCCCCATTAAAAAAATATATGGTCTTATCACATTAAAAGTCTTTTGCTTTTTTATATAAAATGGGGCAAACGAGCATGCGGCTCACCTGACGGTGACTACCCCGCCCATGAACAAATAATAAAATAAACAGAGAAAAGAATCTAAAAATCCCAAACCTCCAATTTTATCGTTAAAGGTTTACAAGAGTTAGATATAGATATACTTTACTATCTCTGATACCTTTGCTTTACCTACTTAAAGTTCCATAATAAGTCCATGGTTGATATTATCATAAGAACAACATGAACAAAAATAAATGAAAACAATATTAAGGTTTAGTCAAATACGATATACCGAAATTAATCTTCCAAGATGAAGTAGGCAAAATATCTTTTCTGGGAAGCTTATTAGAAATATTATTAATGTTAGAAAGGGAGGAAAAAGGGATATTTCATTTAAATTATTTGTTCCGGTGCGAAAGATGAAAAAAGAGAGAAAAAGTTGGCATATTTGTTATTCAGAAATGACAAGAAGCTCAAAATATACCTCATTGTATATGCTTACTGGCTCACAGACTTCATCTAATCAAAAAAAAATGAAGCGACAGTAGCCTAATGGCAGGGCGCGAACCGCGAACTCAAAAGGTCGCGGGTTCGAATTCACCATTCGACTACTGTCGTGAACCACTCCTAACACAAGCATTTTCAGCTTACCAGGAGTGGTTAAAGGGAATATTAGTAATATTAGTTAATAGGATTACTAATATTTTTTTTATAAAAAAATCTCAATTTAACACCAACATTCAGGCATATAGGTGTGTTGTCAAGCTTGTAAAATAAAATGCAATGTCTCGTTTACCAGTAAAAACTTACATTTCCAAGTACTAACGTCACTCTGCTAGAACGCGGGCCTTCCTTGGTAGCTCCTTTTTTATAGGAATGGGTGACAAACGAGCACACAGTCCACCTGATGGTAAGTGGTTGCTGTAGCCTATAGAAATTTATCCTCGATTACGAATCAAAATGCACATGCGACGCAGACTTGTCACCCGTGAGGTCTTAGATGGAATGCCTCGTTTCCAGTAAAAAGGGTCTCTAGTTCTCTACACTCACCATACGAAACACAGCAGCATTAAGCTACTATTTGACGCTGGTATTCTGTGAGAGCTTGGTCTTTTCTGGTCGAGCCGACCCATTCGTGCTACAACTATACTACTAATATAGCTGCAGCACGGCTCTACCACGTAAAAGCCTTTCCTGCCACCAAAGCCATTATAAAGCAGCGTGGCTCTGCCACATCTAAATTTACAGCCCGTGGAGCATTTCTGAGATAACAACGCATCTGTGGCGTTCTTTGTTTAAACAAACTTTTATACGTGGTAGAGCTAGGCTACAGCTATGTTATGGTTGTAACATGAATGGGTCGGCTCGACCGGGAATGGACCACGCTCTCATAATATAAATAAGAATACCTGCGTAAAATAGCAGCTTAATACTGCTGTGTTTCGTATGGCAAGTAAAGTAAGTAAGTAGGGTGACAACGCATCTGCGTTTTGATTATTTTGATTAATCGAGGTTAAATGAAAATGTCTATGGATCGCAGAATGCACTTATCATCAGGTGAACTGTGTGCTCGTTTGTCACCCTTGTTTTCACATTATTTGTCACTTCAGTAGTGTTATTAAATATGATGTCTTCGGGACGTTCTACTTTAACAAAATAACTTTTAACCACAAATAAATAAATATTAACAATTATACCTATAACTTAATAGGAATGCCTCGTAGCTGTTTACTTTTTGTGCAACTCACTCATTCTTGAACTACTATTGAACACTCACTTTTGAACATATTTAAAAAATAACAAAAAAAAACAGCAGTAAAAACAGTCCTGAGTTACTTTTATTCACTCCTTGTCTCTATCATGTCGTCGCGTCCAGCCTATCTTACAAATGACATTAAAAAAGATAAACATTGACATTTTAAGAAGAAAAGCAATAAAAAGTAGTTAAAAATTCTATGACATGTTTACAGTGATATCTTTGAAAAACTTCGTGCAGAGTTGATGACGAAGTTTCGAGGGAATTTCTTTTTAACGCTCTTCCACTTTAGAGTTTTCTTTTCAGTGACCCATTTCTGTTTTACGCTTTTGTTCCGGAGGTAAATATGTATATACTGAATCTCTAAGCAAGGCTATTGATAGTTTTATGAAGGTGTATCTTTATTGTGAAATATGTAGCCGACATGACTTGCATTCAAACAACCCTACATCTTTTAAATAGAATAAAGGAACGGTGGGGAACATAATGTGTTGTTTTATTCAGCGAATTGTCTCCAATGATTTTCTTTTTTATAGAATAAGGGTGACAAGCGAGCACACCGTCCATCTTATCAGGTGGACTGTGTGCAAGTAGACGATGTGGGCTATATATACTACATCTCTCCTCGATTAAAAATCACAATGCAGGTGTTATCACCCTCGAAGATTGAAATAGAATGTCTCATATCCAGCAAAGGGGTTTTTGGTATCACTTACCATACGAAACATAGCGGTATTGAGCTGCTATTTCACGCTACTATTCTGTTAGTTCGGCCAGCCGGCCGGCCAGCTGCTGGTCCGAAGGGGCGGGACGGCGGGAAGGACTTTGTGGAGAAAGAGGAGCTCTATATGATGAACTCTTTCTTTCAGAAGCGGCCCCACAGGAAGTGGACCAGGTCGAGCCCCGACGGTTCGACAAAAAATGAGATTGACTTCATTATGACGACCAGACGCCAACTGTTCAGTGATGTCTCAGTGATTGCAAGGGTGAAAACTGACAGCGATCACCGAATGGTTAGAGGCACACTGAACCTAAACGTTAAGTTGGAGAGGTCTCGTCTAATGAAGTCAACGCTCTGTCCCCCTCGTGCTCTAATCCAGAATCCCGAAACCTTTCAGCTCGAGTTACGTAACCATTTTCAGTGCCTAGAAGATTGCAATGCAGTGGACAATATGAATGACAAGCTCGTAGAAACTATCCATGCGGTCGGAGCTAAGTTTTGGAAGACCCGCCGCAGAATAACACAAAAACTCTCCGATCACACTCTTAATCTCATCGCTGTTAGAGATTAGGCTGCAATCGTCAACTGATTTGACAGCATACAGGCAACTGAATAGACAGATCTTCAAATGCATGCGGCGAGACTTACGCAACTTTAATACTGCTCGTATTAAAGAAGCGATCGAGCGGAACCAGGGCTCTAAAGTCTTTGCCAGAGATCTGTCTGCCAGAAAAAGCCAACTGTCAAAGCTGAAGACCGAATGTGGCAGCATTGTTTCCGGGACACCCGAGATTTTGAGTGAGATTGAGAGGTTTTATATTGAACGTTGGAGCCACACGCAAGTGAGAGTAATGATCCAAGAACAAGTCTTATCCGGCACTATTCCGATGATATCCCGGACGTTAGTCTGAGTGAGATTAGAATGGCTCTCTAGCACCTTAAAAACGGCAGGGCCCCAGGCGAGGATGGAATTACAGCGGAGCTTCTGTAAGCGGGTGGAACACCGGTACTTGAAGTCCTTCAGAAGCTCTTCAATTCCGTCCTCCATGATGGCACTACTCCGGAAGCGTGGATCAGAAGTGCGGTGGTCTTGTTTTTAAGAAAGGCGACAACGCTCTCTTGAAGAACTACAGACCGATTTCCCTTCTGAGCCGCGTCTACGTGCTGTTTCCGAGAGTCATTACGAATCGTCTCGCACGCAGACTCGACGACTTCCAGCCTCCCGAACAAGCCGGTTTCCGAAAAGGCTTCAGTACCATAGACCACATCCATACCATGCGGCAGATTGTACAGAAGACCGAAGAGTACAATCTGCCACTTTGCCTGGCGTATGCGGACTATGAGAAAGCCTTTGATTCCGTCGAAATTCGGGCGGTGCTACAGTCCCTTCAGCGGTGCCAAGTTGACTATCGGTATATCGAAGTGCTGAAGTGTTTGTACAGTAGGGCTACGATGGCTATCCAGGTACAGAACCAGAGTTCGAAACCTATCCAACTGCAGAGAGGTGTAAGACAGGGTGACGTTATATCCCCGAAACTCTTCACCGCTGCATTGGAAGACATTTTCAAGCTACTGGACTGGAAAGGATACGGTATTAACATCAATTGCGAGTACATCACTCACCTTCGATTTGCCGACGATATAGTCCTTATGACAGAATCGCTGGAGGACCACTATGCACTATATCTTAAGATGAACATGTACAAAACAAAGATCATGTCTAATGTCCATGTCAGACCTTTGCTGGTAGTTTTTGGGAGCACTAAGCTCGAAGTTGTTGACTAGTACGTGGGACAAATAGTCCGACTAGGTAAGTCCAACTTCAACCGAGGGGTCAATCGACGAATTCAACTCGGCTGGGCAGCGGTCGGGAAATTACGACATATCTTCTCGTCAGGTATACCTCAATCTCTGAAAACTAGATTGTACAACCAGTGCGTGTTACCACTGACGACTTATGGATCTAAGACGTGGTCCTTCACTGCTGGCCGTATGAGGATGTTCAAGGTCGCTCAGCGTGCTATGGAGAAGGCTATGCTCGGAGTTCCTCTGCGTGATAGACTCAGAAATGAGGATATCCGCAGTAAAACCGGAATGACCGACATAGCCCAACGAAATTTTCAAGAAAGGTTCTCGAGTGGCAGCCTCGTACCGGTAGGCGTAGTGTAGGGTGACCCCCACTAGATGGAGTGACGACCTGGTAAGACACGAAGAGGCTCAGGACCGTGCTTTGTGGCATTACTTGGGGGAGGCCTAAGTTCAGCAGTGTACTTGTGAGGGGCTGTAATGATGATGATTCTTTTAGTTTGTAGTGCTTCTCCGATAGAGCCGACCCATTTGTGCTACAACCATAATGTAGCTGCAACAAGGCTCTACCACGTAAAAAAATCGTCTTAAATTTCTTTGTATCCTGTAGAGCGACTGAGGGACATCCAACAGATGGCGGTTCAACAATCTCGATAACACTAGTAGTAAACTACCCAGAAAAGTACGATTGTGATCTCCGTTTCACCTGCAAAGAATTAATTTCATCCTCTCTTCAATGGGAAAAACAACATATAATGTCCTCCAGACCGAGTTTTAGGCTACGACGGCCAGTAGTGCCCGAGCGTATGCGCAAACACAAGTGCAATCTCTATCCCCTCACTCTCATAGTCCGATGAGATAGTTAGCCGACACGACCGGAAAGAGATCAGGCGCAATGCCAACGGCTTTACGTGCTTCCCGAGGCGAGAAACGCTGCCAACTTTCTGACTCCAGGCTACTATTAATTTCTTGACAGAAAAACCCAGTAACTGATTGCAGTCTGATCTGGGATTCGAACCCAAGACTTCATTATCGGCAACTACGTTTACGAAAATTAGACCTACGAGGCAGTCAACATCCAGTAGAGGACTTCAACTGGCTAATAACGGTGATTATGAAGACATTTTAGTCCACAGCTCACTAGGTTTCTATGTGTAGCAAATCAAACATTTCAAACATCATTTAATTATTAGAGAGATCAATCGATCTCTATCGGTATCGTAATTAAAAACTCACAAAATCGCTATCGCACTGGACCAATGTCTGCAAATTGTAAGACAGAAAATTGCTTCAATTTGTATCTGGTTACAATTCTCCCGGGTCCCCCAATGCTATCTGCGTCCTTTAATATATTACCCCTGGGAAATTATTACAAATCGGTGACCTAATTGCGGAGGACGCTATCAGGATATTTTTATACAATATAACAATTAAGTGAAATATATAAATGCTCACATGCACATTAATAATGTATTAGTGGTAGTCTGGTAGTCAAGAATTGACCGTAATTTTTTTTTTAAATTAGAAATCACAACACTCAATTTGAACAATTATTTGTAGATCATACAAATACTTGTTCCCTGCGGGATTCAAACCCAAGAACCTTATCCTTGCGCCACGGAGCCTTTAAAATTAAGTTAAATTCATTAAGTGTTTAAGTTTGCTGTATTTTCCTTTCAACTGCGCATTCAAATACAGATATGTCAGACACTGTATAATGCCACCGCAGCATTTTTACTTCATTTTTTTATAGGATAAGGGTAGCTCATAGATATCGACATCAATCTTCGATTAATGGATTAATATACAGATGCGTTGCCACTCCTGAGGATTATGATACAATGCCTCGTGCCCAAGAAAAAGGGTAGCTGCAATCATTCCCCGGATGAGCACGCCTATCCGTACTATAACCATAATATAGTTCAAGCATTTCTCTACCACGTAAGTTACACTGAAATATTAACATCTTAGGTTGTAATAAGGTTTTTTTTCATTGAAGTTTACGTGAATAATAACAATCATATCAGGCACTGTTTGCTTGGAAGAGTTTTACGAAGGCGAACCCTAGAGGGACCTCTTGGCACAAGTATATTTTTACTTGAAAAGTTCCTCCCTAGCGGAACCTTCTCGCCAAGGTTTATTTCTTTTTAAAAGGCGATACTTATGTTATAGATATTTTTAATGAGCTTTAAAAGATAATTAAGTATTTTCCTTTAATTTTACCGTATATTAGCGGTGTAAGAATATCATCCCGTGGGAGTCGTGAGAGGCGACAGAGGGAAACAAATCACGAGATAAGCAGCAGCCTCTTCCAAATAAAAAACTGCCAACCCGCTTGCCAAGCGTGGCAACTATGGCAAATATCCGGTAATGGATTTGATTTTTATTATCATTCTTCTTCTGTATGCGCAAAAGTCAAGAATTGATCTAAATTCAGTTTTGTTCTCCGGCACAGGCAAGCTTGTACAGCTTTGAATTAGTTCGTTCCCCTTCTTCCGAGATAACGTGCCCAAGATAACTAACTTTATTCTCGAATAAAGCAAAATTTCTGCACTTAGTTTTAACTTTGCTTTTTAAAGACGGGTGAATACCTTTTCCAGGTTTTCTAGATGTTCTTCAAGACTACTGCCCATTATGATAACATCAGAAATCATCTAAATGTAAATCGGTTATTAGGATTATCTTTCAAAAATTCTAAGTAGCGGCCCGGAGTCAGTAATTTGACGAGTAACACCTCCGTACCAATAAAGGACGTAAAGCTGTAGGACCCACACCTGATCCCTCATTAGTCGTGTTGAACTAGGAGAGTGAGAAGATAGAGTGTGCAACTGTGCTTGCGTACATATTCGTGGTTTATAATCTTACGCAGATGGCTGGTATCCGTTGAAACTGGCCAACGTGGCCGAAATTAGATCTGAAGGACATTATTTGGTGGTAATAATTGCTCTTATAATGGTGGGAATTCTTTTGTTTTTCCACGAAGCCTACGTAATTAAAATCAGCTTAAGATATCAACAGGAAATAGCCTTGCTCAAATAATAATAGAACCAGGCGCTACTTTGCGGAAATCTATTATATTGAAGATGAGAAAATTTATTAGATAAGATCTACGTGAAATATAATCCACTAAACTAACTTACTTAGCGATTAGTCATCGCGGAGTGTATTTATCCTGATGACGCCTTAGTTTAGAGTCGCGTGTTATTGACGTAGGTATTTTTTCTAATGTAGTAGCGTTGGGTTTAATGGTGGTAGTGATGATGCAATTGTGGGACTGTGGTTTTCTTCAAAATGATTTTACACGAGAAATTTATTAAACAAATTTCTTAAATTTCTTTATTATCTGTGTTAATGTGCACCATATACGTGAGTATTAATATTTATTTTGCGTCTGATGTTTTTTTTTAACTAGAGACATCCGAACTTATAGTCCACTTCATGGTGAACACTGCAGCCAATAGACTTATGAAGTCAACTTCAAACAAAGAAGGCTACAGATGTGCTATCACCTATGAAGACTAGTTTCTGATGATGTTAGTGCTGTTAGCCTTTTGGCTTTTACGGCTTCATAGGTCACAGGGCTCGCGGCCTCTCAGGCCGATAACGATGAAACGTTTGGACAGTGTACAGTGCACGTGGATGAGTTATCTAACGGCCGTCCAAGCAGGGGGTAGCGGATGACCTGTGAATACAAAGATGGAATGCCTAACAAGCTGTATTTGTACTGGCCTTCTATACCCGTCAGACCGGAATACAGCAGTACCGTTGCAGCCTATCAAAGGTCTCCCATATCTTATCTAATAGGGGGGATATTTGCCATAGTTGTGACGCTTGGCAAGCGGGTTGGCAACAGCAGTTTTTATTTTTAGTCAGACGAAGAAGACACTTTCCTGATTTGTTCCCGACTGTCGCATCTTACGACACCCACGGGATATGGGGTAGTGTGTTCTAACACCAACACTACACGATACATTGACTTGGGATAACATTTAAACAATAATATTCAGAAAAATAGAGGCTGTTTCGGCAGTTCAAAAATTAAGACATAAAAGTACAAGCACTGCTATTAGGCGGCAGAAACAGATACGAAGGTGGTAAAATAAAACTACACAGTCGGACTTCCTGACAAAAGAAGAGTCCTAGATAGCGACAGATGCCGTAAAATGAATTGCTACAAGAGAGAGAGAGAGAGAGAGAGAGAGAGAGAGAGACAGAGAGAGAGAGAGAGAGCGAGAGAGTAATCAAGAAACCGAATCTAGTTATTGTATGAAAAAAAATCAATTGTATCATTTATATTCCATAAATAATTTGAACCTTATATATTTGGGAGGAAATTATGTTCGCCCACAAATGAAAAGATCGAAAGCGATATTAAATTCTGGTCAGACGTGTAATGAAATCCCCGCAAGAAGTAAAATTTATATTATCGAAGCGACAGACGTCCGATTCTCTTTGACATGATATATTGGTGTTATAAAATTACGTCTAGAAACTGTTTTATGAGTATTGACTAATTTTATAATAATTGTTATTTCTAATGTTTACGCGAATAATCGACATTTAAATGAAACTAGTTTTGACAGATTTCATTCGATATATTATTTTCATTTTAATCTAGAGGTAGCCGTGTTTAACATTGGGACGTCGAACACCTTAGTCCCACTCGTGACAATAGGTGCTGTAAATAAAGTACTCGAAACGTCTAAATATATATTACCTATAGCCCATCACGGTCAAAGTACGATCCTGAGGCATGCATCGATTACCTGCGCGTATAATCAGATCGCCACTCCATCCAATAGCCGTGGCAGACCCTCTCATTTCTGGAAAGGTTTTAGAGTAGAATTTTTTAGATATGCAGGTTATTCAAGACGTTTTACTTCACCGCCGAGATGTTGTAAATCTGCTGTCAAAATTACTACTAACAAATGCCATAGTAGATCTTTTCGTAGCTATTGTAGAGCCTAGAGATAGTAGATCGCTTGTCTTATGAGCTATTATGACTCAGTCAAACGCATCATTATCTTCATCACCATTACTTTTATCATCGTAACAAATCTACTGACGAATGGGATCGGTTATAAGTTCTCAGATTATCCAAAAATATCCATGACAACAAAGATTCGAACGCAGTCTCAAACCAATGACATTTTATAACAAACGTTATAAAATGTCGTAATTGATTTATTCCATATACTTTTTTTAAATTCCCTACAACACAAAGCACTTTCGTGTCGATAAAAATTTAGAGTTATATAATAAAATATTTATAGTCGATGGATGACATCGTAAAAATCGGAGTTTTCGAATTCAATTTGATTCAGACTGTAAATCGAATTTTAAAACCATTGGGTACGATAAACAATCAACAGTATAAATAACATGTTCATATATTTAAAAAAAACTACGCATTAAACCAACGTGTTGTTGTTTTATACAATTTATTATTTACTAGCTGTGCTTGGTATGCTTTGTGATGCCTCCATTTTTATTCCCATTATATTATCGGGCGGGCGCACAACAAATCACCTGTTTCATCGTAAGCTGATGTATGGTATAGAAACGTATACAGAATATTCGTTGTTGTTATTTTCTACGTGGTAGAGCCAGCTGCAGCTATATTATGGTTGTAGCACAAATGCGTCGGCTCGACTGGGGTAAGACCACGCTCTCACAGAATACCAGGGTAAAATAGCAACTTAATGCCGCCGTGTTTCGTATGGTGTGTGCAGAGAACCGGAGACATTTTTACTGGAAACGAGGCATTCCATCTTAGTCTTCAAGGGTGACAACACATCAGCATTTTGGTTTTAAATTTAGGATAAATGTAAGTCTATGGGAGCCGTGGTAGCTCAGATTGTAAGCGGTTGCAGTAAATTTCAGAGTTACAATAAACCCGGATACGATCCTCACCGGCACTAATGAAATAGTTGATTGCAATTTTAAGCGCTGATTTACCACCTGCTCGGCAGTGACGGAAAACATCGTGAAAACCTGCATGTCTGATAAATAAGAAACAAATGTGAAGTTCGCCAACACGCATTAGAGCACCGTGGTGGACACTTCGTTGGCGTATAGTCAGATCTATGTAAGTAAACATTTAACTTTTAGTATGTCTATGGGCCACAGCATCCACTTTCCATAAGGTGAACTATAAGTTACCCTTATTCTATAAAAAAAATTATGCGCTTGTTTAATATGAGTCTCTACTGTTGTGGGAAGAATTTATAAGGTTAATTCTATGGAAGAATAGCCTAATACATTAAGATCATCTCACAATGTTTTTCTTCTCTGGCAAACACATGGTAAAATTAATATTAATTTTACAGTAAAAACTAACTGCTATTTTCTTAAAAAATATAATATTCAAACGGAATAATAGACTGGAATAGTTACAGAATACATTATAATGTACACAAAATCATGGCTGTCATTTATTATGTTCGCTCCACGTAATATTAGAGAACGTAATGCGTAAAATCATTTTGACTATTGATATGGTAATGTAAGGCTCGTTAAGCAAGTATTATTCGATGTGAGGCACATTTAACATCGTGTAGAGGGGACATAGCGTTTGAGGAATGAAAATGCATCGTTAGTATCCGCTAGAAATTTTGCTATTGTTAGCTCACTTCAAAAAAGTTCAAACATTCGAATGTATGTTTTTTTTTGTATTTATGTTACGCGATGTCTTCGTCAATTGTAAACCGATTTAATGAGTCTTTTTTTATTATTAACTAATAATTGTGGAAATATCTTTTTAAATTTGAAAGAGTAATTAAGTTAAGTTTACTTATATTGTTTAATTAAGGATGATAATACATTCATTGAAATTGAGTGATATATGACTTTCAGATAAATTTGTCGCTACGATATGCACGCCACCTACGGCAAGTTAATCGTATATCGTATCGTATGCCTATAATCTTCGCGCAAGTATAAGCAACAAGCTGACAAAGTTTTGGCTCAATCTGATGGATGGTATGGCAGCGCACGAAATACGAACATACATAACACATGAACAGAACATACAAACATACATAGATTTGTTAATATTTTTATATTATTTTTTTGTATTTAGATAAACTTGGAGAAACAATTATAACTTTTAACAAAAAGTAAGAACCGACTTCAAATTGCCTAAAACCAATTTTATAATTTTTATGGAACAAACAATTTTTGTGGAATTTATTCTTAAAATATATATGGGACCACCCTAGAAGTACAACCTATTTAAACAAAGAAGAATCATTAAAATCGGTTTTATATCACAGAAAATATTATATGAAATTCCTTAAACAATAGTCCAATATAAAACTCCATTCTCCAACAACTCCAACTCCAACTTCCCATATTTACCGCCCTTGGGGCCGGAATTTTTTCTTCACAATTTAATGGGACTACCCTTCACAATCTACGAAGATATCGCGTAACATACGTACAAATAAAAACAACATACACGGGAATTGAGAATCGTTCTCTTCCTTTGTGAAGTCGGTTAAAGTGTGGCAAAATAGTGAATAAACATTTTAATGGAATTGTTTAGACGACATTATCGTTTTGATATTCCTTTCCTAAAGAAAAGGGTAAAAAATATAACTTTAAATACAAAATGAAAGTAAACTTCAAGCAACTAAATAAAATAAAAATAAATTCACATTCATAAGTCGTAGCTTTTATTCTTCTATATACAATATATCTCAGGACCGACTTCTCAGCGGCGAAGGAAAACATCGTGAAGAAATCCATTTGTCTTGAAAATTAAACATATGTCGTGGACACCTAAACCTGGCCAACATACCATAATGACAGTATGCCGAAAACCTCTCCCAGAAATGAGGAGAAGCCTGTACTCATCTGGCTAAGCGAAGATCGATACTTATAAATTAATTTAAAAGTAATCTGCATAAACTGGCCTGAAAATATTTCCTCTGGCCAAAGTGGCTCAACCGATAAGTTAAATATAAATGACGGGTTTAATGTCTCAAGACATTTTCTCATCAATTTAGAGTAGCGGTCGCCGGGTGCTACCCGAAAATGAATTCGAAAACAAATTGCCGGACTAATGTCCCAAATGTGCATTGTCTGTAATCGTGACAAAGCTTAAAATTGTTTTAGCAAAACAATTTAATAAACTGAAATACAAAACATGAAAACTATCGGTTATTAATTAAGTTTAAAACGAGAGAGGAAACGAGAAATATAAAACGAGAAAAATGAAAATTCGTTTTTTATGTTCCCCGATTTCTGGGAAACAGATGAACTAATTTAAATGATTCTTTTCTATTAAATAAATGAGCACTTAAAAAGGTTAATACTCACGGGTAAGTTCAATGCAGGTAAAGTGGGCGCCAAAAGCAGATTTTTCACGCTTTATATGGACTGTTAGGTAAGCCCGCGCGCTATTTAATCGCACAATATATACTTGATATTTCTTTTTAAAATGATATATACTCTTTTATTGAAAAATAATTCACTCGCGTATTTACTAGTGAACACATAGCCTGAATTTAATTGAAATTGATTTCATCACATTCGAATGAAACTGCTTTTTCACTTACTGGAAGTACCTAAAATTGTACATTTTGAAGAAACTTTGAAATCTTTTTCTATCGAGTCGAAATGTGTCAATTGTGTTTGGCCACCATAATTCACTAAGAAAAATCTTCAAATTTCATAATGAATTAAAAAAATGTGAATTCGTAGTTTTTACTGACAAAAAATTGCACTTTTAAAACGTGAAAAATCTGCTTTTGGCGCCCACATCACCTTAAGGCTGGTAAAAATAGGGATGAAGACTTTTATGTACCTATTTAAACGACATTCTGATTGCACCTTGATACCTTGACTTATGATATTCCCTGGACCACTAAGTAAAATAATTAAACTTTTATACAAAAATAAAACTTAGTATAAAAACAACTAAATATACAATTTCCACGTATTAGCTTCAGAAGACGGTGTTTTATTTATAATTATTTGGTACAATATGTCTTAATGCCAACATCAGAATTAAATAGTTTATTTATTCCTTTGACACGCTTTATATTAGCGTTTCGTATGTTTTTTTTTATAGCAAAATGAAGATGTGTTGTCAGCCTTAAGGACTAAAATAGAATGCCTCTTTTCCAGTAAAAAGGGTCTCCGTTTCTCTACACTCACCATACGAAACACAGGAGCATTAAGCTGTTATTTGACGCTGGTATTCTGTGATAGCGTGGTCCTTCCCCGGTCGAGCCGACCCATTCGTGCTACAACTATACAATTAGTATAGCTGCAGCATGGCTCTACCACGTAAAATATATGTTTATGTACGTTTGTATGTATGATGTGATGGAACACAATAATTCAGTTTTCACCTACTTCCAGAAGTCTGAATAATCTAAAATTTTGCAGACTTATTAGGAGCCAATGAGAATACAACGATTTCTTGTATATTACCTATTATTCTAACTAGGATTATCACAGTGTTATTTAAGTTTGTTAATATTAATATTATTTTTAAACCTAGGTTCGTGATAGCTCGGGGGCTAAGCACTCATTGTATATTTCGCAGCACGCAAGCAACACAAGTTTAATCAACGTCGCAGCCAACGATATTGTTAATTGTGATTTTAGGTGCTTAAATATAAGAGATGCCATCAGGAAACCTGCACGATAGAAAAATAGAAAAAGAAGGTAAGAACCAGTATTTGTACGTGGTAGAGCTTCGTTGCAGCTGCAATATGAATGCAGTATGAACGGATCGACCGAGGAAGTACCACGTTCTTACAGAACACCTACGTACACGTGCGGCAATAGCAACCCAATGCTGTTGATTTTCGTATCGTGATTGTAGAGAACCGGAGACCCTTTGTACTGGATACCATGCATTACACCTTAGTTATCAGTAGTGACAACGGTTAAACATTAGACTCTTAATCGATGATAGATGTAGAAGTTTATGTGCCTCAGTATCCCCTAACCCTATTGTTGTGTAATCATTGTCATCCCTTCTTTTATAAACGAAAGAATAAAGAACAACATTGCTGCTCGTCGTTCTTTCCATTGGACGTTAGCCATCTCGGCTAACTTTTCCATATCCTTATCAAAAATAAGAGGTCTGTGCCAAGCAGTGGAACGTACCTGATAGACTGTAATTTACTTATTCGCCATCTATCAAAACGTTTGTAATTTCCTGTACCTGTAACAATAAAATCATTTTAAAACTATTTTATAATAGTTTATATTAGGCAATAAAGAAAACGAATTTGACAATATAAAAATATTTAATTACTCGTATTCGTATATAAAAATAAACCGAACGGAAATTAAAACGATAAAATGTTAGGGTAATGCCTCGAATCATTCCCTCATAAATTTGCAACAGGCACCGCCAAGCTTTACTCCCACTGCCGACACAATATAATGTACTGGAAAATTAGATTTTTAATAAAAAGTATCGGCCGAATAGAAATATATAAAAATAATAAAATAATTGCTGCGCAATAGCTTCAGAAGTCATTGTAATTTATAATGTGTAATTTGCCTTTATATACAATTAAAGCCTTGATTTTTGAAGAATTTATATGGAAGTTATTTAATTATTCCTCTAGGTAGTAGTAGTAGGTAGTAGTTTAAGCATTGCGTTAATAAGACGAGTATTTGGACGATCTGGGCGGCCAGAATTATTTTTGTGTTCTAATTGAATAAAAAAAATTGAATTGAAAAAAATAAGATAAGAATAAATAATTTAATAAAGTTTAATAATACATAGTGCAAACACCATTGATAATTTTTTATAAATTAATTTTTTGACTAATCTGGATGTGTTAGTTTTTCATCAGAAGATGAATAGCGGGGGCACAAATGAACCTGCTGCGACCCCTCACAGCCGCATTTACATCTTATTTCCAGTGAGTTTTTTTTCTCTTCACTCAGTACTTCCAAAACTTCACCCAAATGCATCAGCAATCGTTTTACTGTGTGATCGAGCAAGGCCTGAACATTAATTTCTGCGCAAGTTTCAGTAAGATTGATTGACTCCTTATCTGGATAGCATTCCATTTCAGCTCTCTGTATAATACTGTAACTTTTTTATATAGGATAGGGTGATAAACGCGCACAAAGTCCACCTGATGGTAATTGGTTGCTGCGGCCCATAGACATCTATCCTCGATTACAAATCAAAATAAAGATGCGTTGTCACCCGTGAGAACCAAGAAGAAATGCCTCGATTCCAGTAAAAGGGTCTCCGGTTCTGTACACTCACCATACGAAACACATTTAGCAGCATTAAGCTACTATTTTACGCTGGTATTCTGTGAGAGCGTGGTCCTTCCCCGGTCGAGCCGACCCATTCGTGTTATAACTATACTACTAATATAACTGCAGCATAGCTCTACCGCGTATAAAACTGGGATAGAGATTTTTGTTTCTGTTTCTTATGGTTTCATACTGACTTCTTGAAAGTTCTGCATCGACAAATAAGAGTAGCGCTTGTCTGTCTTGGAAATGCTTGCCTGTATTTTGTAGCCCGCTTTGGCGAAGCGAACAACTCTTTAACTACATGGGCAGCGTCCCTCCTCCCAGATGCTTCCAGCTTCACCTGAGCCGCTTAAATTAGTTACATCTGCATCTATAGTGCGTCTTAGATCTTTATTTTTTATCCTCTTTGATCGCCCGGTTGACTACTGTCTTTCGGAATTGTAAAAGTCACTTTCAGTACTAGTATAATAATAAAAGTTAATTAAAGTTTCTGCTTGCCTGCCTGTTCGTCTGTTAAGGCATAGGAAGTCTTAGGGGGATTTGCCCTCAGTCGTTCTTGGCAGGCTAATTAACAATAGTAGTTTCAGATTCAGATTCCATCGCCGGTCAGGGTATTTTAAGTTTAGCTAGAACGAGATAGTTATACCGCCATCTATCGGAGACCATTAGATTTTTAAATATCTACCATAGTCGTCTCTTATATCATTGTCGATATAAAAGAATAGGGGGTAATATAGAAGAATAGGGTGAGAGATTCTCCTGGTGGCGCCCACCACCCGATTGAAAAAAGTGTCGAACCGAAATATAATGAAACTTCTATATCGCAATTTTATTCGTGTAACAATTTGTTGCTATTGTCTTCATCATCATCATCATTACAGCACATCACAAGTCATCTGCTTAACATAGGCCTCCCCATAGGAATGTCACAAAACACGGTCCTCAACCACCTGCATTCTTCACTAGGTACAGAATCAAAATGGAAAATTAGATGTCACTACTGAGGACTAAGATTGAATGCTCTGTTTTCAGTAAAAAGATTCTTTACAAATACGATACGAAATACAGCAACGTTAAGCTGCTACTACACGCTGGTAATCCCCGGTAGAGCCGACCTTTTCGTGCCAGAATCATAATATAGCCGTCGCGTGACTCTTCCACGTAGGTATAACCCTTCGCTTAATATATTATTAACTTGGATATACAGGATTATTGAAATTCAAATAACATCGCAACGTAGGGTTTGCGATGAAGTCGGGACGACATTCCGTATTTAAATATTAATTGAATTAAACATAGGACGAACGTTACAACTATTGAAATCTACAAAATCTTATTGCGAAATAATCGAATTATACTGAACTGACACTGGAATGTTTTGTCTTTTTTAACTATATATATATATATATATATATATATATATATATATATATATATATATATATATATATATATATATATATATATATATATATATATATATATAGATGCTGCTTTCTATCGTCTGCTTTAATCTGCATTAAAAAAGTAGTAGTCTAAGAATATCCACTACCTCATATAATCCTGAGGGTGGTATTATCCTGTGAAAAAACAAATCAGGACATGGGCAGCAGCGTCTTCCTAATTACTAATTAAACTAAAAAAACGTTTTTAACGTGGTAGAGCCATGCTGCAGTTATATTAGTAGTATAGTTGTAGCACGAATGGGTTGGCTCGACCGGGGAAGGACCCCGCTCTCATAGAATACCAGCGTAAAATAGTAGCATAATGCTGCTGTGTTTCGTATGATAAGTGTAGAGAACCGGACACCCTTTTTACTGGAAGCAAGGCAATCCATCTTAGTCCTCATGAGTGACAACGCATCTGTATTTTGATTCTTAATTGAGGATAGAGATGGATGTCAAAGATCCTCTGAATTCACTTAACATCAGGTACACCCTGTGTTCGTTTGTCAGCCTATCCTATTAACAAAAACTGCGGTTTACAATCCGCTTGCCAAGCGTGGCAACTATGGCAAATAACCCCGTTTGAGACAATCTATGGCGGAGGCCTATGTTCAGCAGCGGACTTCAATGGACTGTACATTATGTATAATAATAAATACATATCTATAGAGTACAATTGCACCATATAACATTGTAACCCTATATGTGGAGTAAATTATTTTAGATCATAAGACATTGATCTATGTCGATGGATGTAAAGTGGCTTAGGCCTATGTTAATTAGTGGACTTGTGCAGGGATATAATGATATTAAATTATGATGATGTAGTGCTGATAAAAAACGGGTAACAACCACGCTGATAAAGAAAATTTTCTCCCGGCGACAGCGCCTTTGATTCTTAATCGTAGATAGATGTTAGTGCTCATTAGTAAATGCTGAGTAAATCTTCGCACTGCACACATTTACCATAAGTTGGATTGCAAGCTCCTTTGTCATCCTTATTTCTACAAGGTTCTAACTTCTGTAAATAAAATATTGTTAAGGTCATCTTGTAGTATGGTGTGATAAAAACGTTACTTCACTCCCACAGTTTTCCGAGCGAATCTTGAAGAAGATCCGGCATGCCCCGGATAGGGCGCGAGTGCAAAGCGAACTGGACGTGAACTATTCGTTTTTGTTTTCTTAATATATATCACAAAAAATTTCAAATAACTTTATTAGATATGTTTTCAAAATATAATAAGCCTTTTCATGCGACGTAACTTCTATACGATTTTATTATGAAATCTCTGTAAAGATACACGTTTTACTGTCACTGATAGGCGTTTCAGTATGCAATAACACTATGGTGTGCAATCTAGTATAATAGGAGGTAGGGAAGACCAGTCAATTTTTCCAATTAATTTAGAACTTCCGATGACAATGACCTGAGTTTTCTTATGATTAATCGTTAAACCATATCAATTACTCCAGTTCGAAATACAAGTCAGATCAGCGTTAATAGTATCAACTGCTTTAGACAGATCTTCAAGAGAGGACTGAGTATAGATTTGGAGACCATCAGTTCATCAGCATCCAAGTGGTAGGAAGAGGAGAAATTATGACTTATAGAGTTAATGAAAATTGCAAACGGGAGAGGAGACACGCCGCCTTCTGGTACACCAGCAGCTGTAGTAGTCCGCAATCCGCAAGGTCACTTTTTATAAAATGATTTCGTGTTTGCGCAATATTTAGATCTTTATATTCTTCTGTCCGTTTGTATGTGACTGAACTCCTCCTAAAAGTCTGGACCGTTTTTAATGAAGTTTTGTGTATGTGACGTGTTTAGATTCACAATCGAACCCGGTAGGTGGCGCTGTTGTCAAATTCCAAAAAACAACCATGCTAAGACGTGGCCGATGGTACCGATAGCTAGTTTAAGTACATTAGTATATATATACAAAAGCTCAAAAAAGTTGAAAAGAACAACAATATTACCTTATGTAAAACTGGTGCCATAATAAGGTAAGCTTATATGTAGTTTTAATTTAACAAAGTCCTGCATTGTTTTTGCAAAAAGGTACAGTGTATTGGTGCAGATGGTTCGGTTCCGAATTAAATTGACATTTCCTTTGTTGTAGATTCTGCTCGGTGCCGTTTTCCTCGAGCAATTTGCATTTGATTATGCAAATCAACTATTTAGGAAATAAGTTTAAATTGTCCATTAGCCATTACGAGCCGTCGACGTAAGCTTTATTGGAGAAGTAACCGAGAATTCATTAAAGCATTCTTTTCAATACTGCCACTTTTTAACTTTTTATTATTTAAATTTTTTTTGTACAAGTATTTGTAATTTTTATAGAACAGGGTTGACAAACGAGTACATAGTCCACCTGTTATATAATCACATTATTTTTTTTTTGAATTTTAAGAATTTTAAAATCTGTACAACCTCAACACGCATATATCACTAGGAATAAAACACCTTATTCTATAATTAGAACTATACTTATATGTATATATACTTTTTTAGTAATTACTACGGTGAGAGAAAACGTAAATTTCTAACACCATACATATTAAATTCTATATCTACGGAGATAACAAGCCGGCTAACAGCATATAACTAAAGCATTTTTTCATATAATAAGAATTCAAAAAAAATATATTATTTCAATGTGATTCGTAATGAGTTATAATTATCTAAGCAAATAATTGTTGAAAAGGACAAATAAACAAAACGTGTGTAACGTAAATAAGATGATACTGTATAATTAAGGCAGGGATGGCGAACCAATAGCACGCGTGCCATCGACACGGTAACTGGCACGCGACGACACAATATTATGGACACGCCACCGACCACGAAGTTCACTGTGAAGTATTATATCGAACGAACGCATGTGATCCTAGTTATATCGTAGACTACCATTAGGGCTATAAGGTATAGGCGAACAATCGAAGACAACAATCACATTTTTGCTTCACTATTACAGGTAAACAATACCAAAAACCAATTTCCCCACGAAAAAAGTAAAATGTTTGATATTTTGTTCCACAATTGTTACATAGTACTTTATAACGGACATAGTACGTTTAAGAAAAGTTAATTTCAATTTTATGTAAATAAACAAAAGAAACAAAATGATGTTTAATGGCAAGAAGAAATTGTTTTGTAATTAATACGGTTAATTTATTGAAATAAAAATAAATATATTTATTCCTTGTTATATAATTTATAAATATCGTTTACTTAGGTATTTATCTTTTGTTACAGACACCATCAACTAAGAATTACAAAAGGTGTCAAACGTACAGGTAGTCCACTTATTATTCACATAGTCCACATTATTTATTTATAAATTTATCCTTTATTATTTTTTTGCCCTATGATATTCTAACATTCGACTCTGAGTAGGTGGGCTTGCCAGAAATTTTTCTGCCATTTTTGGTGCATTACTCTGCATTCACTCAGGATTTTTTTACAGTGTAAATTTATTTATTTATTTATTTTTTATTTTTACCACTTACAACTATCATCACAGGTGTATTACCTAATACAATAGTGCAGTTACAAACTAATAAACTAGAACAAACATAATATAGGTATATTATGCACAACTTGAAGATATTTCACAATAAGCGGCCTTTGTGAATTCGTTCAGAGTACAGCTGAACAAATCAGTCTGTTGTGAGACCACGTTAAGTGCACGCAGCGCGCGCGTCAAAGGCGCGTGCTGTAGCAAGTTGGTGCGCGCTTGCGGCACCGACAAGAGCGGCGGCCGCCGCCGTCTTCCTACGTACTCATTAGGGACACACAGCTCAGCTATCTGTAAAATACCTGGGTTATGTATTTTACCACGGATCACTTTTAGTAGGTAAGTGGCGAGAGCAACTTCCCTTCTTATTTCTAGTTTATAATAACCTACTCGTATCAAGCCTAGTATAAATAAAGTAGGGTACAAAAGTGGATAACCCGGGTACACACCATACTGTTTTAAATACATAAATCTCACAAATTTGTTCTGAATACTTTCGAGCATTAATTTATATTTGACTTCATGTGGTGACCAAACAACAGCATTGCATTCTAAATAACTTTTTACGAGTGCCTCGTACAATGCTCTCAGAGCACAGATGTTTGTGAATCTATTGGCTAGCCGTAAGACCATCCCTAGGTTGCGATATGCTTTTTTACAAACATTAGTAATGTGTTTTCGAAATTGTATATCGGTAGTGAATCGCACGCCTAAATCATTAACCTCAAAAACTCGTTGCAGAGGGGTTCCATCCATATAGTATTGATGATGACTCGGGTTATGTGCACGGCTGAATGATAGGATAGAACATTTCGCCGCGTTGAAATATAATTTATTTTCCAAACTCCACTCTACGACTTTCGTTATATCCTGCTGTAGCATGTCATGATCCGCCCGCTGCTTTAGGGTGTAGGCTTATTGACTACTTCAGGCAAATCGTTGATTGTCAGAATAAAGAGAAAAGGCCCTAAATTACTGCCCTGACTGACACCTGTCTTCTTCTTGTAAAGTAGGGTTCGGAAAGCCGTCCGCTGCAGTCAACATACTGACATCGGTCTCGTAAATAACAGGCGAAAAATGATAGCGTGTGCGGTGTGCACCTGACGCTAGCCAACTTCGCTAGTAGGACTTCATTGTCTACTGTGTCAAATGCCTTTTTTAAATCAAAATAGGCAACATCCACTTGTTGGCCAGCACCCACCGTTGGTACTATGTGTGTCATTAGCTCGAGCAAGTTCCCCGTTGTCCCTCGCCCGGGACGGAAGCCGTGCTGTGCGTCGGACAACAGAGCACTTATTTGTGGGTACAAACTACTGTGAATGGTTGACTCAAAAACTTTAGCTGGAGTGCATAATACCGCCACGGGTCTATAATCACTGGGGGCTGAACCTCTGCTACCTTTCGGCACGGGTACTACCCGAGTGAGTTTCCAACGATCAGGAAACTTTGCAGCCTTAATACAAACATTGAATATGTGTAGCAACGGCTTTACTAATACTGCACGACAGTCCCTAAAAATAAACGCCGGAATACCATCGGGCCCCGCCGAAGACTTCGGCGGTAAACGCGCAAGTGCGCGCCGTACGTCAGCGGGACGTAAGCACGCGAGATGCGCCCACGCACCCGGCGCCGCACCCGTCGCCGCGCTAATGCTTGCCGCCGCCACGCTCAGCTTAGGAGGCGTCGGATTGTAAACCGACTGGAAGAACCGAGCGAACTCATTCGCACATTCTTGTTCTGATAGTACCCGTCCGTCATTGATTAACCTTCGATGATTCGAATCGCCTTTCCTAGATCTTATGTACCCCCAAAACGCTCGCGGATCCTTTGCCAAATGTCCCTGCACGCGGTCGCGGTACTGGTCATGTGCTCGTGCAGTCTCGGCTTTAACTCTTGCCCTACATCGAGAGAACTCCTCGTAATCATTGCGCGCTTTGCTAGATTTATATTTTTTATGTAATTTATATTTCAGCTTTATATCCTTAATTATTTCAGGCGTGTACCAAACCGGATAAGTATATCTCCTATTGACTGAATTCATATATTTTTGGGGGAACACACTTGTCAAAAATATCATATATCTTATCATAAAATAAATTTAGAACGTCGTCCGGGTCTTGTATATAGTATATCTCATTCCAGTCTATTTTTGTAAATAAATTGTATAACTGTATAAAGTCGGCTTTATTAAAATTCCATAATTTCCGAGTTATCGGGGATCGTGCGCACGAGTATCGTATACACGGCGA
Source organism: Parnassius smintheus behrii (assembly GCA_036936625.1). Lineage (NCBI taxonomy): Eukaryota > Metazoa > Arthropoda > Insecta > Lepidoptera > Papilionidae > Parnassius > Parnassius smintheus. The sequence continues at coordinate 8,812,764 of JAUPFT010000020.1, read as the reverse complement.
TTCAGAAGGTACAGTGGTTGCGGGGGGAAGCTGCGGCGCACGTGCGCCGAGCTCGATGCGCACGGCAAGCGGTGGATGGTACGCGTCCACGGGCTGCAGGCCCTCGTCCGCCGCACTTACCGAGACGCCGCCGCTACTGCACAGCACGAGGTCCAACTGCCTATTGTTACAATTAGGTACCACATTACACTGAGTGAATTCACAGAAGGCCATGAAATATTCGTAATGATTAGATATATTATTATTACAAGAGTACATATTGAAGTCCCCCAATATAACTAAATTAGTTTTATATTTTACACAAAGTTTTTCTAATATGCTAAACATTAACATATATTCGTTCTCGTCAGCTTGCGGCGGTATATACACGGCACAACAAGTAAATAAAAAATGGTTCTGAAAATAAACAGCAGCACAAATTAGTTCAAACTTTTGACTGTCAATATTAAAATCACCTGGCACAGTCACTCGTCGCAACTCGAACCGCTGTGGGGCCACTAAAAGTACGCCTCCCTGTTCGCGCCCATCTGCCCGGTCACATCGTAATATTTGGTATCCGGGGAGCACGAATTCTGAGTTTTGAATCGCTTCATTTAAGCCAGTTTCAGTAATAGCGAATATATCAGATCCTGATGATTCTAATAATGATAAAAATTGTGTGGTCTTTGTCCGCAGTCCTCTGACATTTTGGTAAAAAACGTTAAAATGTCCACTCGGTTTCCGATTTGTTTGTTTTGGTTGTTTTGGTTGAGCGGCGAAATCAAATCCATTCACTGAATTCTACATTTACTGGCCATACTTCTGGGTCACAAAGCTTGTCATAATCGCTTAACGTAACACCAATCTTGAACGACGCGTATTCTCGCTCAGTTTTAGGTTTTAATTTTTCAATAACGATTTCTGACTCGTTTCCCAGTATTTTTTTTAAAACTCCTGTAGATTTTCTTCTGTAGTGCATTTTTCCAGTCTCCAAACATGTAAAAATTTTATACGTTCAACTGCTTTTATAAAAATAACTGATTTGTTACCTCCTCTTTGTATAAGGTTACTCCTCCTTTTATTTTTATTTTTGACTTCTATCCAATCATTACCATCGTTATCGCCGACTTTCGTATCCACTGCTTTCCTGGCCGCCGCCGCCGCATAATTTGTTCCCGGGGGCTTCGACAGCGCGGTCGCCCGCGCGTGATAGCCCTTATTGTGGATGTTGGACGAAATAGCTTGTTCAGTACACTCTGGTATTGTAGATATTAATCGTCGATTTTGGCATTCGGTACTGATATCATAACTTTCATTTTCCTCGCTTATCTCTAACGCTTGCCTCTTAGCTTTTAAACATTTAATTTGTTGTTCATAAGAACTACATTTCATATTAGCATCCTTCAATTCCTGCCTTAATTTACTATTTTCTAGCGCAAGTACTGCCACAGTGTTTTTAAAATATACTAATAACTTGGCCACAGCGCCGGGTCACACATCAGGTCAGATGGTGAAATTTTTTTGTATGACACAAAACCAGCATATATTGTGAATATAAGTTATTTTAATCCATAATTTGGAAATTGTTAACAACTTGACTTAATACAGCTATGAACCATCGTCTCGACAAAACAAATATTATGTATTGTGTGAATAGGACTTTAAGAGTTATGCCATTCAAAATTACACGATCACTACCAACGATTATATTGACTAGTAGCTTAATGAGGTGAAAGTCTTCGTGGTTCCCTATAATTATTTATTGACGGCTCGGTAGCGCAGTGGATAAGCATCCGAATGCTCCGCTGCGGGTTGCAGTTTCGAGCCCCGTACGGAATAAGTAGTGGAATAATGTTAATTCATGTGTAATTTATGTAAATGAAATCCATCCACAATACATGAATAATTTTTAGTGTATATATACTAAGTATATTAAAAACAATAATTTGTCTCTTAACTAAGAAAAGAGTTATATAAACATAGTTTAAAAATTCAGTAATTTTGCATGCAATATAAAGTTTATACATAATATAAAGTTTTAGTAAAACTGTATTCGTTGTAAACCCCAGCATAATGATTTCGATATATATATATATATATATATATATATATATATATATATATGTGTATAATAAGTGTGATAAACGAGAACACAATTCATCCGATGGTAAGTGGATGCTTTGGCCCATATACATCTACATTTAACCTCGACTAATAATAAAAACGCAGATGTGTTGTCACTCCTGAGAGCTACGATAGCATGCCTCGATTCCAGTTAAAAGGTTCTACGGTTCTTGTAAAGAGACCGAAACCTATAGAGACACTCACCATACGCAAAACCTGCTATTTTACGCATTTACGCAGGAATTCTGTGAGAGCTGACTCATTCTTTCTACTCTACCTCTACCAATTAGAATCCTTACAAGTACTCAATTTATATAAATCCATTTCGTATCATGAACTTACGTCCTTCTTGTATAGATTGTGAAATGTGATAAAATAAAACCGAATTTTCTATATTTATTTACAAAATATAAACCATTGTATAATGTTAAATTATAATATTTTATTCAAGAAGCCTTCTCTGGTCCTTAAAAGGACATCAAACTATCACCAGTTAGAAAAGTGTATAGTTAACGTTAGGTACTCGATATAAAAGTTTGACAATACCCTCTTTAACATGGAGTCAGTTAGGAAAACTTCCCAAGTTTGGTATGTTCACAAAGCCTCTTTGCAGCTCGCGAATTGCTGGTTGTGTGGAAACGGCATACACATATCGAAACTTTTAATTGCTTATATAACTTATCTTTTGAGAGATACTCGAAATAAAGCTATTACTGTGAAGTTAATAAATGTATTCGCTTATTTTGTGGATATGATTGCTTAAATATTATTTAATATTGAATTATTATTAAATTATAAACTTTCATGGGTATATAGTAGTTATAGTTTCATCGGTTCTATAAAATCTAGTCCTAATACTATTAGAAAAAAAGATATATTGTCCTCAGTTGAAATTATATAAGTAAGAGATGTAAATGTAACCATATCAGTAAACTGAAGAGGCAATGGGCCGACCGAATGAAGTATTGAATTAAGGAAATTAAAAAGCCCGTTATTTACTCTAATATATTTTAAAGGGAAAGAAAAACAAGAAACAATGTAACGTAGTACTATATACTAAAATGAAAACTTGTATTACGAAAAAACCACGATAGAGAACAATGGACTTTCGCTACTCGCCTTAATTTCTCTCACAATATTATCCATTGTTTTAGATGATGCAAGTGTATGTATTTCCATTTCCAGTGATTTAGAAATATAAACAATAGAGAATAAAGGATTGTTAACCGTAACCGATATACCAAACCTAACGAATGGCTAATGAATCGAACATTAGGTTTGGAGTACTATCACGATCATCATTACGTCATTTCACGTGGTAAAGTATTATGGAACTATATTATATGGAATGAAATGAAATACGAAATGAAATGAAATTTTTATTTGCGTTTGGTTAAGGTACACTGAAGATGGTCATATTAATTAAACATCCGCTTAATCAACCATTATTAATGGCATACAAATCCAACAAATATAAAATAATGAGATAATGTAAAAAATATAGTATAAAAAAGCGACAGTAGCCTAATGGCAGCGCGCGGACCGCGAACTCAAAAAAGTCGTGGGTTCGAATCCACCATTAGACTACTGGCGTGAACCACTCGTAACACAAGCAATTTAAGCTTACCACGAGTGGTTAAGGGGAATATTAGTAATATTTATAGCATTGTTAATATTCATATTTTTCTAAAAATTAAGAAAAAATTAAATTAAAATTAAATAATATTTATGAGTAAAATTTCTAAAATAACAAAATGTCAACAACAGATCAATAAATAGGTAATAGGTACTTAATAAATATTTCACAATTGGTCCAGTAAATTTATATCAGTCTAGTTGCTATTACGTATCGTAGTTTGAATATTCCTCTACAGTATAAAAAGCCTTTTCACTGAGCCATTTGTATGATTCTCTTTTAAATTTAATGACAGATAGGTCTTGAATTACATGTGGTATCTTATTATATACCGTTATATACTCGTACATCCAATAGCAATTTTTATGAAATCTCGCACTAGCAGCTAGCACTAAATAGTACCTAATGCGATTATTTTTCGTACTAATTAAGAATAGAGAACAGAAGAATCTTTTTACTAGTAACGAAGCGTTCTATCTTAGTCAACAGGAGTGACAACATATCTATGTTTTGATTCCTAATCGGTGATAGATGTCGATGTCTATGTGTGCTCAGGTTTCACCATTATTTTTTAAAAAAACCTACTGACAAAGATAGACCTCTTCCAAAGCTTGCCTCATTTGCCATAGTTACCACGCGTGGCAGGCGGTTGACTACCGCAGTTTTTTGGACATAATATTTCGAGCTATTATCAGAAATCTGCTGCAAATCTCCCGTTTCAGTTTTCCTCTCGCCTCTAACGATATGATATCAAAAGTGACCAATGAGCACACAGTCCCCCTGTTGGTAAACGAGCGGTGTGATCTATAGACACAACGCTGAATTATATATTTTTTGTCCAATAATCATAAAATACGTAAAGGTCCCTAGTATAAGTTGTGGCTGTTCTATTGAACGGTTCGGTACGAAAGAGGCAACAGCGCTGTGAAGAGGAATTTTTTTGTTTTTATTTTTATCGCTTATACTCTCAACGCTTTTATGTAAAAAAATTCTCTTTCATTCACTTTTGACTTACTCTTTTATAATGGCTGTGAGAAAACTAAATTAAAAATTGTGTTTTTCAAAAAATTTATTAAAATGAACGAATCTAAACGTTACATGTTTTTATAATGATTACTTATGTTTACGCGAACCCTACACATTGATCAACACTATCACCCATGATGACCATGGGTGCTGGAAAGCACCCGAAACTTTGAGAATTAAACATCAAGTAAATTAAACGCGATATAATCTGTAAAATTTGTTTTAATCAATTTACATGTATTCTTAAATAATGGTTTACTGGTAGGAATTTCTTCAATGTCGTGGAAAAGTTTTACGATAATAATTTTTGGGACTCACATCCTGCCTAGAAGTACGTCTAGACAGGTAAAGTTCCAGTCTACATAGGTCTCACGATTGTGCACAGGGCTCCTCATTACTTATAGTATTTCGTGTTGGTGGTTTCATATGTCTAGATCTTTTTTAAATACTCAGACATCTAATTTTCATCGCAGAACACGTGATAAATCGGTACAAAAAATTCCCTATAACAGTTCCATTAGTCCTTGCGGGAATTGTACACGCTTTGCTCCCGTTCCATGAAATAATTAAGTAGTGCTTAATTATTTCATGGAACTATAGGATAGGGCGACAAACGAGTCCACCTAATGGTAAGTGGTTGCTAGGGCCCATATACATCTACATTTATCCTCGATTACGTATCAAAATGCAGATTCGTTGTCACCCGTTAGGACTACGATGGAATGTTTCGTTTCCAGTAAAAAGAGTCTCTGGTTCTCTACACTCACCATAAGAAACACAGTTCGAGCCGACCTATTCGTACTACAACTATACTACTAATATAACAGCAGCATAACTCCACCACGTATAAAACTTATTTTTGTAGATAAGCAAGAGTGCACACATTACAGTGTAGGCCTTCGTACCGGTACACTGTTATGTGCATATATTATAATACCCTTCAGGGTATATGGATAATTAGTATAATTACACGCTGCGAGCGAATTGAGGATACTGTGCATCGTAGGTGACAACGATTTTGCACCTACAAAATTAGGTGTCCCAGGGCTGCGATAGCTACTTAACATCAGGTGGATTATATTCGTTTATCACTTCAGTTATACAATTAATAAATATTTGCCATTTGCCAAGGCATTTGAAGCCACAACCTGCAGGCGTCTTTGAGCAGCTACTTTTCCGCTTTATGAATATACCTGCATACATATGTAATATATCTTCATAAACGCTGTTAGAATCATATCAATTTATTTGAATATATACATATGTTGGCGACGCGCCTATAAGAATATTTCAATTTATTAGTTAACCGATTAAGAATAGCTTCTAAAACGCAAATTGTCGAGCAACAATATTCCGATTCCGATCCTAAGAAAATGCTTAGTTGAATCTAAAAGAAATATCGAATTAATGATATGAAGGTCTTGGGTTCGACTCCCAGGCCGGAACAGTTTATCGTTTTCTTAGTAATATTTTCTTAATAAATTCATATAGGGAATTTTTAAGATATAAATTATGTTACCGGATTGTTCCCCGGTTGAAATCATCTTTCCAATAATGTTAATTTATAGAAATATTAAAATAAAGTTAGAGACCGGATTTGTTCCCCGGTCGAGATGATTGCTGCGCATAAGTAGAATTAATGGGAATTAATTGCATAAGTTTTCTCTTATATGAGTTTGATATGTTTTGTATGAAAACAAATGTCTATTTTCAATGTATTGATTCATGAAATATTTTGTCTATGTTATCTGATAAGAGACATGATAACTGATAAGAACCTGATTAGAAATAATTTCCTACAGTTTGAGAATTATGTAGAAGCAGTTATTAACCTAGTGTTGTTGATATTAGTGTATACTAAACTTTCCATTTTTTCTGATAGTCGATAGCCGTGCAAAAGTTAGTTGTTCAAATAGTGTGAGATCATAGACGCACGCTAGCCACGTACTTAGGAGGCCAAATATGTAAAATTTAAACATTTGTATTTTCAGCAATTTATGTATGTAATGACTTGTACAACATTTCAGATTGATTGTACGTGTAAAAAAGGTGAATTCTGTGTTATTTTTATGTGAAAATTCCTGTGAACAAGTGAGATAATGATAGTTTTATATAAGAAATTTAAAAGTGTTTTAATAGTGAAATGAATAGAGAAAGTGTAAATTAAACTGTTGTATTGATTAAGATATGTATAATTTCAAGTGGGAAACATTGTTTTAACTTTCTATGTTAAATATTTAAGAAATTTCAACCTGTTCAATGTGAGTAAAATATGCATATTTTGTTTAATAAATAAAAGGTTTTTTGTGATGTAAAAATGTAACGTATATCGTTGTAAAGATATTTTTTGTGCTATCTTTATAAGTAAATTTATAAGTAAATTGTATAAATGTATGTCTTATACAAAATAAATAATTGAGAAAACCGTGAGAGAGTGATAGTACAAATTGATGTAATTAAGTTGCGCGAGCGTGCAAATGGCGCGGCTCACTTTCGCGTATAGCTCAGGGGTAGCTCAGTAAACGAGTTTTCTTGCAATTCGTTCGGGAATCCTTCGGGAAAGTTTAGGAATCCTTCGGGATTAGTTCGGGAATCCTTCGGGATTAATTCAGGAAAAGTGAAAGACCAGCAGTCAATAAGAAGAAAAAGTTTAGGGAAGTGATAGGGAAAAGTGATTACTCTCTCACGGAACGGTTTGAAGATAATTGCTGTTTTATTCCCAAGAAATTCATCCCTCAAAATTATACAGTCCACATCGAATAATTAAGGCGTTGGGACCGGGACGACTTCGGAAGACCCGTAATCCCCGCCTGAACCTATTTTCTGAAAAGGAAGAGGTTATCGTCCTTGTGTGTTACTCCGTTGCGGAGAACACATACGTTGTTCCCGAACCCAACGTAGGCGTGATAGGAGGCCGGATCGAGAGAAGCCTCGATTCCTCCCTTCTGTTTCAGAGCCCGAAAGTTTATGTCCTGCTGAGTTTCCTTTTCAACATATATATATATATATATATATATATATATATATATATATATATATATATATATATATATATATATATATATATATATATATATATATACGTTATATATTTATTCATTTAATCCTTATTATTCACACCATGTGTGAATTTAATTACCTTGAACAAATAGCCCGAATAGGTAAGTCTAACTACGACCGAGAGTTTAATATCCAAAAACTCCGTTGGTCAGCGTTCGGGAAATTACGACACATCTCCTCAGGTATCTCTCAAAACTTGAAAACGAGTACAACCAGTGCGTGTTGCCAATAAAGACTTATAGATCTGAGAGGTGGTCTTTCAGAACTGGCCGTATGAAGAAGCTCAAGGTTGCCCATGGTTGCTATGGAGATTGGAGAGGGCTATGTTTGGGTCCTCGGCGTGATAAACTTATAAATGAGGATAGCCATAGTAGAAGCAGAGTGACCGACATGGCTCAACGGATTATTAAGCTGAAGTGGCAAGAGGCCGGCCATATAGCTCAAAGAACCGATAATTGATGGGGAAAAAGGTTTTCGAGCGCAGCCTCGTACTGCTAGGTGAAGAAGACCTCCCACTAGATGGAGGACTTCGTAAGACATGCAGACAGTCGATGGATGCAGGTGGCTCAAGACCGTACCTTTGTGGGATTCATTGGGGGACGCCTAAGTTCAATAATAACCATGTGAAGGGTTGTAATGCTCATGATGATGATAGTTGATATCTTAATAAATTGAGTAACAAAGGGCGGACTTAATGCCTATCGAAATTATCTGCCAGTTAACCCGCGGAGTGATGAGTTTATGTACTATATTATATACACACGCATCTACATAATGTATGATATATACTATGTATATACGGAAAATATAAATTTATTTTTAAACGAGGACTTTCTCTTAATACGTTATAAATTCCGATGGTACGCTAGAACATCTTAATTAATTTGATTGGCTAAAACTAGAAATTATTTCCTGATTAAGTAAATCATACATAGATTTTTAAAATAAAGTTCCTAAAATATAGAGCTACTATAACTATCAGATACAAAAGTTAAAGATAAGTTATATAAACGAGCACACAGTTTACCAGATGGTATGGCCCATGGACTATCCATATATGTATATCTAAATGCAGATCCGTTGTTGCCCCTGAGGACTAAAATAGAATGCTTTACCACCAGTAAAAAGGGTCTTAGTTCCCCTACACTCACCAAACGAATCACAGCAGTTAAGGTGCCATTTCACGTTGGTATTATTATTTATTTCTTATTAACAACACGCTGCTAAGTATCTCCTTGTTTATTTCTTCCTATTGCTGCTTGCGACACCCACTAGACGGTATACGGTAGCGTACATTCTTACACCGCCATTATACGTTTGACGTTCATAACAGCTGTAAACAACTGCCTAGTTGGTCTAGTGGTTGTAGTAGTGTGACTGCTAATCATGAGGTCCTGGGTTCGAATCCCGGGTCGGGCCAAAATATCAATAATTGAGTTTCTCCGATATTCTCAGTAGCTGCCCGGAGTCAGGAAATTGACGGTGTCTCAAAGCCGTTGGTCTTGCGCCTGATCTCTCTCCGATCATGTCGGTTTACCATCCCATCGGATTATGAGAGTGAGGGAATAGAGAGTGCACCTGTGTTTGCGCATACATTTGGGCACTATAATCCTGTCCTGCGCCGATAGCTAGTCTCCGTTAAAGCAGGCTGCCGCGACTGAAATTCGGTCTGGAGGACAAAGCAATCATAAATTAAATAATATCTTTTGACTTTGTAGTATCAGTGTAAGAGAATATTTCTCGTAATTATATACAATTTGAAACTTTACTAATTTGAAATTTTCGTTGTAATATCAAGTTTAAACAACTTACTTAAACCCCAACGTAAGTCCAACTAAATACATAATTAAGAAGTCTGTAAATACCTTCAAAATGTTTCCAGTACTTGCGTTATTTCAAGCAGCACCGTACCTATAAAGAAATAACAATAGATTAACGCTTGGAAAAAACAATAAATTTCGTTTATAGGTCAGCCAACAGTGCTTAATTCCCGCTAGCTTCGACTTAATACGTGCTCAATCATGGACGAGATCGTCGTAAGGAAACCTGCATGTCTGAATTCAGACAAATAAAGTTAGCGTGCGCTTCGTACCTTTTAAGTGACACCGAAAATATGTTCACCTTTTTGCCACGCACTCACGTAAACATCCTTCTTATTTCTTTCTTTAATAGCCCGTAAAAATTTTATTTTCGTATTATTCTATTTGTACCAAATAACGGCGGTGTAAAAATATCTACTACCGCAAATTGTCCCGTAGGTGTAGTAAAACGTTAAACGTAAGGTGCGTTGGGATACCGGCCGGTTAAAACATGTTTTATTCTGCTCCGTAATAATTGATCTTAATTAGTTGTTTAAAGCTGACGTTTAGTGTTAAAACGATATTACCCTTTTAGCTTGTAAATCAAGCTGACTAGTGGTACAATCAGAATCAAAATCTGTAAAATATTTCCCATGTTATAAATGAAAATATTTCAAAAAATTTGAATAACTGCTGTGTTCTTAAGCGTAACTTGAGCCGCTCACTGGAGTGAGTCATCGTATCTACGACCGGCGTGTACGCAGCAAGTGACTGTCGCCTGTATTACAATGTCGCCTAGAAGAGTTAATTGCGCGGGATGTCGTGAAGTAATTATCGAAGGTAACTTGTTTATAAGATGCGTCAAATGTAAACAGTATTATGACTTGTTATGTGCAAATTTAACTGCACAGATGTACGCAACGCTTTCCCCTGATTTGAAAACCTCTTGGATTTGCGTTGAATGCCGTTGTAAAATACCCAAAGGTGATAACTCACACACACCAGTTCGTTAACAATTAACGCATAATATGAGTATTGTAAGTGATTGCCCAGATATATCTATGAATAGCCCGGACAATGTTACTGTTCGTACTGGGGCTCGCTATGCACCACTATCTTCCAGACAACACGGTACTTTGCTGGAAGAAATCCGGGTTTCTGTTGTGCATGAATTAAAAGAGATGCAGGAGAGTTTTGAAAAAAGGTTGACTACTAAATTAGTAATTTGATTAGTGAACAATTTCTCACGTTTAATACAGAACTTCGTAATATGATGACTGGGTTAACAGGTAAAATTATTGAATTAGAGAATAAAATTGAAATGATGACTAAATCGACCCAATATAAAAACAGCAGCGAGGAGACTAGTACAACTGCATCATTACCCGCAGTCCATCCGCTAGACCCCACCAATACCCCAATTAGCCAACAAAAAAAAAGAAGTGGAGTAATGCCAAGAAAGATATTAAGATATCCAACTACGGCAGTTGTTACTCCCGAGAGCCCGAGGGTCGATCAATCAACTAGTGCCGCCGTGAGTGACAATGCCCGTAATGTGGATCGGGCAGGGGAATGGGTGGAAGTGAAAAAGACTAAAAGGTTCAGAGCTTCGTTGCCTGGAGTGCTTCGAGGTACTGCAGCGCCGGGTGTTACATCTCTGAGCGCAGCAGAGAGATGGAGGTACGTGCGTGGAGGTACTTGTATTATGTTCAGGAGGGTACAACCGTCGAACAAGTGCGGGCTCATCTTATCTCTATATGTGAAAGTGACGTTTGCACAGTGGAAGCGTTGAAATCACGTGGACGATACTCGTCATTTAAGCTGGGAGTTCCAGCCAAGCAAGCTGAAAGTGTCATGTCACTTAAGCCTTGGCGCCAGAACTTTCGTGCCAAAGAACATATTACGCAGCAATAGGCGCCAACGGTTTACTAAAACAACTCTGTGCTATCAAAATGTTCGTGGTTTGCGCTCAAAAATAAGAACGTTTCATAACAATGTGACTCAAGTTTATTTTGACATTATCGCCTTGACTGAGACGTTTTTGACTAGCTCTGTGTCTGATGGTGAACTTTTCCCCTCTAATTATGTTGTGATTCGTAGAGATAGGTTAGGCGACATGGTTGGGGAGGAGTATTGTTGGCTGTGCGTGATAGCTACGACGTACGTGTGATCTCGGATATTGACGGTATGACACCCGATAAAGAACTAGTATTGGCACTTATAAGCTGCAAAAATGTAAAGTTTTTATGTTGTGTGGTATACCTACCACCAAATTATCGTGATGATCAGTATATTGATGTTCTTACTTGCATAGAGAATGCTTTGTGTGCTTATTCAAATATGAACGTATTAATATTAGGTGATTTCAATCTTAATTCTTGTAGCACTAATGTTAAAACTCAATTTAAATTTTTTTGTGACTTCTGTAACCTACAGCAACATAATAATGTATATAATACTCGCGGTGGGTTATTAGATCTCGTGTTGAGTGATTATGATCGTGACCAATTGGAGGTGTTGCCTGGATTAGATCCACTCGTACCAATAGATGAATATCACCCTTCGTTGGAAGTCAGAATCAACCTCTCATACAGGAAGTTCTTGCCTAGGCTGCAGTTTTCGCCAGATGGGAGTTCGGATAGGATCTCTGATTGGAATTGGCGTAAGGCGAACTTTCCAGGTCTGTATGCAGCGTTATCGGAATTAGATTGGTCCGATTTAATGACTTTTACAGACGTAAATGCAGCCGTAGATTTTTTTAACAACAAATTGCAAGAAATTATTAATGTATATGTACCAAATAAAAAACTTTTTCTAAATCATCGTAAGTATGTATATCCCAAATGGTTCACGCCTGAGATCATAGAAAATATTAAAAAAAAATATTTCCATCTGAAGAGATTTAAGCAAGAAGGAAAATTATTTAACAAAGAATTGTTTAAATTTTATCGATGGAGGGTTAAAGTTTTGATTGACAACGCATATCAGCAGCATCTTAAGTTGATACAGATAATTGACGATCCGGTATTATTTTGGAAATATGTAAGTGATAAAAAAAGAAAGACAACATACGGAGACATATAGTTATAAGGGTAAAGAATTATCAGGTCAAGATGCGGCTAATGCCTTTGCTGAATATTTTTGCTCTGTATTTCATGATGAAAAGCCCCTATTAAATTATGCTGACGCCGAAAGTGCGGCTCATTTACAAGTTAATACAGTGTCCATCTCAGTCAGGCATGTAGACGAGAGTGATTTTAGATTGACAATAAAACACCTAAAGCCACGATCCGCTGGTGGCCCTGACCGCATTTCTGCTTTTCTTGTCAAGGATTGTGCGCCAGTTCTTAGATCACCGCTCTTATTCATTTTTAATCTGTCTCTTAGACAGGCTAAATATCCAGAACAATGGAAAATATCTATGGTGACTCCGTTTCCAAAGGGAGAACCTGGAAAAGATGTTTCTGCTTTTAGACCTATAGCGGTGCTTTCGGTTCTGGCGAAGGTATTTGAAACCATTTTGAACTTCCGCATTAGCAAACACTTAGATAACATTTTGCATGACAGTCAACATGGGTTTCGGAAAAATCGCTCAACGAATACCAACCTGATAGCACACATTGACTATGTATGTACAGAGATGGATTTTAGAAGACAGGTAGATGCCGCATATTTCGACTTTAGGAAAGCTTTTGATCTGGTGAGTAATGACATACTGTTACAGAAGCTAGCTAAGTTGGGTTTTACTCCGAAGCTTCTTCAATTTTTTGCTAGCTATTTGGATAATCGTCGTCAATTCGTTAGAGTAAGTGGTTACGAATCCGCTTATTATTTTACTAGATCTGGTGTGAGTCAGGGTAGTACTCTTGGCCCTACGCTGTTCTTAAGTTTTATAAATGACTTGCCTACCAAAGTAAAATCCGCGAAGTGCCTGTTATTCGCAGATGATCTGAAATTAAGCTTGGGAATTGGCAGTGCTGATGATGCACAGGCTCTTCAACAGGACATAGATAGGGTATCGAAATGGAGCAAGGCGAACCATCTTCCTCTTAATCAGACTAAATGTAAGGTTATTACTTTTGCATTAAAACCAAATCCTATCATTATTAATCATAACTTATTTGACGCGCCTATGGTAAGAGTATATGACATAATTGACTTGGGCTTATTATTAGATACTAAATTAAATTTTCACAATCATATGACATCCATTTGCAAGTCGGCTAGTAAGTCTTTGGGTTTTGTGATGAGGACTGCTGCTGACTTTGATGAAATAAGGGTGGCTACAACTTTGTATAATGCGTATTGTTGTGTGAATAAGTCAACTAGCGCCATCTAGTGTCAGGAACGAGAGCGAGGGGAGCTCTGCAGAGAATGACATCACACTCTCAACCGACAGCGCCATCCGAAGAACTAAGTTTCTGGAAAATCTACACTCGAATACTCGTTGCCTGGCGCGCATTTACCTGAATGTTCGGGACGCTTCTTTGCTAATTATATAAATAGGCGCTGCAGGATGCGATCGAGACAGAGTTGAACTCAGCGACACAAGCGAAGTTTCGGAGCGGAATTAAGTGAATTAGTGTGTTTAATTATTAGTGTTTTTAGTTTTAATTTGTGTAAAGTAAATTAAAGTGTTAATTTAGGTAATTTTATCGGCAATTTTTATTGTCACGAACCTCAAGCTCGTAACAATTGGTGTCAGAAGTGGGATAAAATAATGCCGATTTTACCTAAGGAGGAAACGGAGGGTGTCCGTACCCGAAGTCAACGCCTGCAGGAGACGGACCAACGAAGATTTGGTGGTGCAACGCCACAGACGTCGGAAGGCCAGCCACCGGCTGCAGGCCCGTCAGTAGCTCCTACACCTGCAGCACCCGACTTAGGTGCTCTGATGGTGATGTTGCAGGAACAGGCCCGCCGACAGGAAGAACAGGCCCGTTGGTTGAAAGAGCAGCTGCAGGGCGGACAGGAGGAACAGGCCCGCTGGCAGGAGGAACAGGCCCGTCGTTTAGAAGAGCAACTCCAACGCGATAAGGAAGAGCAGATGCTCCTCATGAAGGACCTTCACGCTATTTTCGGAAAAGAGATACGGGAGGTGAAGGATAAGGTTGCTCAACATGACAACCGCCTGTCGCAGGCCGAAACCCGAATCGACCAAGTAAACAATCGGGTTGACAACGTAATGGCTGACGTGAAGAAAACGCTGGACGACCTCAAACTTGGGGATGGAACAACAGCTCCCGTAGTAGTTACAACACCTTCGCTACGTGGATTCAAAGTGCCGCCGTTCGACGGTACCTCTTCCTGGTCAGCCTACAAGATCCAGTTCGAGGCTGTTATGAAGACGAACGGCTGGAATAAAAGCCAGGCCATGACTGCTCTCACACTAGGCCTGCGCGACCAGGCCTTAACAGTCCTGGAAGCTCTCGGTGTGGAAGTGACTTATGAGCAACTCCTTGAGGCATTGGAGGCGAGGTATGGCGACGCTCACCTGGAACACGTCTTTCGTGCGCAGCTTATAGATCGTGTGCAGCGCATCAACGAAAACCTGCAGCAGTGGACTCTAGAGGTGGAGAAGCTGGTGCGAAAAGCATACCGGTCTGTACCTGCGCTCATTGAAGGGAACCTGGTGCAGACATTCATCGACGGCATCCGTGACCTGGAAGAGCAGAGCTCAGAGCTGCTGTGAGGCTCGGGCACCACGAGACGCTTAAGGACGCCTTGGCCCATGCACTGGAGGTAGAAGCCGTGCGGCAGGATCATCGTTCCCATCGCGTCAGGGAGGTTGCAGCAGCTACAGTTCGCGACCGCAACAGAGGGTACAGCCCTAGGTGCTATGGCTGTGGGGAAAAAGGCCATCTTCGATCCAGCTGCCCTAAGCGAACCGCAGAAAGGGAAAGTGAACGATATCAGGAGGGTAGTGCAGCTAACGGCACTGCCTGGCGGTGACAGGATCATCATTCACCTCACGCTAGAGAGGTTGCAGCAGTTACGGTTCGCGACCACAATAAAAGATACAGCCCAGTGTGCTATGGCTGTGGGGAAAGGGGCCATCTTCCGTCCAGCTGCCCTAAGCACACCCTAGGAAGGGAAGGTGAACGGTCTCAGAAAGGAAGTGCAGCTAACAGCAACGACCAGCAGCAGCAGGAATACGACTTTCCTATCAGACACTGCAGCGGGAAATCTCACGGTAACGCAGATGCATTGTCAAGAAGACCTTGTCCTGAGGATTGCAAACATTGTACTAGGCAAGAGAGTAAGGAAGTGTTATCCGTGAGGATGCTCAGGGCAGACCACCTCAGCAACGAGTGGAAGGATAGCTTACTACATGCACAGCAGGAAGATCCGGACATCAAGCCGATTCTGGAATGGATAAAGGCCAGTGCTCCCAAGCCCAAGTGGAGTGACGTCTCAGCGATGAGTTCGACCACTAAAAGCTATTGGGCCCAGTGGGACAGCTTGCTGCTTCAGGATGGAGTTCTGTGTCGTAAATGGGAAAACGTTCGGGGAGACAGCTGTCATTTGCAAATGGTTGTCCCTAAAGCTAAAGTACCGGATGTTCTACAGCTGTACCATAATGATTGTTCAGGAGGCCATCTGGGAGTTAAACGAACTCTACTGAAGATCCGAGAACGGTTTTACTGGGTCCACTGTCGAAAAGATGTCGAGGACTGGTGTCGCAAATGTACAAGTTGTGCGGCTGTAAAGGGACCTCAGACTCGTAGTAGAGGTGCATTGAAGTTGTACAATGTTGGTGCACCATGGGAGAGAATAGCCATTGACGTGGCGGGGCCGTTTCCGGAGAGTGAAAGCGGTAACAAGTATTTCATGGTTGTGATGGATTACTTCACTAAGTGGTCAGAAGTCTTCGCCATTCCAAATCAAGAAGCTTCAACAGTTGCAGATAAACTAGTTCATGAAGTTTTCTGTCGTTTTGGAGTACCTTTAGAGATTCACAGCGATCAAGGAAGGAATTTTGAGTCTCAAATATTCCAGGAAACTTGCCGAGTTATGGGTACTCATAAAACAAGAACGACTTCTTATCACCCGCAATCTGATGGAATGGTGGAACGATTTAATCAGACATTGGAGAGGTACCTAGCAAAAGTTGTAGACAATCGGCAACGAGATTGGGACAAGCACATACAACCGTTTTTGTTGCCATATCGAAGTTCTGTTCACGAAAGTACAGCAGTGACACCAGCTTTCGCAAACTTTGGAAGAGAATTACGGCTGCCTGCAGACCTGATCACCGGGAAACCACCTGATGCCCCACGCAGTATAACCGATTATGCAAATGACTTGCGGAACAAAATGAATGACATTTATGAGCACGTCAGACAATCGGGCCAGCAAATGTCTGAGAAAATGAAAACCCGGTACGACCGCAAAATGAACAATAAAGGGTTCAACGAAGGTTCATTAGTGTGGTTGCACAATCCAGTCCGCAGCAAAGGGAAATCTCCTAAGCTTCAAGCTAAATGGGACGGCCCGTACCGGATTGTAACCAGGATCAACGATGTGACCTACCGGATACAGAAAGGCGCAAGAGGGACTCCTAAAATCGTCCATGTGGATCGCTTGGCGCGTTATTATGGGACCGATAATGCTCGGGACGAGCATGTCTTAGGAGGGGGCAGTGTTGTGTGAATAAGTCAACTAGCGCCATCTAGTGTCAGGAACGAGAGCGAGGGGAGCTCTGCAGAGAATGACATCACACTCTCAACCGACAGCGCCATCCGAAGAACTAAGTTTCTGGAAAATCTACACTCGAATACTCGTTGCCTGGCGCGCACTTACCTGAATGTTCGGGACGCTTCTTTGCTAATTATATAAATAGGCGTTGCAAGATGCGATCGAGACAGAGTTGAACTCAGCGACACAAGCGAAGCTTCGGAGCGGAATTAAGTGAATTAGTGTGTTTAATTATTAGTGTTTTTAGTTTTAATTTGTGTAAAGTAAATTAAAGTGTTAATTTAGGTAATTTTATTGGCAATTTTTATTGTCACGAACCTCGAGCTCCTAACAGTATGTTCGGAGTAAACTGGAGTATGCAGCTGCGGCCTGGAATCCTTATGAGAATAAGTATACTATCATGTTAGAGAGAATACAACGTAAATTTGCTCGTTGGATTTATAAGAAGAGTCACGGTTACTACCCTTGTTTGTATCCTTCCCTATTCGTTTTGGGTATGGTTGATTTAGAAACCCTAATGTTTAGGAGGGTGATGTCAACTATTAGGTATTATCTTTTTATAATTCACCACAAGTTGGACTGCCAGTCGGTTGTTGAGAGAATCGGTTTGTTGGTGCCCAGGTACCTGCAGAGAGATAATGGAGGAACGGTGGCTCCGCGCCGTAGGCCGCGTCTCCTAGACAGACCGGTTACATGTACCAAACGTGCTGCCTATGCACCAACAAATCGAGCATTGATACTAATAGGGGACATACTCACTCAACACGATGAAATTGACATATTTGCAGACAGTATGACACGTCTGCTGAATCTTTTTAATAAAATTATCGATAATAAGATACTTAATAATTTGACAATTTAATTTGCTTGACTATTTACTATTTATTACCTTGTATTTAAGATGTAATTTTAATTATGGACATATATTGTAATTAGCTTTTATTGACATTGCATTATAAATTAATATGACAAAATATTTCATAGCCTGACATTGTATGATTGTGACATTTTTCTTCTTATACTCATATTTTAATATTTTATTTTCATATTTTAAAATCTGATAAAGCTGATAAAGGCTTAGAGATTTTATAACACTAATATTGCATAATTGTTTAATTTATGATTATTATTTTAATTATTAATTCATAAGTGATACCTTTTAATTCGTTTGTTATAATTGGATGATTTTTTTGTAATATTTTTTGCATGTAAAATTAAACCTTGTGTGCGTGTTGGATTTTCTGTAAGCCACAAGAGTTTTGGAATTAAATAAATAAAATAAAAGGGGATAAAAGGAAATTAAAACAGGTGATGGTCATCAGCATCTTCCTGATAAAACTCAAAATTATAAAAAAATTACGTGGTAGAGCCAAGCTGCAATTATATTAGTAGTATATTTGTAGAACGAATGGGTTGGCTTGACCGGGGAAGGACCACGCTCTCACAGAATACCATCGTAAGATAGTAGCTTAATGCTGCGTATGTATGGTGAGTGTAGAGAACCGGAGACCCTTTTTACTAGAAATGAGGCATTCCATCTTAGTCCTCACGGGTGACAACGCATTCACATTTTGATTCGTAATCGAGGATACATGTAGCTGTCTATGGGCCACAGCAACCACTTTCCATCAGGTGGGCTGTGTGCTATTTTGTCACCCTATCCTATAAAAAAAATCTGCAGTTGCCTGCCAAGCGTGGCATCTACGCCAAATTCCTCCCTATAAAGCAATTTATGGGGGAGGCCTATGTTCAGTAGTGGACTTTTATAGGCTGTAATAGGTTGATAGATTCCGTTCCTATTATATTTATGGTAAGTTGTGATACTGTCGAAGACGGCAGTAGAAGACCAAAGAATAAGTTATACATGGACGCACCCGTATAAACCTAAAGCCACGTTTTTAGTTGCAAATGAGCATCATGAATCCGTCTAAAACCAAATTATTAAGACATAATATCAAACATATTGCTCGCACGGTACCTACCCTGCCCATAATTTGTCCCTTTCGAGGTTTGTGATAGTGTGGCTTTTCGACGAATATTTTTTAGGAATTTCAATATTTAATTTTGATGAAACTTGGATTGAAAAACGATTATTGATCATTGATCACTCTGGAAGAGACGATTCTGGTTGAACCGTGTCGACCTCTCGGTATATCGCCGTATTCGCTTTCCCCAAGCAGCGATTCTCTGCTTCAGGTCGTCTATGCGCTCCGTCAGTTTTTGCATTATATCCGGCTGGGACAAACTAACATTTGTCCCAACAAACGCCATCCTGACGGTGCGCACAATCCTTGGCCTTGGTATTGCCTGACCTAAAGCATATCAGTCTGCCAATGAGGGCCCTAGCCTTTGCGATACGTTCTTCAATTCTTGTTCTCCAGGCTGGTAGAGCACTACTTTGTCCAGAAGTGCGTCCAGCCGTGGAAAGTTTGGCGCCTATAATACGGCAGACTGCCAGTGCGGCGCCAAAGAGAATTGAGTCCGTCTCGCAAAGGTCCCGGCTGGCTTCCAAATAGGTTACCAGCATTGGGTTCAGAGCCCTCACGACAGCCCGATTCCGCTTGCTTAGGGCTATGCGGGGAAGTCGCGGTCGATTTTCGAGAGGCGTACTGCGCGTTTCCATAATCGCCTCTTCCAATGTACTCCACATTTGCACTATTTCTAGTTCCTGGGTGAATGTTCCATCATCATTTGAATCAGCAACCACTGGGGTATTCACGGCGGCATCCACGTGTGCGGGTTGTTCTGCAACTTGTGGCACTGCACCCTCAGTCGTAGCGTTTTCATTTGATGAGGGAACAGCCTCACGTCGTAGCCGTTCGAGTTCGGCGCCATCAAATATATTTGAGCGTAAGATATACCGAACTCGGTCTGCCAGGTTTTGCTCGGTGACAGTAATAGATGGCTCCAGCTCAGTAAAAAGACGATGCATCCTAGCCCGATACGCGAAACCTCCAATTTCTCCCCCTTTCGCCCTAAAATACGCCCGCAATGCGTTTGCATTCATATTGATGGTCCATCGCATGCGGCGTACTCCACCAGTGGCGGGTGCCGATTGCTGGGTGTGCGAAGACCCTGCCAACACCAAGCAAGCTGTTGGGGATGATAGATGCGAGGGGCTGCTGGGTGGTCGTGCAGCACCTCGCGCTCGGCTGGCGGTTCGCATGCTGTCGCGTCCAGCGCCAGCTCCAGACGCGCCCTGGCGACATCCAGGCAGCGGCCCTTTGCCCAATCTTCTGTGTTCCATCATCCATACAGGGCGTCATTTAACGGGAGACGCCCAGACTCGGCGCCGTTTCATGGTTTTTCAATTGGGATTCGATGGACCCCCGAATCCCAGCCAAAACCAATATTTATTGTAACATCCAAGTTTCATCAAAATTCATCTTCAAATCTTCAAATGCATCATCATTCGATGGACCCCCAAGTCCCAGCCAAAACCAATATTTATTGTGATGATGATGATGATGATGAATTTTGATGAAACTTGGATGTTACAATAAATATTGGTTTTGGCTGGGATTCGACGGACCCCCAATGAATATCAGTGCTAGAATAATACCATAGAATAGAGATCTTATTAGAAATATTTATCAAAACATAAGCATTAGCATATTTGACCATCTGTCGCCAAGGGGAGAAATCTTGACATCGCCTGAGTTTAACGAAATTGTTTCTTTTTGGATTCGACGAAATTGAGCGAAGGAAACTTATTATTGGGTCCTATTAAATCATTGTCCGTTATTAGAATTCAGTAATGTTCCTTTTCACTTCGGAACAAATCTCTCGCTATTTTCTTCTATTAATTTGGCGGAAATAGTTTTCCTTGTAATTAAAAGCAATTTTAGTAGAGAGCACATAGCCACCTGATGGTAAGTGGATGCTGCGGCTCATAGACATCTACATCTATCGATGAAGAGTCAAAATGCAAAATACGTTGTCACACCTGGAGCACTAAGATGGAATGCCTTGTTTCCAGAAAAAGGGTAATATGTACATAAAATGTAATAGCACAGTTGTCATAACATCACACAACTGAAAGTAAGTATTAATCTAGAATGCAGGGTCTAGTAATCGTTGCACATCAACTATACTACTAATACATAAACATAAATATAACTGTCTCGTTGGTCTAGTGGTACAATTACGATTGCTGAGCATGAGGTCCTGAGTTCGAATACAGGTTGGACTAAAATCCGTGACCGAAATTCGGTTTGTGAGGATATTATGATTGTTCATAAATAGGGAGTGCTGTGCTGTTTATATATATATATATATATATATATATATATATATATATATATACATAATTATGCCATTTTGTTTGATAACTTGTTGCCATTCTGTAGGTAGTGATATAATCCCGTTGCTGCAGAAATCTTGGTATTTTTGATTAACATAAATGATGCGACAAGTAGTTTTGACAATCTTCTCTTAATGTCAACCTAACACTACCCAAAGAATTCTAAAGAGATCAAAACGGGTGAAAAAACAGAAAAACAATAGAAAAATGGCGCTAAAGTATTTTTTTACTTTTTATTTTTCTTTTTATTACTTTCCTTTATGTATTGATATAATGTCCTATATGTATTAAAATAAATCAACCAGATACAAACAGTACAATCAAAGAGATTTTCCTTCAATTTTTTACAAAAAAATACGAAGAAACTTTTTACCCGATTTATTAGAATTTTTGTCTCACTTATATTGTATGAATAAAAACATGATGTAATATGAAGTAACAATTATATTAACGAATATATTAACGCAGGCCAATAAGAATTTAACATTATTGTTAAATTATAGTAGTTGAAGCAGACGTGTGGAAAAATAAACATGATATAATTTGTGTGAGCATGTGAATGTGAATATATGTGTGAATGTACGTGTATGCAATGCTTTTAATGAAATAATTACTTAGTACTAGACATGGTTAGGTTTTATTTTGCCGTTTTCCTATCATCAGCAAACTTCAAAAATCGTTTCCATAGAAATAAATGTGCAGGAACTAACATGTATTCCGTATTTAGAAATACGACGAACCTTATTCGAATCACGATACACAAGGCAAAAAACTTGATTGATTGGGAAATTATAGCAAATGCGCTGTTGTTTTAATTAGAGTGATAAACGATGCAAAAAAGACGCATAGTTTTACGCCGTAGACCTATCAGGCTCTTGATTGAACGACGAATTTCGATCCAAGTGTAACATGATCGATTATTTTCACTTTGAAAATTATTGCAATTTAAACATAATACATAATCTTAAGAAATCTAGGTTTTTGATCAAAATTCTGGATTAACTTTGATGAGATCATTGTACGTGTTGTTTAAGTTTTTCAAGCTTTCATGTAATATTTGTTTAAATGAACCTTTTAATTATTTTAATTGAACAAACGAATTATGGCAACTCAGGGGCTAAGCGCTCTTTGCAAATTTCACTATTTCTTGCACCAATGAAATTAACAATTTTACTGATTGACAGGCATTTCCACGAATTTGAAAATAAGTATCTCGAAGACGTGAATTTCGCTAAAACGCATTGGGGCACCGTGGTGGATTTCCTTGCCCTAGAACCATAGAATACTATAATACACAACAGAATGGCTGCCAACCTTATTTTGTACGAGGATAGGCATCGCCGCGAGCACACATACAAGAAATTACGTCGTATTATCACTACTACAAACCCGACTCGTTGTGTTGACAGACAGATTTTAATACATGTTTATTTGTAAATACTGTGCAATTTGGCATTTTCTAAATAAATTGCATTCGAAATATGGATACGATTGTAACGTCAAAACAGCTCTCGTTTTGACATTTGTACGTGTTAGTGACATTTTAGTGGCTACACGGGCTCCGCCCACTCCACCAATCTATTATGTATGTAATTATCATTGACTTATATATTACTAGCGTAAGGATAGGCCCATATAAATAATTTATTCGTAACATTTTCATACAAGAAAAAGTAGCGCATCTGTCATAATTCAAACGTCATAACACGACGTAACCAGGGTCGGATTTCGTAATATAATTATACAATTTTTCCATTATTTCATCTCTTATATATCTTAATAAAACTACGCGAAAATACCGTAATTTTATTTTAAGGACAACCGACTTGTATTATTATTGGGTCCTTTTACTATTTAATATTAACCCTACAATATCGAGAACTTCTGTATTGTGCGTGAGTACTGCCTTGCATAGGTCGACGACATAACTTTGTATATGCATACATGATTTTTTTACCACTTTTTATCGTAGTTGGTTATAACTCAGTTGCAAGCCCATACATATAACGATTTCCTTTTTGCGATGATATTTTACAGGTAACAAGGAAAACGTAAGTAAAACAAATTAATCTCAAAGAGCTTTAGTTGAAGTTATAAACAATTTAATTTTGTTATATGATATTATTGTTATAATAATTAAGTATTAGAATATTTTAAAAGCCGAAAATAATTACAAATTACAATTATTGTCCTTTAAATAAAACAATTTTTTTAAAATCTTTGCCTTTCAGTTCCCTTCCCCGTGTTTTCCATGATAGACTCTTGATGCATTCTGACATTTATATACTTCTTAATTATGGCTCGAATAGGGTGCAATCTATGATTCAATGTTGCCGGCTGATCAATAGAGTGCAAGTTTAAAACAGTGAAAGTACTCTTTCCTATAAGTTTTGCTAGAGTTTTTGTTGACAGAAACATATAGTCACTTTTAGCCATAAATTGGGGTCTAATATTGTGTCATATTTTTTTCGGTTTTTAGGCATACATCAAACAGGTCCGGAGAAGGAAGGCAAAGTCCGCCCATATTTATTAATTCAATTAGTTTATGAAAGAATAATTTTTCATTACTAACCAGACTGTTAACACAAATTTCACACTTAATATTTTTTGTTAAACTTCATGAAAACTACAATATTTACTTTTGTAACAGGATGAAGGAATGTTGTTTTAATTGACTTGTACTACTTATGTTGCAACCCAGAATGTTTGCAGCTTTAACATTCGTAAAACATCCATCGAATGTGAGAGCTTCGACATTGACACCGACGGAACATTTTTTTTTTACATTTACATTTTTCAAGACAAATATTAACAGTATTTGCTATATGTTCACTAGTAAAACCATCCACTAAAAATAACCGACTGGTATTTTCCAATTTTTGGAAACACTAACGAGCATCATTAAAAAAGCTTAAGTGGCTTTCTTTTCTTTGTCAATTTTTTCATACCCCATGTCTACGTGACCAACATTTCTTTCGCCTTTTCATAATTTGGCCTGTCGAATGTTCATCTCACCAAAAATTAAACAGCATTCAACATTTTCTGACATACTGTCCCTCTTGAGTTTAAGCATTTCAAACGATTCCTGTGTGAATCCAGGTTCGCCGTTAATGGAGCTATACCTATAACAAAGAGTACAATCAAACCTATGAAGTAAAACATATACGCGTCCGGTTTATAACACATAACTAACAAGTCTTTATTAATTTACCATTTAGTCAAGATTCTTGGGTGAGGAAGACAACAGTCAAATTTTCGCCGTACATATTTATAGGAAGATGGAGAGTAAAATTTTAATGTCATAGCAAATTTTCGAAGGGCGGGTGGATAAGACGGTCGCTTTGTTTTTCTTGGCTTGTCTCTATTTCTACTGCATTTATTTTTAAGCAATTGTATTGTATTGTTGTGCTTTTGTTCCAAGAGCAGACTCAATTTCCTCTGTGATATACTTCTGCTGTTTCAAATCTTTAATTATATATAGCAGTGATTTGTTTTTTAACCTCGCATTCTGTTTTTTTTAATTTTTTTTATTTTCTTAGCTGAAACCCTTTGACGTTTTTCTAACCTATGAATTCTTTCTTTTAGGTGTACTTCCCTTGGCGTGTCAAATATTGAATTGAGATCGGTTGAAGGCCGGAGTTCTTCGTTCTCATAAACCTGTAAATAATTTATATAGATAGGGTTCTGAATATGGAGAACAAGTAAACAAAATTTAATTTACTGTAGGTAAGTAGGTATGCATGAGACCAATACCTCAGTCTCCAATCGCGGTATAGCCGATCCTTTCAGCCTTCGCAGTCCGGCTTTTGAAATATCAACATCTTTGTCACAAAAATGAGCAGAGCATACTCTTGCGTTTTTATAAGGCTTGAAATAAGGCTCTTTTCGTTGTTCCCTAATAATACGACTCCAAATCTCTTTACGTGTTGAATCATTTGGAAATCTGTAATTTATAAATTATTTGAAACGCAATTTGTCATCGCACATGTATAAACATTCTTTATAAGTCTTCGCCTATCCATTTTTACCAGAAGCTTGATGACGGCAGCAGCTTCTCTCAGTTAGCGTGTTGAAAAGA
Organism: Parnassius smintheus behrii; assembly: GCA_036936625.1. Taxonomy (NCBI): domain Eukaryota; kingdom Metazoa; phylum Arthropoda; class Insecta; order Lepidoptera; family Papilionidae; genus Parnassius; species Parnassius smintheus. The sequence goes on along the minus strand of JAUPFT010000020.1, from coordinate 8,787,061 downwards.
AAACAGAATTTCAAAATATTTTATGAATCAGATTTTCAGTTTCAATTAAGTAGTTATTGTTTCTTTTGTACTTCTTTTGTTTTACCCGTATTGAATATAGAAAAAATTAGGTAACAATGTTCAAAATTTAACTTACTCTAACTTGATACAAAATAAAACAGAAATAAAAATAAAACCGTAAAATAACGAAACGTATAGATTATTCGCGTGATGCCAATATATCGGCGCATGGGAAAAAGAAACATGAAATGTCAAACGTGGTATAATTTTGGACAAAAATATTTTGAAAATAATATAATTTTATTTTCCATGTACAATATTTTTGAGGGTCTGAATCCAACCCTGGCGTAATCTTGGTAACGTAACTAAGCGGACTAACTGTAAAACTGTGTGTTGAAAATGCGTTTATATAATAACTTAATTATAACAAAATTAATGTAAGTTTTCCTTACCTATGATAAGATATCCCATGTTCCTTTTTTCCTTGTATCGTAATGTTTGCATCCATTTACAACGTAACTAGGCATATTTATGACAAGATGACAATCAAATCTGTCCTGCGCGCGCACCACTGACGAACGATTCGCGCTGGCCCTAATTTAGGGCCAACGCACTGGTCCGTTTTAGTTGTTCAGTCGGCCCGGTCCTTACGCTAGTAATACATAAGTCAATGGTAATTATAGTATTCTATGATTAGAACATGGACTGTAAATTAACTTTACTAACATTAACGTTTAATTCCTAATAATGATAACAATCACCTAAATTGGCACGGAAATCAATAAATCTAAATCACAATCATACGGATGGAAAAAATTGTTTTTTTCTTTTAATTTAATTTACAAAAAAACTAAATGGTGCATCTCTTGTACTGGCTCACGATAGAGCCCGCGCTTTAAGTTCAACAGCTAGAAAAATTGTTTATAAAAATAAAATACTTGTTTTTCCCATGGCCATTTCTCGCGTGGACCTTGCTTTAACAAGATCATGTTCCATACATTCGTGATCACCTCGTTGTCCGTTCGTTCACAAAACGTTCATTCCAGAAATTCATATTAATAAATTTACTCTTTATAACTTATTTTTAACTCTACCTCATCTCCACCTATCAGCAAGATTTGGTGATTTTAGTTTATAATACTAAACAAACATAAAATATTGTGCATATAAGCCACTTTGACCCATTAACTATGTGAATATGACCTTCAATCGGTCTACCCCTTTGGAAGTTTTGACCCTTATTTTATAATATAAAAATTTCCAGTAACAACGATATCGATCTTCCATTCCGTCCTCCATGGTGGCACTACTCCAGAGGCGTGGAGCAGAAGTGCGGTGGTCTTGTTCTTTAAGAAAGGCGACAACGCTCTCTTAAAGAACTACAGACCGATTTCTCTTCTGAGCCGCGTCTACGTGCTGTTTTCGAGAGTCATTACGAATCGTCTCGCACGCAGACTCGACGACTTCCAGCCTCCCGGTTTCCGAAAAGGCTTCAGTACCATAGACCACATACATACCCTGCGGCAGATTGTACAGAAGACTGAAGAGTACAATCTGCCACTTTGCCTGGCGTATGTGGACTATGAGAAAGCCTTTGATTCCGTCGAAATTTGGGCGGTGCTACAGTCCCTTCAGCGGTGCCAAGTTGACTGTCGGTATATCGAAGTGCTGAAGTGTTTGTACAGTAGGGCTACGATGGTTATCCGAGTACAGAACCAGAGCTCGAAACCTATCCAACTGCAGAGAGGTGTAAGAAAGTTTGACGTTATATCCCCGAAACTCTTCACCGCTGCATTGGAAGACGTTTTCAAGCTACTGGACTGGAAAGGATACGGTATTGACATCAATGGCGAGTACATCACTCACCTTCGATTTGCCGACGATATAGTCCTTATGGCAGAATCGCTGGAGGACTTAAGCACTATGCTCAATGACCTCAATAGTGCCTCCCAACGGATAGGTCTTAAGATGAACATGGACAAAACAAAGATCATGTTCAATGTCCATGTCACACCTACGCCGGTAGTTGTTGGGAGCACTATGCTCGAAGTTGTTGATGAGTACGTTTACCTGGGACAAATAGTCCGACTAGGTAAGTCCAACTTCGACCGAGAGGTCAATCGACGGATTCGAGTTGAATCCGTCGATTGACCTCTCTGGCTGGGCAGCGTTCGGGAAATTACGACATATATTCTCGTCAGGTATACCTCAATCTCTAAAAACTAGATTGTACAACCAGTGCGTGTTGCCAGTGATGACTTACGGATCTGAGACGTGGTCCTTCACTGCTGGCCGTATGGGGACGCTCAAGGTCGCTCAGCGAGCTACGGAGAGGGCTATGCTCGGAGTTTCTCAGCGTGATAGACTCAGAAATGAGGATATCCGCAGTAAAACCAGAGTGACCGACATAGCCCAACGGATTAGTAAGCTGAAGTGGCAATGGGCCGGCCATATAGCTCGAAGAACCGATAACCGATGGGGAAGAAAGGTTCTTGAGTGGCAGCCTCGTACCGGTAGGCGTAGTGTAGGGCGACCCCCCACTAGATGGAGTGACGACCTGGTAGTCGATGGATGCAGGTGGCTCAGGACCGTGCTTTGTGGCATTACTTGGGGGAGGCCTATGTTCAGCGGTGGACTTGTGAAGGGCTGTAATGATAATGATGATGATGAACGATATCGAAACTCGTCACGCCTGGCAAGCGGATTACCGATCTTGACGCTTTACATTGGTGTTAACGAGATGGCTATACCGCCCTTTAATGGAAGCCATGTGATTCCTCCGGCATTTATCGGTCGCCTCTTACGACTCCCAGGGAATGAAATGAGTTGATTTTCTTACGCCACCACCCAACGAGCATATTTTATAATTGGAGTTGAGTTATGCCGAAAGAATTCAACCCAAATTCTTAAATGAGTATAACTTAAATAATTTCTCGTGTTAATACATTCCTATAACTATATTATGGTTGTAGTACGAATGGGTTGGCTCGACGGGGGCAGAACCACACTCGTCACGTGATTCGTATGGTGAGTGTAGAGATCCGGAGACCCTTTCTTACTGGAAACAAGGCATTCCATCTTAGTCCTCAAGAATGATGACGCATTGCGTTTTTATTCTTAATCGAGGATAAATGTAGCCAAGTATATGTGGCCTATGGGCCACAGCATCCACTTACCATCAGGTAAACTGTGTGCTCGCTTGTCAAAAAAACATAAGAGCAAGACGCAATTCTTAAAAAGCAAAACTGCAAACAAATCGAGTAATGTTACTGTCAACCAAACTACAAACAATTAACATTGTAATATCAATATAGAAGGTATCTACTTTTAAACAAAAGAGTGTTATATGTTTAACGTGTATCTGTAACTCTGTGTATCTGTGTGTTTGTCTATGGCATCGTAGCTCTCATAGATTTTGTATATTTATACTAGATCTATGGTAGCTCCCAAACGATGGAGTGTAGAGGTACCCAAACGGGTAAACCCATTTATATTTATTTTCTTTGGTTTAAAAGGTGACTTGATCGAGCGTGTTCTTAGTTATGATTCAAGAAAATATTTTCAGCCGTTTGACGATGATCAGTTCTTTTGTTCAGTTTAAGTTATTGCATAATTAAAACTAAAGGTTACAAAAGGTAGCAGTATAAATAACGACCTACATGCATCAGCTTTGTCCTAATATAGTAAATATAATAAATCAATCCGCCTCCGTACGGGATCGCACTCGAGAAAGCACGAAGTTCCGAGTCACAGATTCATTGCAAGAAGCAAAGGCATAAAATAAATACACCGTCGCACATAAAGCTGCAGTGTACAATCGCCTTTCACAATGCTTCGTGCCGTCTACTTTGTAGGGCTCCGCTTTCACATTGATGCAACGTAATAAATTACTTGCAATAAACAGCAATAAACTAGCTAATACCCATTTTTTACAAAGGTTAAAGTGAGAAATATATGAATACACAGCCAATGAGAGCCGCGGTAGCCCAGATGGTTAGCGCTCGCTGTAAATTTCACGGTACGCGATCAAACCGGGTTCTATCCCCGCCGGCAGTAATGCAATTGTTAATTACAATTTTAAATGCTGATTTACCATGTGCTCGGCGGGGAAGGAAAACATCGTGAGGAAATCTGCACGTCGGAGAAATAATAAAATAAATATCTCGAAGGCATGTGAAGTTGGCCAACACGCATTGGGGCACTAAAACCACACAACACACAAAACTAAAACCCACTCAGAAATGAGTGGGGGGCCTGTGCTCAGCAGTAGGACGTAATATAGGCTGTAACTTAACAGCCATTGAGCATCCACGACTTTTCTGCCAGCAATACGGCGGCGCAACTTAGAAATGAGGAGAAATATTTGACAGATTTCATAGTGAGAGAAGTTATTTGTTAGAAGAGTTGTTTTTTTTTGGAATATTTTTTTTTAGAATGAAGGTGACAAACGAGCACAATGTCCACCTGATGGTAAGTGGACGCTGTAGCCCATAGACATATACATTGAACCTCGATTAAGAATCAAAATGCAGATGCATCGTCACCCTTGAGGACTAAGATGGAATGCCTCCATTCCAGTAAAACGGGTCTCCGTTCCTCTACACTCACCATACGAAACACGGCTGCATTATGCTGCTATTTTACGCTGTTATTCTGTGAGAGCATGTTCCTTCCCAGGCCGAGTCGTCATGCTACAACCATAAGATAACTGCAGCGTCGCTCTACCACGTTCAATATTAGATACATTTTGTGTTAATTAGATTAGAAATGGATGAACAAAACTTCAGATTTTTCTAACAGATTGGAGTATACAGCACTGAAGCATAGTTTTATAAAATAATAAATCAGTTTGGTGTGGAGCGTTCTCTCTTTTTTAACCTACGCAATCTCTTCTTTAGTGGCTCCAAGAAGCTATAGTCACAACGACCACACCTCGAGCAACCACGTCTGTGGGCTAAATCTCGAGAAGGGGACTGTATCTACGAACATCTGCAGATTAGTTAACGGATGATTCCGTAAAAAAAGTCTGTATCGATATGGTACACGCTATTGATTAACGTTGTAATGCGAAAATTCTCAAGGGTGTTCGTCAGAATCTATGTAGTGACTTATGGCCGGTCCATTGAGCCACAGACGAATGAAGTGGACTTGTACCAGTGCAACTACTTGTCCACTGTAAAAAAAAACTTACGCGCAGATGAACGGCAGAAGAGAGTGGTTGCTCCTGGAGTCGATTGAGGTGGGACTCTGGGTTCGGCATCACTACTGATGACAAAGCATCCCTATTTTGGGATTACTCCACTCTCCTCTGCATAGTGAAGTGGTCTAGAAAAGGTGGCTCAAACATAGTCCGTCTCGCCCTTTATCTAGGTGCCTGACCGCGAACACTTGGACATCGATAAACGTGGTCGAAAGTTCTCCATAAATAAGCAAAAGCTAAGAAAAAACTTTGCATATTCACCTGGAATGTACGAACTTTATTGGACAGTGATTGCAAATTATGTCCAGAGAGAAAAACTGCTCTCATAGCAAGAGAGCTGGCACGATACAAAATTGATATCGCTGCAATTAGCGAAACCCACTTGAGTGACAGTGGAGAGCTTTGTGAACAACTTGGTGTAAGTTGAACGGCGTAGGTTTTGTCATTCGCAATAGTCTGGCGAGAGATCTGAGTGACCTATCTAAAGGTTTCAATGACCGCCTGATGATGGCTCTGTGCTTACCAATAGCTCACAAGAAATACATTCATCTCATCAGTGCCTATGCACCCACTCTTTTCTCACCGGAGGAAGATAAAGAGGCATTTTACCAATAACTTTGCCATCCTTTAGAAGGTATTCCAAGTCACGATAAGATAATTTTGGTGGGGGACATTAAGGCTAATATCGGCAACGACCATGATCTATGGAGCGATATAATTGGCAAACAAGGCGTTGGAAAATGTAACGATAACGGATTACATCTTTTATCGTTGTGTACGCAGTTCGATCTTAGCATCACCAATACGTTTTTCTCTCGCTTCGATAAGTATAAGACTTCGTAGGTGCACCCTAGATCTAAACACTGGCATATTTTAGACTACGTCATCGTCCGCCGTAAAGGCTTACGCGATGTTCTTATAACGAGATAAATGCGTGGAGCGCTGGGCTGGACTGGTCATCGTCTCATCAGATCGAAGATACAACTAGGGCTTAAAGCTCCATGTCGAGCACCTCACAAAATTTTACCTAAACTGGTATTTTCAAGACTTATTACCTTCCCAAAGTACTAAGTAAGACTCAAAACTTGCTGCTTGTGTTCCACAGACTAAATTTTTCACAACAAATGACGGGTGGCGATCGTTTGCAGAGCACCTTCATGTTTGTAATGCTAGTATTATTGGCAAACCACGGATAAAAAACCAAGATTGGTTTGTTGCATCAGATAACATCAGAATGCTTGTTGAAAAGTACGGACATGAACTGTACTTCAAGTCGGATGGACTCCACAGAAAAAAAGAAGCTCAACACCAACTTAGATCTAAGGTTCGCCAGCTAAAGGATAACTAGTGGAAGGAAAAAGCTGCTGAATTACAGCGCTACGCCGATATTTAACTGACTTCGAACACTACCGGTAAATATTTTGACGAATTAAATATTTATACCATACCGTGTATGTCGTAAGATGCGATAGAGGCAAAAGAACCAGGAGATGGGTACCAGCGTCTTCCCAATAACGACCAAAAATAAAAAATAGTACCATTTCCAACCCAAATACTTCCCCTATAAGGCAATCTATGGGGGAGGCCCATGTTCAGCAGTGGACATTATAAAGCTGTACAGTGTACAATCAACGTTATTATTTGAAAACTTTATTTAAAAAAGGTGAAAGAAATACTAAATTGACCTAACAAGTGTTTAGCCGTCATAGCGAATAAGTAACTCATGCGCTTTGCTACGCTAAATAAATATTTTGACGAATTAAACACTTGAAAACTTTATTAAAAAAAAAAAACAATTTATAAATACTAAATTTGCGAAAATAAAAATACCCAGATATACAGACATGTGTAAAGCCGTCAGAGCCGTAAGCGCGGTTTGGTAACTTATACGTGTGGTTTGCTACACTGATTGAGAAAAAATGCGCATCGGAGACCCGACGTTGAAAACGTACTTCGCATCATCATATCATCACTAGTCACATTTTTATAAACTTGCATGACATAATAGAAATATATAATTTTTAAGAGGTTATTTTAAGAGATGTTTCGTAAAAACCAATTTGTTAGTATTATTTAGTTAACATGTCATGTAAGCTGTAACTCTACGATATAAATTATGTTTTTATTATTAAAGTTTAATTATTTTCTTTGAAACTTTCCACCATCTTCAATCAAAATTTTTACACAAAAACAAATCTTTATTGGCCGTACAAACGCATGTTTCGTGCGGGAGGCTGATCGTCGTAGCACCATAGCTAAACCCTTAGCTGCTCTTCTATCATGCAAATATAAGAAGTATAAAAAGAAGTTAATTTTATTCTTAGACCATTAAAGAAGTTAGAGTTTTTATTATGGACCGGTTTAGAACTTATGTCCTAGCTGATTAAAAAAGGCTGTTAAAAAGGAAAAAGCAAAGCAACTATATGTGTATAAAATTGTTTTTTTTTTAATATCTTCTAGAATTGAAACGATATTAAGTCTTTGTCTTTTCAAAATGAGGTTCCTCTCTCCGGAAAAGAAACGAAAATCAGCAGGTATTCACTTTGTCATTTTTTTTAAAGGTAAATGAAATAATACTCTTAAAATTGATGAGAAGTATACCAAAAGTAATCAAATTATGGATCCATAGGTAATCAAAGAATGTCGTATAATAAAATTACACAATAAAACAAAAAAATACGGTTTGTTTGTGAATGAATTATATGGACTATAAGGACACTAAGGCGACAATATGCAATCATATACAATTTATTCGATTACACGTAACGTTGGCGAGTTTCGCACCTGCTAAGGTTTTAACAAACAAGCAACAGTTTACTGAAAAGTGACTAACTATTTTCACGTCAGTAAGTTCTTAAAAGTTAATAACATTATAGGGTATTGAAAACTTAAGTGAAAATGGTTGCTAAACAACTTTAAAACGTTATAGATCCTAAATGGTCATTTAAATCAATGATTCAATGATACCCCACTCGACATAGTTCGTCGAGTTTCATTTTTTTCTTTCTAGCAATATGACGTCTCGTTATAGTCAAATTGCATGTTGTTTACTGTCATGTCTTTAGTGACACCCACAAGACTAAGACGAATCGATTGATGTAAGACTGTGTCATCAAAATCGGCCCACGGGTGTATCAATCAGCCTTTGTATGTACAAAGGCTGATACATATAAACATTAACTTCCTTTGCGTCGCGCAGTCTGGTAAAAAGAGTAAACGTAGCACATGTCAGGCATACCTAAAGTGACCATACGTCCCACTTTAGGCGGGACGGTCTCGATTTAAAGGTTTGTGTCCCGCTGTCCCCAAAATACGTAAAAATCTCCTGCTTGACAAATAAAAGCCTAGCATCATGCAACTGTCACCCGTGCCATCATTCTGACACCACGCGTACCAGGTTTGCCAGCATGGCCTGACTAGTTACGTGCTTATTCTGAAAACCTACACTTTTGAACTCAAAGTTACGAAGTGACAATTTTTAATTAATCTACAATAAATTATCAAATAACATAAGTTATTCCTAATTAGTATTTATTTGCTGTTCAGAAAAAATTAAAAAACCAGCAGCCAGATTTTATATGATTCTTAATTCTCATTCTAACTTTTGATCATTAAAAGATTAAACAACTATGTGTTTTATTTTTAAATCTATAATAAAGGGTTCCAGATTGAATTTTGGTAACGGCGGCCATTCTCAACGGAGAATAGCCATCTGGGCAGGACAGGATTATATTGCCCAAGTGTATGCGAAAGCACAGGTCTACCCTACTCCCTTACTCTTATAGTCCGATGGAACGGTAATCCGCGACGACAGGAGAGAGATCAGGCGCAGGACCTACGGCTTTACGTGCTTTCGGAGGCAAGGTGGTGAAAGCTCCCCAACTTCAAAAAGTTCGAAATCAATATTTCGTTCCGTAATTTTCTGACAGAAAACCCAATAAATGATTCTTGGCCCGACTCGGGTTTCGAATCCGGGACCGCATGATCAGCAATTGCGTTTACAACCTTTGGACATAGAAGACAGTCAAAAGTGTTAAAACTATAATAGTTTTAAGTGTCCTGCTCTGAGTATAAAAATAAATGGTCACTTTAGGCATACCTAGTATAAACTTCAAAAGCTTTAAAGATTCTAACGAACTACTTTCGTAATACTTCCTGTAGTAGGTAGTGTAATCTAAATAACGTAAACAAAGGACAGTTGAAAGCAAGACATGCTTGCCGAGCTCTCCACATTTTATACAGTAGGAGGAAGTCTTTATTAAATATTTAAAATATATTCCAGTTTTCTTTTGAGAGACTTTTTGACCTAGCATTCGTCGACGGAAGATGAGTATGTAATATCTTTCACCAGGTTCGGATAGAAAACGTTAAAATAACTCTTCAGTTCACAAAAAAAAAACAATCGTTCTTTGGGAGTCGTAAGAGTAACTTGTAGAGGGACTATGAGACATTGGGAATGCTAGAACGACCTCATGTTTCGACAGAATGGCGGTGTAATCATCTCGTATTTACGAGAGTCGTAGTAGCTCAGTTGCTAAACGATTTGTAAGCGAAGAAATTGAGTTCGAATCCCAAACAGCGCCAATTAAAAAAGTCGCATAATAACCTAAAAGACTAAAATATTTCAAAGACATATGATATCTGCCATAAAGATAGCAATGGCACGTAGATATCAATATGACTCATTAAAAAAGATACTATTGCTATTATTTGTTGGCCTCGACCCATTTACAAATAATTACGTACTATACCGCAATTATCGCTTCACACAACAACTACGTTTGTCAATTGAGATCAATTACGAAAAAATATGAAACAAATTCGCTTAGTCATGTCCGTGTATGTATTCACCTAAATTTTTAAAACTATTTGATAGTTTTAATATTAACCAGTGTGGTCGCCGCTCGTTGGGCTCCACGGACTTTCATGTAAGAAACGTTCTGGTAGGTTTTCACTCTTGTCTCCATAAAAGTTCTCTCATTTTTAGAGCCTTGTGGAATATTTAGAGACGATGGAAAGAGACCTTACGGTGTGGCATTGGTCCGTTGGGAGAGAAGTGAGAGGAAGCCTAGTGTGAGATGCTACTTGCGTAGACACTTTAGCAGCCTCTCATGGAGTACTTCGTTTAAAACCGGGGCGGCATCAGGGACAGCTGAACTAAGGAAGTGGCGCAAATATGATTCTCTGAGAGATGACTACGTATTTGTGCCATTTGCTCTAGCGACTATCGGTCCGTGGGTCCACGTGCGGTGAAGTTCGGAACTCTATCCGCGACTGATCGTCGCTGCTGGTGATAAAAGGGCTGGTAGGCTAAGTTAGCCATTCAGCGAGGAAACTCAGCCAGCGTTCTTGGCACGATACCGCGAGGAGTAGGACTGTATGATAATTCAAGTAAGTCGTTTTTTTAGTATAGTTTTTTTTTAATATTGTATATTTTTACTGTCATGTAATTCCATCCACTAATACGATCCACGTAATAAAATAAAATAATGTGTATTACCTAGTTTGAAGACACCTGATAGTTTTTTTTATAGAATAACGATAACAAACGAGCACACAGTCCACCTAATACACCCATCATCGATGAACAATCAAAATGCAGATGCGTTGTCACCCCTGAGTATTAAGAAGGAAGAATGTTTCGTTTCCAGTAAAACGGTTTTCAGTTCTCTACACCCACGTACACATACAAGATACAGCAGCACTGATCTGCTATTTTTCGCTGGTATTCTGTAAGAGCGTGATCCATTCGTGCTGAAGCAATAATAAAGCTGCAGCAAGACTCTACCACGTCAAAAGATTTTGATGTGGTTCCCAACATTGTATGTAAAAAAAAATCTGAAGAACATTTTCGTGTATAATTTCATTATACGCATTCTATAGTAAACGATAAAGAAATGTATTTTAAGATCAAGTTGTACAAAACAAGCTGGTGCTTTTACAAAAACACTTCGCTATAATAAAAACACTCGAAAATATTAAGTGACTCACACGCATACAAAAACATAAGAACGCAATTATAACTCTTCAAGGTTACCGTGACCGCCATTTTGAACGTTGTTCCTAAAATCAGACACGCTGAAAATAAAAGTTAAACCTTTGCATCTCCAAATTAATAGATTATATTTTTGTTACTGAATAAGCCAGTGCTTAACCACAATCCTACCTGGTAGTAAGTGGTGATGACGCCCTGGATGATAAATCACACTGTTTTCGGACAACAAAAGCCTTGAAAACATCCAGAATGTATTCGAACGGAAAGACAGACGTCGGCAAATAATTTCACTCCTTTGCTGTAAGAATTACAAAAGAAGCTATAAGCAAACCGTTTGGTTCTAATGCGTGGAAAATCGACTAAGTACTCTCTTGTCGTACTAAAAAGTAGTGATCATATGCTCTTTGGGTCGATATTTAAAAAAAAAACTATGTATAATGGGAGGATTATAGAGGCACTATTCAGATGCCCTTACGACGTCGTAGCGCGCAGTTAAGTCTCGCTTTTATAATATCACTCGTCCATATTGTAATCCGATAACGTTACACCCTATTCAAGTCCCCTGCTGAACGTAGGCATCCCCCATAAGATGGCTCAAACGGGGGATATTTGCCATAGTTGCCATGCTTGGCAAACTGGTTGAAGACCGCAGTTTTTATTTTTATTTTCAGTCGTTATTAAGAAGACGCTGCTGCCCATCTCCTGATTATCGCCTCTACGACACCCCCGGGATGATATGGAGTAGTGGATATTCTAAGAGCGCCTCGACACGGCTACACGGTATTGTAATCAAGTGTCGCGTTATATTTACTTTTTTAAGACAAGACACTTTGTGAGACAATTAGTCAGACAAAGTGACAAAAAGCTAAAAATATATGCACCAAGTACATTTCAGTGACATCCCGCAATTGGTATACATTGTATATAAAATGTAATAGATATTGTGATAAGTTTTATAAATTTATTTTTAAGGGATTTGTATGTCAATTGATTATACGTAGACGGAGCTGTGCCGCCTCAGGATTGAATTTATTTACGTACTTTCATAAACAACAACAAAGGGGTGAAGACCCACCGACCGTCTGGTTGTCTGATGATGGAAAGGAGAGGGAGGAATTAATCACGAATTCCTGCGGATACTCTAGATCTGCATCCTGTAGAATACTAATAACTTATAAATAATAAATAAACTAATATTATAACAATATTCCTCACTAAATTATTCTTTACGATTAAAATTCAACCCTCATTATTTACAGACCTTCGCAACCCCCACAACTAACAAGTTTAAATGAAATTATTTCATTTGCAAGCTCGTGAATAACCCCATTGTCTTAACGTTCGACTGTTAATTGCGTTAATTGGTAGTTGAAACATTGAAGCTCGCTCGATTTTATCGAAACTCTTCGGCGGTGGGTCATTAATTTCGCTTTCACTTGAACTGTAAATTCCTTTATTATCTTACTGGAAACTTAATGATATTAGTTGAAACGCGAGATGATGATCATTTATATTATATGTTATCGGCAATCTGTATAATGCAGTAATTATGTAGTATTAGGTATTTTACGGAAAATCTAAATGGATCAGGTAATGCATGAACTACCACGTAGGCAAACTAAACAATACCCAATGGAAAGCTGAGAAGTATGGTATAATAAATACACAGAAAATGGGTTTCAAGAGGATGCGAAGAGGCGACAACGTGACGTCTTTTGATTTATTTGAATGTTTATTTTTATTTTTTTCATTAAAAATTTAGAAAATCGACATTAAAGGTTAACAACCCAATTCTCGTCTAAATACCTGAATTATAAGTTTCCGATAAATCGGTGAACATACGTAAAACAGCCTTGAATATAAAACCTTCCCGATTTTTTGAACTAGGTTTATAAAAACCGTATTTCATCCTACTGTTTCTAATATTACTTGACAAATGCTTTAACTTTTTTTGAAAATTTCATTCACACAGTACAGTATAATGTTATTTATTTACATTTCATTAATATATGATAAAAAAGAGTTTGTTTTATTTATTTACGTTTTAATATTTGAACACACTAAGAAATATGCCGTAAAGAGGTGTAAGGTTTAATGCTAGACATAACGTACCTACAGTTTTTTCTTTTAATAAATTTAAGTTGAAAAAGGTTTTAAGCCACCCATGTGGTACAGACTACAGAGCTATTCTATACACTGATACTACAGTACTTATAGATAGAACGTTGATAGCGTGATTTAGGCTTCGGTGCTTTTTGTACCTGTGGTGCGACGAGAGCGAAACCCTATGTTTTCTATTGCAGGTCAAATCAGGGAATTGACATTTTACGTCTTACCACTTTTGGAATCAGCAATGCGATTTTGTAACTCTGGTCGGTATCGTGATTGACTTCGATTTGACGTTTTTCTTTTGGTTCCATTGTAATGTCTATACATATAATAAATCTGTAGAAAAATCATGTCTTTAATTATTCTAATATTTTCTGGGAAAAAATAAGTCCAGGGTACTAAATAAAGGGCACTGATGCCAAATTTGTGGTTTTTAGATTTTTACTATCTGTCTGTCTGTATTAAAGATTCAAGCAAAAACTACTGAACAGATTTCCATGAAATATGTGTATAGGTAGTTAAGGACCCGGGACTACTTATAGGCTACTTTTGATCCGATTACGGAACTTCAAAAAAGAAGGGTTAAGTATTTTCCTTATTTTAGATGTTAACTTCTATTTTATATGATTGATGTGTTTTATTAAAATAAATAAAATATTCATAAATAAGGATCCAAATTTGTTTTCACACCCTTTTTTACTGGAAACGAGTCATTCCATCTTAGTTCTCAGGGACAACGCATCTGCGTTTTGATTCTTAATCGAGGATAAATGTAGATGTCCATGGGTCAAAGCATCCACTCACCATCATGTGGACTGTGTACTCGATTGTCACACTTATTCTATAAAAAAAAAGTTTATGTAATTAATTTTTAAAATTTATAATGAAGACTATATACTGTATTCTATCCCATTCTCTCGCAGACTAAATAATATAGATGAATATTATGTTTGTCTCTTTTTTGTGTCGCTTTTTCGTTTCATCGAGTTTCAAATCACAAGGATTGTAAACAAGTTTTAACTTCAAAATACACTTCAAAAACAGTTACGAAGTGATTCCCATCCGATTCCCATTGAAGTTACATTATGCAACGTACAGTCAGGCGACATTACATTTTCATATACAGTACGTGAGGGTAATATGATCATCCGGTAAATATGGTCACTTTCTTATAACTCAAAAACTACAGCCTTGTTTGCAGAGATTGGCTTTGTGAGACGATAGCTCTTCATCAGTTAATCAAATAATAAAGGGTCAAAAGAGCAATGCTTTATCGACGCCATCTTGAAAGTTGACATTGTATAGGAAATATTTTAGTCGATATTAGTATGGTGTAATGTAGTTAATTGTTTTCAGTTGATTTTTAGTAGTGTTCCTAATGATTTCCGAAGCTTGTTTACTATTTTTGAAGTAAAACTTCTTTACGCACGCTTGACTTGGGGAGTAAGCTGGCGAACGCGTGACGAAAGCATTACGAAAATGTCGTATGCATCGGGCGAGGCCAACAGTAGTTCGCACTCTGTCTCTCATAGCCAGTTATTTTTCGTAATTTTATTTCGTTTTGAACAATTTTATAAATTAATATTTTGCTCAATACATTAAATATTCTACGTTTAAAGTGAATAAAATTGTTAATTCATTTTAAAGTTCATGTTTTGTGAATTTTCGGGTGAATAATAAAAAATTATGAAAGGAAGCCGATAATAAATTTAAATATTTGTAGAAAATTAACATATATATACAGATGAAGCTAAAGAAGTTTCAGTCGTGTAGTAATAAGCACACTCGTTATATTTTCTTTCTAGTATCTTAGTTATAGTATACGACTTTGAGTTTTTGTCTCTTTCCTTCTTCTAGTTTTAATTTCATAGGGCAGTAAAGTTTAATTAATAAAAACACGCTTACTATGTACAATTTCTTCGTAAACAATGTGCTCTTTAAAGGCATTTAATTAAGGTTATTATGGTTGGGGCAGCTGTACAATGTGACTACACTAATGTGTTGTATAATTTCAAATGTCACATGCATATTCAAGCGTTACATTAAAGTATACTTGCGGGAATGTTGTTTTTTCTGTCTCTCTGAATTGTACTAGCTCTCTTGACAGCGTTTATAAGCAATGCCGTTACATTTTAGATATAATGTTTTGTAATTATGAATAAGAAATTGGAATTTTTTGGCCGGAAACTTTGACGTTAGTGTTTTTTAGTAATCGCGTTTGAACAACTTAACTGACTTAAGGCATATCCAAAAAATATGTATATTTATTTTGTTAAGAAGAAAGTTCAAAACCATGCTAGGATCTGATAGGTGGCATACAGTGTCAAGTTATTTGAGTGAATATACGCTATTTGAATTTCAACGGTCCATACACAAATTTTATATTAAGCTTATTATAATTTTTTTTACTGTATGCTTTAGCAATAAATAATATCGCCTTTTATTTGACCCACAAAGTCAATTCATTAAAATTGTTTAGTATAAAGTATTGATAGCTTAAAAGTTATAGATGTACACTCGCCTGGCATCCCCAATTACCAGATTGTGTAATTTTATGGCCATATGCCTTAAATACTTATGCTATTATGTTTTCTTTTAATATACCTAATCATATGCCTAAATAAACATCGAAACCTATTTTATTAAAATACATTATAAAAACATTTATTAACATAAAACAATATATCTTATTTTCATGTCATGTTACAATTCTGTCACCTCACCTGGCGTAACTGAAAGACTAAAAACAACTACCTAACCGCTAATGTACGGTTTTACCTTGAACTTAGCGTGTAGCTTATAGTGTGAATTTAGAAGATAGCTTACTCCGTTGAGAAAAACTCAAATAATATTGCGTCAGTTTTCGATTCATTGTAGGAAAGCGTGCCTGTGCCAGTCGTTGCAGTATTTCCCTTAATATGTACATGTTTTTGTATTTTGTCGTTATGGAATTGCAAATTTGCGCACTGCGATTCTTATCTTGTGTACATTTTCTATATTACGTTAAACTGTGGTCAGAAAAATAAGTAATGTTATTATTGTAGGTTATGTGAGATGTTTTCACTTCCCCGGAGTCACTTTTCTGATACATTTCATACCAGGGAAGAAACAAACGCACCAGGAAAGTGACAAAATTTTGTTTATTTAAGATTTACTGTTACAAAGCTTCATTTCATTAGTTAGACATTGATCCTCAATTAAGAATCAAAATGCATATATGCGTTGTCACCCTTAAGTATTGAGAGGGAATGCCTCGTTTCCAGTGAAAATGGTCTTCAGTTCTCTACACAAACCATACAAAACACAGCAGCATTTAAACTGCTATTTTATGCTGGTATTACCCGGGCCGAGTCGACCCATTTGTCCTACAACCATAATAAAGCTGCAGCTTGGCTCTAAATATCTCCAATGAAAAATGAAAAAATAAAGTCTCGGTTTGGGGGCGACTAAATCTAGTCCAATTCAATCCTCAGACGACACAATTTTGCGCATTTACCGCTTAAAAAAAACGACGGGTTGCACTGCGGGAGTGCCGGCAGAAGTGAAAACTTGAATATTAACGTTGTGCATTTTTGATATTTTAAAATGATTAGGGAATAATTTTGCACGAATTGATTTAACTACCACACACGAACATTCGCGCAAGCGCCCTGCGCCTCCTAAACGAAACAGCAGGCGCAGGCATACATTTTCGCTGCGCCGTAAAAAGAGAGGGGGATACTTCCTCTCCTACGTCCCTGTCCCTGTCTCTCTCTCTCTCCATCCGTCTTACGAATTTTCGATCAGGGTCACGTGTCCTGACGCGAGTTTAACATTTTTACCCATTACAAAAAAGTGTACAACGCCGCTAAAGAAGTTTTCACTTCGAAAACCCCTTTGTCGTATGTCCTCAGTTTTAAGGCACTCCCTTGCTGCCTTAGCTAGCATTGGCACCCTCGGCGTTGACATATAGAATAACTGTGAAGTTTTGTAGTCACTTGAAGGACAAGGCCAAATTGGCCTCTAAATAGCTTAGCGTGCTCAGCAGAGCGAGATAGTATTTCATGCCGGCACCTCGCTTACAACTTTACAAAGCGTAAGTTCGGCCTCACATGGAATATTGTTCTCATCTCTGGGCCGGGGCACCCCAGTGCCAGCTCCTTCCACTTGACCGCATCAAGCGCAGAGCGATTCGAATCATCGACGACCAAGTTGTTTCTGATCGGCTCAATTCACTGTTGCTGCGTAGGAATTTTGCATACCTTTACGTTTTCTATCGCATATATTACGAGGCGTGTTCTGATGAATTGTTCTGATCAGTTACAGTCGCTAAATTTCACAAACGCACATCGCGTCGAAATTCACGATACCATCCTCACCATCTGAATGCTTGGTGGTCCACCCCTGCGAGTTTTACTAGGAGTTTTATTTCTCGTACAACTTCTCTGTGGAATTGTTTACCACCGGACTCATGAAATATGAATAATATTTTTTGATCTTAGCGACATAATATAAAAAACTGAAATGGTTATTTGAATAAAAAATCATGAGTGCAATTAGTTTAATTTAAATTTTCGTGTATTTAAAAAATACTAAAAAAAGGGCTAGAAAAAATAGATTTTCTCAAAAAAGAAAGGAACTTGAAAAAAAAATTAAAAAATTCGGTCGGTCGGTGTGGGCTCGAACCGGGGTTTTACGATTCTGTGACCGCCCATTATACCATTAAGCTATTTATAATCATTGACAAGCTGTCAAAATTTACCTTCTTATTCTAACGATATTGTAGCAGTTTTTCATTGTCTAAAAACACGGACAAAAAGACATTTTCTAAAAATAAATCCTAGCTAGATCGATTTTTTATCCCCGAAACTCCCTGGACACTAAATTTTATGAAAATCGTTGGAGCCGTTTCCGAGATCCCGATTATATATATATATATATATATATATATATATATATATATATATATATATATATATATATATATATATATACACAAGAATTGCTCGTTTAATAGTATAGGATAGTATAGGATTTCCATTCTTTTGTTTTGTAACCGAACTTTATCTTTTTGTTTTATTTATAAATTTTATTTAGATCGCCTTTAAGTTTTTGAAAATTTTATAATTAGAATCTATCAAACAGTAACTAGTCTCATTTTATATAAGATAATTACTTCTTTAGTTCAAATCTCAGATGTGACTGATAAGCAGAAAATAGTAAATCTGTTAATTCATTCGGGTTGCACTTAGAAAGTATTAGGACTGAATATATTTTATATATATAAATATCCAAAGACTATAATTTATATGTTTTTTATTTAATATCATTCCCCTTTCTTATCCAATAATCAATGGCCTGTCACTTCCCTGATTTAATTTGTCCCTACTTTGCCAATAGTGTCACTCCCCTGATGGCACATTTCCCCCTGGTGCTTATAAAATTTAAAAAAAAGAAAAATCTTCTGGTACTTATCATTACAAACGCAGAAATAGTGTCAGATAGTGATATTATTAATATTTAATTAAACAAACAACATCTCCTTCAGGAACACAAAACATCAAATACCGTATATTCACCCATTTAACAATTCCGTTATGTACCAAAATTATTAATATTCAGCACTTATGAAGGTTTAGTGTCATTAAAATAAATTCTTAAATCTGGATCCGATAAGTGGCGCTGTGGCCTAATTTACTTATTTTACTTTTAAACTGTAAAAATTCCGGAGTGAAACTCGTTGCATCGCCTATTGGAGAGGGTAGAACGTCTGCCGAACCGGCATAAATATTTAAATGTAACGATAAACTCGGTGATTTATATTGTTTCTTAGTTGTTGTTCATTCCCTAACCGACATCATTCACGGGACTAATTGCCGAATGCTTCTTTTTTTCCTATCATTATGAGCAAATAAACGTTAGCTGTCACATTGGCCTCTACTATTGTGAAGAGTACATATTTGCCATACAACCTAAGGTTGCCCTGATTGGCGGATGCACCAGACGCTTCGCACTTTTGACGCTTCTACCTGTCACCGCTCTCTCTTCATATCTGTCTATGTTAGGCGAAAAATCGTTCAGCTACACGAATGTGTGGTAACCACCCTCATACGTATGTCGAGGTAATACCGGCTACTACGTTATATTTGGTAAGTGCGAACAACTATAACTTTAATGTGCGTCATGTGCTAAAAAAATTATGAACAGTAAATAGAGGAAATGAAGGCGGTGTTTGCAATATGATGGCCAAAATGATCATCGACATCGAAGGAGCGAGACCGGAGCGTTTTGTAATCGATCCCTATCACCATGAGCATACTCTCTACCTGATAGTGAGTGGATGCTGTGGCCCATAGACATCTACATTTATCCTCGTTTGAGAATCAAAATGCAGATGCATTGACACCATTGAGGACTAAGATTACCTACATTAAAAAGGTTCTCCGGCTGTCTATACTCAACATACGAAACACAGCAGCGTTAAGCTGATATTTTACGCTAGCTTTCTGGGAGAGCGTGATCCTACCCCGGTTAAGCCAACTATTTCCATAATATAGCTGGAGCATGGCTCTTTACTTATGCCTTGTATAAGTAGGTATATGCCAGATTTAAGGCACATTTACATACAAGGCATATACAAAATGATTGTACCGCTTCCGAAGAGGAGTTTTTTTGTGGTGCTTTTCTAAGTCAAAAGCACGAGACGTAGTAGAGTGATATTCTTTGACAAAGAATGGCCAGATTGTACCATAAGAACTCAATTTATAGAAAGTTAAAAAATAATGTTTACCTTTTATTATGCTAATTGCTTTTTACCGTTTAATTAGTTTTAAACGGTATTTTGTCCAACTTTATTGGACGCGTTTTTGCATACTTTTTTTATGGCTTTTCGAAATATGTTAATTAATAATTAAAAGTCAATTTTTGTGCTAAACCGCTCGTTTATAATAAGGCACCTACATACCACTAATTTGACATACTTTATTAATTACTTGCGACCCGCCTCGACTTAGCCTGGATAGTATATATTAATGTGGTGTTATTTCAGATTTAAGACAATCACAAATGATTTATATTATAAATTTTTCGTTTTAAAAAAAGCTTTAAGTTTTTCGGATAATATAGTCTTAGCCTAGATCCTCCGCATTGCTCTCTGTTTGTACAGTTTTATCACAATAGATTCAGCCATTATAAATATTAGCCTAGAAAGTCATACAGACAAATATTTTAGAAATGGTTGTTAAAAGTCTCAATAGCATGTAAATTAGTTGTTTCGATATTACAGACAGATACTTTAATTTCATTGATATGTATATATATGATTGAGAAAAGAAATTAGTAAAATTCCGGACGCAGAAATTATTTATTTGTGCATATTTAATTTTAAGATTTAAAACTCAATCAAGAAGTGTTTGAAAGAGGTTCTATATATTTTATATATAAATAAGTGTGACTAACGAAAACACAGTCCACTTGATGGTAAGTGGATGCTGTGGGCCCATAGACATCTATGATATCCTCGATTAAGAATCAAAATGCAGATTTGTTGTCACCCCTGAGGATTAAGTCTCGTTTCCTGTAAAAAAGGTTTTATTCTTTTTCTACTCCTCTACCTCAACCACCAACTTTTGTCAGAAGTTGTTAATTATGTATAATTGTTATTTTTACCCGGACACATGCTCGAAATGATCTAGCGGTGTCAGTCTTTCCGTTCGATTACAATCGGGGCGTCTTCAAGTAAGCTTTTCAAGTAGGCTTTTGTTACGATAAAGCAGTGTGATTTACCATCTATAACTTCATCACCACTTACTATCAGGTTAGATTGTAGTCTGGCTTATATATAAATAAGATAGCATAAAAAAGGTGACGATAATTTTATTTATGTGGAGCAGTCACGCTTCAGGTATAATATATGCGTCACAAGTGGATCCGTTTGAGCAGAAAAGGAAAATAAATAATTTGCCGTAATATGTGTAAAATACCAGCATAAAGCTGCTGTATTCAAGGTGGGGAACATGAGACTCATTTTAATGGTAATAAGGTGTTCCATCTTAGTCCTAAGGAGTGACAATGCGTTTGCATTTTGATTCTTCATCGAGCTTAAATGTGCCTATGGGCCACAGCATTCACTTACCAGCATGTGGACTGTGAGTTAATTTGTTATTTAAAAAAGAATAAAAGGGAACTATATTATACAGAACTATTTTAAACGTGGTAGAGTCACGCTGCACAAGTATAGTTGTAGCACGAATGGGTCGGCTCGACCGGGGAAGGAACACGCTCTCACAGAGTACCAGCTTAAAATTGTAGCTTAATGCTGCTGTGTTTCGTATGGTGAGTAAAGAGAACTGGGGACCCTTTTTACTGGAAATAAGGCATTCCGTCTTAGTCCTCACGGGTGACAACGCATCTGCATTTTGATTCGTAATCGAGGATAGATTTAGATGTCTATGGGCCACAGCAACCATTAACCATCAGGTGGACTATGTGCTCGTTTGTCACCCTATCCTATAAAAAATACAGTATTCCTTATACGACAGAAATCTATGTACTAGAATCAACTTTATAACACAGACTGGGTGGCAGGTCTTTTTTCACCCTAAGAGAGTTCTGGGTACCTACTTCACCTAACCTCTTACCTTTCTGCCGTCAGTGTCACACCGCCGTGAACCGGTTATAGAGAGTCAGTATACTTACAGGCTGTGAGGCATTCCATCTCAGTACCCAGAGATGACAACGCATCTGAAGACGTGCTTGATCGAAGTTAGCTGGATATTTTTTTATTGAATAGAGTAACAAACGAGCACACAGTCCACCTGATGGTAAATAGATGCTGTGGCCCATAGAATTCTACATTTATCCTCGATTAAGGATCGAAAAGCAAATGCGTTGTCACCTGTGAGGACTAAGTTAAAATGCATCATTTCCAGTTAAAAGGGACTCCAGTACTCTACGCTCCGCTCCCCATACGAAACACAGCAGCATTGAGCTGCTATTTTACGTTGGATTTCTGTGAGAACGTGGTCCTAACCCTGTCGAGCCGGCTCATTCGTGCTACAACTATAATATATTTGCAGTGTGGCTCTACCACGAAATATGATGATGATGAGATGTCCATGGACTGCAGGCTACTTATCATCAAGTGGACTGTAAATTCCTTAGTTACTTCAATTTTATTTTTAATGATTGTCTCTTAAATAAAAGTGTATAGTACATTGTATAGTATTGTATATGTATTGTATTGTAGTTATGTATTTTATAGTATTTTATTTTTGAAAAAAAAAAATAAACACAAATTTTAGCCAAACAAGATACTGAGAAATGTTATGTTTCCGATACAAGCTTGATGGATTCAATGTATTCTATATTTGGTACTTCATTGAAAAATTTAAGGAGCAATTTATATGCCATACTTCATCTCCACAACGATAGATAGCGCATGTACAAACAATGTATACTCCGGCGAGTTACGTGACGGCATGTACCGCTACCGCCTGACATGTGATGATAAGAACGCATTTTTTTAAAGCCAAGGCCTATCTTAATTAAACTGTATACATGAGAAAGGTGGGTCCCGGTGTAGAACTCGGAGTTAAATTTAAATTTTTAAATTAATGTTCAACGCATGTACTATTTGAGGGCACATTACGTGTTGCCAGTGATGATTTATAAATCTGAAAGCTGGTCCTTTACTGATGGCCGTATGAGGAAGCTCAAGGTCGCTTAGCGAGTTTTGGAGATATCTGTGCCCGAATTTTGTAATGAGGATAATATCCGTAGTAGAAACAGTTCCATCTCGCGCTTGTCTGCACAAAAATACTACGGGTCATAGCAATTTTCATAAATTAGTCGTACTTGCTAAAAGCAACCATAAAGTACGTGAACTGAGAACGATTATAGATAAAAATAGACTGGATTCAATAAACGTTTTAGTTTATTATTAAAAAATGTCTATAATATGAGATATATTTTTTTAAATTATTTAATTTCTTATTACCACTAAATATATTATGTACAAATAATTTTAAATTTAACATTATAATAAAGAACTTAACTAAAATAATAATTAAAATTATAATATTTACGATTAAAACTAATTATATATACAATATAAAAGAAGAAACTATAATATAGAAAACCTAAAACTAAAAATTTAAATCGTCAAAAAGACCTGCTCCCCGTGGTATAGTGCCAAGAACGCTGGCTGCGTTTCCTCGCTGAATAGCTATACTTAGCCTTTGAGCGAGGAAAGAACCAGCCCTCTTTTTACCAGCAGCGACGACCAGTCGTGGATACAGCTCCTTTAGAAAATTCATTGCACGTGGACCCCACGGACCGATAGTCTCTACAGCAAATGGCACAAATATGTAGTCATTTCTCAAAGACTCATATTTGCGCCATTTACTAAATTCGGCTGCCTCTGATGCCGCCCCGGCTCTACAACAGGTACCCTTGAGATGAGAGGCCGCCAAAGTGTCAACGCAAGTAGCATCCCACACTAGGGCTTTTCCTCTCTCCCAAGGGACCAAAGTCATACCGTCGGGTCTCTTGCCATCGTCTCTAAATATCCCGCAAGGCTCTAAAACCGAGGGGATATTTAAAGAGACAAGAGCCCTTCGGATGATTTCGTTCAAAGAACCGTGACGGGAAAACCTACCTGCACTTTTTTGGCATGAAAGTCCGTGGAGCCCAAACTCATCGACGCTGCTACCACAGGGGCACTGGTGAGGTTGACAAATAGCCACTCCTAGCCGGATTCCTACGGCGATGCGCAAGCTTTCCCCATCAAGCAATGTGCCGAGATTACTTGATGGTAGAGCATGTAACCAGTTAGATATAAAATACATCTAAGTATAATATAATATCTTATTACACATAAATATTTGAATCAGCTAAATTAGTTACTAGCCTATATTTTAAAGAAAAAGAAAGTCGAACCCATAACTATATTTTCTTTTGAAGTCGGTTAAATAGAAATGAAAAACAAGACCATTTAAAATCTCAAAGTCCTTACAATGAGCAACGTTGGTCGACTTCGACCTTAATTAAAGAACAAAAACATATAAATAGTACTATCGTTAGAGAGCATCCCACAAATTAGTTGTTTGTTCAAACGATAACTTTAATGTGGCAACTCAGCGAGTAACCATTAATTAAGATGGTTAAAGCGAAAGCCAACAGAGAGTACACACTTCGACTTAAGTTGTATCAATGCGTTGTTCGAGAAGATACATTTTACTTAGTTGGGATCTGGTTAAGTGTGGTCAGTTGAGTGTCTTTGAGTTTGTACGGGTACTTGAATCGCTTAATTATTTCCTCTATAGTAAGGATGAAAAACAAACACACCGCTTAATGTTGTGGCACATAAACTATAATACAACATAGAAGAGAATTTTCAATTCCTGACGTATTAGGTGATTTGCAGCATCCATGGCCACGAGGGAACCACATGGGTGCTGCGGAGCATCAGAAACGTTATATGTAGTGTACTATTATTTATTATCTGTTATAGTGTTTGAGTAAGTATAAGAAATCGTTATAGAAAACATTTTTTTCAGTTTCTTAATGTTACTGATCACCGCGGTTATGGACCTCGGCGCACTGTGATAATTAGCCCAGAATGTGGCGACCTCCGGACATACCAGTTTTTATAGAATAATAATAAGAAACGAGCAAACAGTTCACCTGATTGTAAGTGAATGTTGTGGGCCATAGACTCTATCCTTAATAGGAATCAAAATGCAGATGCTTTGTCACCTTGAGGACAAAGATGGAATGTCGCGTTTCCTGTAAACACAAACACACCTCGTGTTACAACCACAATATAACTGCAGCATGGATCTACTTCCATCATGCGTGCCCAGCAGGGGTTGCCTTTAACACCTTTGGTTAACAAATTCTTGTTAAAAACAGATCTAGCAATAGCACTTGTTCCTTTCTGCAGCTGGGGTTTGTGGCATTACATTATATTCTGTGCATTCAATAACTTTTGATAGAAAGAAGAAATTGTCATCGCAGCTGTGCTATGACTGCAAATCGAGTATGATGGGGGGGGGGGGCATCCCCCTTCACAGAAAATCGGCGAAAACTAGCAGCATTAGTTCTGCACTGTATCATTTTGATAATTCGTGAAAAGAAATGTGTCTATGGACAGAAAAAATCGAAAACTATTCGAAATAATTTGAAGTACCGATGTGTCGACTACATAAATACATAAACACTCACGCCTGTCACCCAGAGGGGTAGGCAGAGACTACAGACAGCCTCCTTCACATCCATACACCTACGCAAACATGCTCGTCGGTTAAGGGTACTCCTAATTTGGCCCGTTTTTAATAAACCTTAATTTGGTCGATAAATTTTTGCCTCGGGCGTCCCTTTCCGACTCTGCCATTCACTTCTGCAACATAAATTTTCTTTGTCACTCTTTCCTCATTCATTCTTTCCACATGACCAAACTACCGAGGCATTCCTTTCTTAATCCTGGTCACAACATCATCTTGCAAACTACACTCTTCTCTTATCACACAATTTTTCACCCTTTTTTTTTGTAAGGGAGTGTCAGACTTTTAGTGACTAAAAACCATCCGTGTTCCTTCAGTGCCCTTACGTTCCGGAGCCGCGGTATCTCTTTCGAACAGCCCGCAGCCCCGGCAGGCGTCGGCCCTTGCGGGCCCCTTCACGCTGCTGACAGCTCTTTGAGACGCGCGTGGAACAAAACGCGCCGTCGACACGGCCTGTCGTCGTTAGACGGACGGACGGCGAGCTACCCATTGCTCGCCTTCCACAGGCCCGCGCCTACGGTGGCCGGGGGCCACGACGCTGCTGCTCTCTCCTTCTCCCGCTCCGCCACCACAATTTTTCACCATGTCATTCAGATTCAGCCCTAACATACTCCTTAATGTCACAGAGAACGAGTGAAGCCGGCCACAGTCGAGCGTGTACCTACTGTACTGCCATATGTTAGAGGAGTCACTGACAAGATTGGCTACATCTTGAAGCGCGCTTCCATCAAAACATACTTCAAGCCGCCGAAGAAGATTGGTCAGTTTTTACCATCAGTCAAGTGTAACGTCCCTCTGCAAGATGTACAGGAGTGTACAAGCTTGATTGTGAATGTGGTCTCTCCTACATAGGATAAACTAAAAGATCAATTAAAACCCGCGTCAAAGAACATATAGCTGATATGAAGAATCGACGCTCCGGGAAGTCTGCAGTCTGTGAACATGTACAGGATCGCTCCCGTCACTACATCAGATTTGATAGACCACAAATCCTCGCTAAAGAACACCGATTCCTTCCAAGGATGATTCGCGAGGCTATTGAAATCAAAAAACATCCTAATTTCAATAGAGAAGATGGCTGGGTGCTACCATCTGCTTGGGATCCTATAATAAATAAAATTAAATCCCAACCCAAGCATACAACTGCAAGACTCCATGATACCATAAGTTCATACTGTGTAGATCGGAACAAAAGTTAAATTTTAATTTATGGTAACCGCGGTTAACTATGACAGCTGGACGTTGAACATCTCAGTCCTTCCCGTGACCATGGGTGCTGTAAAGCTCTCGAAACGTCGGGTATTTAAAAAGTTAAATATACGCGATAAATTCCGTAAAAACTAGTATTATTTCAATACTCCTTAACGATCTATTTCTACTACTTCTACTATTTATTCTACTCTCGTGCTTCTTCTGCCACACCAAACTTTCACTACCATACGTTAAAGTAGGGACCAACACAACATTGTGAATTGCCATACGTGCCTTTTTTTGACACATTTTGACTCATCACAATAGAGTATAGGGCCCCATTTAATATGTTTCCTGCGTTCACTCGTCGTTCTATATCCTTATCATATCTCCCATCCCTGCTAAATACGCAACCCAAATATACAAACTCATCTACTTGCTCGATCAAATCCCCTTCTGTTCTTATTTTTATCATCGGCGTACAAAAGGCATTTGACGGTTAACTCACCCATTCTTAATCCGCATTCTTCAACTTTCAAATTTTGCAAACAACTGTACATAAATAGGTTGAACAACCACGGGAAAGCCACACAGCCCTGTCTGACACCTTTATGGATGCCAAACCAGTCCGAGTAGACTCCGTTGATCCTAACACAAGCACTAGAGTCCCTATAAAGCAACGTTGCCAGATACACTGTAATTACAGTAGATCTATCGTATTTTCACGCCGTCTACTGGACACAGTATTTTTATAAATACAGTGTATGGAAACACAGTATTTTTATTTCAACATAAAACAAAATTTCGTAGTATAATGAAAGCTGCTTATGAAAAATATCGTAAATTATGAATGCGACGAATGCGGCGAACGCGTTCGCTGATCAACCCAAAAGAGTACATCATAGATTACGCACACTAATAAGAGTACGTACATAGTATTCCCCCGAGGGATTGGCGAATTATCAGTATCGGCCGCACCATAGACGTATTATTTAGGTAAATCATAGACGTATATAAATGAAGTTGGATATGTCATAGTGTTGTTTTACTGTTATTGATGTGTTATTTAAATTGTCCGGTATATCGTCTTAGATCTTAGTATTTAGTTCTAAAATATTACGTTTAAATATTTTCTGTTGTAATTTAAATTAAGTTTTGAGTGTAAATCGTGATATTTTTTGTGCCAAATGCCAAAACAGGTCATTTGTCATCATGGCGGCAACTGTGTAAATTTTCTGCCATCTAAAATCTTTTAACTCTGAAGTTTACAAAAAATGGGAGGCAATCGACAGTGACTGTGATTAAACTATTTTGTGTATTAAAATATTAAGATATTTAGTTAGTTTGAGTATAGTATATTTAAAATAAATGCATATTTAGGTTCATTTAAAAATTGTTTCCTTTTAATACGCCATTTAATTACACTGTAAAACACACTGTATTTCTTTTTCATAAAACACTGTATTTTTCTCTCAAACACCGTAGTTTAAAGTGGACAACACAGTATTTTCCAAAATCTGATCTGGCAACCCTGCTATAAAGAGATTCCAATGCCCGTATCAAGCCAGCGCTCAACCCAAATGAGTTCAGTGTTTGCCATAGCACATTCCTATCCACTCGTATCGTATATCAACTAGTAATCTAAAATTAATAAATTTTTGTACATATAAATTGAAGTTTCCTTTACAATTAACATTTAATGAAGTGTATATATAAATTTTCAAAATAAACATTTACAATTAACATTTAATGAAGTGTATATACAAATTTTCAAAATAAACATTTGTATAAATAAATCAGCAAACAGTGCGTAACTGATGTGGGTTCAAATTTATTAAATCAATAAATGCCTCTTCAAAATGTTTAACCATTTGTGTGTTTGTCTAGGTATCGTTATACCTAGATAATGGATTAATGATTAATATACAAAAGTGGTATACATTCTAGTTGCTCAGAGCCCGGGCCAACTTCAATAGTATTCTAAGGGCATTTGCTGATAGGTTCAATTGTATATGTACTTGAACCACTCCTCTATAGTTCAAGTGATGTCGTGAAGTGTGGTAAACCGTTACTTAGTTTAAGGAGGCTTTAGTTTATTTAATTTATTTTAGTTGTTTTTTTTTACCACAGTCTATTTTACTAACGAATACTTAGGCTTAATATACTTGGATCATATGTATGTATGTGACAAATATGATCCATAATGGTCGAAATAAAGTATTTTTATTTATTATTTACTTAAAGAGGATTTGTAGAATTGTGAATTTATCATTTTTTAATAAATTTTAAATGTTATTTAATATAAATATATTATATATAAATAAATATAAGGATAACTTCACAACTGATAATTAACGATTATTCTTTAAAATACAGACGGGATTCACAGAAATCTCTTTCATATTTCTGAAGTCAAATCTCGCTGTTCTCCCTCCTGTCGTATCGGATTACTGTCCTACCGAACTGTGAGCGTGGGAATAGAGAGTGCACGGATGGCTTGTCTGCGTTGATACCAGCCTCCGTGTCCGAAATTCTCTCTGAATCTAGAGACATTATTATGCATCTTCTTCTACCACGTTAGACCAGTCGTATATTATAGTTTGGTGATTGCATTAAACATTGAATTAATAAATAAATGGTTCATAGTTCGATCCCCGCGGGCACCAATGAGATTTTTTATTGGATTTTAAGTGTTGATTCACCACGAACTCGGCGGTGGAGGAAAATAAGTGAGTAAACCTGCATGTCTGAGAAATAAGAAAAAAATATATTGTGAAGGCATGTGAAGTTCGCCGAGACGCATTGGGGCAGCGCGACGGACACTTCCTTGGCCTAAAACACTTGCAGATATGAGAAGAGACCTGTGTCCAGCAGTGGGACTTATGTAATTTTAATAAATAAATACCAATTCTTTTCTGTCTTTAGTTTCACGTAATAAGGAAAGATAGATGCAATCTATAATATTTGTTTACAGAACGTCAATATTTGTAAGCTACACGACTCTTAGCGTAAAGTATATCTTGGAAACTGCTTAATACGAGCTAGGATAAAGTGCAGCAGTTCTTTTGATATTTATATGTCAAGGGGCTAATAAAGGCCGTGCGTATACCCGCTTCAATTGCTTATTGAATGCAACTGCGTACAAAATAAGTATTAAGTATTTTATTTTTAAACCCATTATATCTTTGACCCCAATGCAGTGGAGTTCAAAAGGATGGATATATTTTAACTGGTAATGTATGTAGATTTATGCAACTCGACAAATACCTATATACAATTTATACTAGCGATTGTTATCATCTGCTGAAACTCCTGCTTCTTTTTTGTGAATTGGATAAACAGTTGCTTGTTTTACAATTTTATTTTTAATTTAAAATTATGAATGTAAAGGCGAAACTGGTCAGTTTTCATAGTAATTATTTATATCCTAAATCCACACCAAAATTACTATAAATAAATACTTTTATCTTAATCTATTTATTGCGCAAGTAACATAAGCCACTCCTCTATACATACGACATGATATCGGTGGCGATCTAGGGTGGAGTAGTGGGGATGCCTCCCAGATTGCCTCTAAATCGTGACGTATGTAGGGCCATCCTAAGTCGTGGCCGATATCGCCTCCTTAATCGGCTGGCAGGAGCAAAAATGCAGCCGATGTTTCCTAGATCGGGGCCCCGCCCCCTCGGTACTGCGAGTGTGTAGGCGCATCGAACCGATTTCTTTTCGCAGTCACTGTCAGCAGCCCTCGCGGAAGGACGTTAACGAAACAGTGGTACTGAATGACCTTTTTTACATAACAAAATTTTTACATTTTAAACATGTGAACGGAGTAGAAGCCTATGGCACTGATATTTTACAAAAAACAAAAAATTTGAATAAATAAATTAATTAAAATCTATCGAAATTTAAATCATATCCACCCGAGCCTGTGACCTTGCGAAGTCAAGAATGCCTACTAAACTAATTGTTTTTTTGCCGTTCGTTAAGTAGGGTGTATGAAGTAAGTAAGGAGAGGATGAAGCCTCTCCTCAACAACTAACTCCTATTCCAACGCTATCAAAACAAGACCGCACTCAGATCTCTTACGTGTCTTTATCCTCTCATCAACAACTAACTTCTACTCCTTCACCGTCCCCACATCAACAAACAAGCTATATAGAAGGGAGTATGTCCGAAATTAAAGGTTTCTTTATGTTTAAAAAAAGATATAGGTAAGCTATTTTATTTTTTTGATAGTTTTAATCCATAAATAAAGATTACATTAAAAAAGTATACAGTATATTGTTATACAAAAGTATTTTATTTCTTTGTTTATTGTGTGTAGTACATAACCCGATTTTGACCAAAGCAGAAATGAACAAAGAGAAGAAATAACTAAATAGCATAAGTAGGAGAAATTGATGTTTTTATATAAGTTGCCAAATCATAAATATAGAAAAATTCTAGAAGGTTGTAAAAACTGTCATCATCCATCCGGAGGAAATTAATCATGTCTTTGGATTACAGACCATTTAATACGTTTATGTGACTTAATTTTTGTCTCTTGGAGCCATTTTTCACCCAGCAACTCCTCTTTTTCTATTTTCGAATAAATTAACCGAGAGGGCTAATTCCAAACCAACACGTTGGTGTTTTAAGAGAGTCGGAGGCATTTTGAAGAACTATACCGCATGTGCGTTCCGCTCCAAGCCCCAACGCGTACTGTAAGGTACTCTGTGACTGCTAGGTGCTAGGCATGCCCGTGTGTAGGGTCTGCCTCGATGAAAGCTACGATTTCTTTCCACCCTAGATCGCCACCGATATCGTCTCGTATATAGTCCGCTTTAATATGTCAGCAAACGTAATGATATAAGATCCATCACTACGTTTGACATCACTATAAAGGTATAAAATAAATAAGACAGACAGGATTTTGCAAAACCTGTGACATAAAATAAATAAGCAAAAACAGTACATCAATAATTTTGGCATCACAAATATAATTAAAACTACTTTTACGGATTTTATCGCGTTTAATTTTAAATGTTTTTTAATTCGCAACGTATCGGGTGCTTTCCAGCACTCATGGTCACGATGGACTGAGGTGACTGAGGTCTCAATCAATGTTAATCCGGAGTACCTTCAGCTTTTTAATTGTTGTTTACGGTCCGATCTATGCATAATTAAAAAGCTGAAGGTACTCCGGCTTAACATTGACATCAGGACGTCAGTCACCTCAGTCCCCCGTGACCATGGGTGATGGAAAGCACTCGAAACGTCGGGAATTAAAAAAAACATTTAAAATTAAACGTTTTAATCAATGTGTAGTCTTCGCGTAAATATAAGAAATCATTATCACAAACATGATATATTTTTGTGATTGAACGGTTTTTGGTGATTATTTTTTTGTAAAATAGCATATAGTTCAATGGCAGTCACATATAAATATGAAGATAATATTCCACCTTTAATTGTAATAATATGAGGGATGAAATTTTGAATGTAAATATTTACACAACATTGAGATTGAGTGACATTCTTTACTCCGCTCAAAAGGGTAAAAAATAACTTATAAAATATAATTTATTAAAACTAAATTATTATTAAACGTGGTAGAGCCATGCTGCAGCTATATTACTGGTATTGTTGAAGCACGAATGGGTCGGCTCGACCGGGGTAGGACCACGCTTTTACAGAGCCCCTTTTTTACTGGAAAAGAGACATTTCATCTTAGTCCTTAGGGGTGCTAACGCATCTGCAATTTGACTCGTAATCGAGGATAAGTGTAGATGTCTATGCCATCTACAGCAACCACTTACGATCAGGTATGCCACAGCAACCACTTACGATCGGGTGGACTGTGTAATCGTTTGTAAACCTTCGTGGCGCACTGGCTTAGCAATGAGTTGCGGCACTAAGGGCCGCGGGTTCAAGTCCCGCGCGGAACAAGTATTTGTGTAAATGATGTTTGTCCTCGTGAAGTTTATAGGATGTTCTCCTGTATTGTGGTTAGTTTATGTAAACTAAACTAACCTACGTACGCACGTACGCACACACACACACACACACACACACACACACACACA
Organism: Parnassius smintheus behrii; assembly: GCA_036936625.1. Taxonomy (NCBI): domain Eukaryota; kingdom Metazoa; phylum Arthropoda; class Insecta; order Lepidoptera; family Papilionidae; genus Parnassius; species Parnassius smintheus. The sequence goes on along the minus strand of JAUPFT010000020.1, from coordinate 8,754,235 downwards.
CACACACACACGCACGCACACGCACACACACACACACACACACACACTTAAAAATTACGGAGATAAAATAACAAACCGACATATAAATAGATATTATGATATTTATACCAACATTAGAATTTTACGCGTACTGTATACGCGCAAGTTTGACACTGAAAGTACGTTAATAAAATCAATCTTGAGGCGCCACAGCTCCGTCTAAGTTCAACCAGTTCACATACAAACCCTTTAAAAATAAATTTATAAAACTTACCACAACATCTCTACATTTTATGCACTTTGAATAGCAATTGCGTGATGTCACCGATTGAAATATACTTCGTGTACATATTTTTAGCTTTTACTCACTTTATCTATTTTTTTCACAAAGTGTCTTGCCATAAAAAAGTGAATAAAACACGTTACTTGATTACAACAACACAACAATCCACTACTCATATCATCTCGTGGTTGTCGTAAGAGGCAACACAAGTAAACAAAACAGGCAGTAGCTTCTTCCTAATAACGACTAAAAATAAAAGCTGTGGTTGTCAACCAGCTTGCCAAGCGTGGCAACTGTGGCTAATATCGCCCGTATGAGGCAATTTGTGGGGAATGCTTACGTTCAAAAGTGGACTGGAATAAGCTGTAAGGTTAAAAGATTACAATATGCTCGAATAATATTATATATTGCAAGAGCGAGAACTACACGGCACGTTGCGACGACGGCAGGGCATCTAAATATTGCCTCTGTAATCCTCTCATTATAGCAAACTCTTTAAAAATTTCGACACAAATAGTCATAATCATACAATAATCACTAGATACGTTTTAAGTTTACAGCCTCGTTGGTCTAGTGGTTCTAGTAGTACGACTGCTGATCATGAGGTCCTGGGTTCGAATCCCGGGTTGGGCCAAAAATATCAATTATTAAGTTTTTCCGTCAAGAATTTCTCAGTAGCCGCCCGGAGCCAGGAAGTTGGCGGTGTCTCACCCCCGTGCCTCGGAAAGTACGTAAAGCCGTTGGTCCTGCGCCTGATATCTCTCCGGTCGTGTTGGTTTACCGTCCCATCGGATAATGAGAGTGAGGGAATAGAGAGTACACCTGTGCTTGCGCATACACTTGGGCACTGTAATCCTGTCCCGCGCCGATGGCTAGCCTCCATTGAGGCAGGTCGATGTGGCCGAAATTTGGAGGATTATTATTACGTTTTGAGTACGACAAAAGAGTACTCAGTCGATATTCCACGCATTAGGACCCAACGGTCGGTAAACTTTTGTAACGCGTTAGCAAAGCCGTGGAATAATATGCCGACGTCTTTCCGTTCGAATATAATCTGGGTTTTTCAAGGCAAGAGTGTATTGATGCGCTTTTGTTGCGCTAAGATAGTGCGAATGATCATCTAGGTCTAGGGTTTCATCACCATTTACCACCAGGTGGGATTGTATCCAGGCACTGGCTTATATTAAGTAAAAAAGGAATCATCTAGTGATTGTCGAAGGCGTCGAAGTGTCTAAGTGTTGAGGGAAATGGAATATGATATAGGCAGCAACATCTTCTTAGTAACAACTAAAAGTAATAATAAACTGTGGTAGCTAATCCTCTTGCGAAACGTGGCAATATCAGCAAATTTCCCAATGTGGCAAAATATGGACAAAGCTTATATGGACTTTGGAAAATCTTGGAAACTTTTAGCGAAAAAAAAAATAATTATGAAAAATTATTTCAAGCCCACCAAGGTTTCTAATGAGTTTGTTTTAACAACTTCACTAATAAGATTCTAGTAATAAATCACTCCTCTTCCATATCGCATTGCAGCGGTCGTGCAGTCTGAGCCATTCACTGTAACGAGTTAGAATTGAGGGTTGTCATACGTGTTGAAACAGACACTTTGTTACTATTTAATCCATTGCATTCCATTTCATAACGGTTTATCAAAATTCCACGGCTGAACAATATACAATAAGAGTGACAAACGAGCACACAGTCCGCCTGATGGTAAGTGGTACTGAGGCCATAGACATCTACATCTATTCTCGATTAAGCATCCAAATGTAAATGCGCTGTCATTCCGGAAGACTAAAATAGAACACATTGTTTCCAGAAAAAGGGTCTCCAGTTCTCAAAACTCGCCGAACAAAACACAGTACATTATACTGCTTTTATAAGCTGGTATTTCGTGAGGCCGTTGTTCTTCCGACCCACTCGTGCAACGTATAATATCTCTACCACGTGTACTACGTTTTAGCCCGTAAATTTCTTCAGAGATAGGATATTTGCCACAGTTTCCACGCTTGGCAAGCAGGTTGGCTAACGATGATTTTTTATAATTTTGGGTTCTAATCAGGAAGTTTCTCCTGCCCATCTCGACATCTAATTTGTAACAGAATAATATCTGCCTCACAACACATCTAGGTTTGTAAAGCTATTTTCGTTTAAAGGTAATGCTAGCCAGTATCATTACAAGCAGTAAGGCAATTAATTTGTGTTTAATGGGTCAAAGCGTGTGTGACCACGCTGGTATTCTGTGCTACTATTTCACGCTGGTATTCTGTGAGAGCGTGGTCCTTCCCCGGTCGAGCCCACCCATTCGTGCTACAACTATACCACTAATATAGCTACAGCATGACTCTACCACGTCAAAGTTGCTGGAGTTCATAGCCTTTAATAGCCACGTACATTAAGGTGGCCTGTTTGTTACCTTTCGTCACTCTTTTATAATTAAAAAAAAAAACTGTTTTCATTCATTTATCACTTAACACACATATAGGTATACTTTTTACACGGCTGACCTAAACGGACATTTTAAGGAAATTAAAAGTTGACAACCCTAGTAGGAACATAAAATAAACATGCTGTGTACAGCATACGCCATGTTTGTTTTATGCTCGGTACTATGTCGTCTTTTACAATGTGTGTTTGGTTTTCTGCACTAACTTAAGTTTGCTTTAGCTTGGTTTTCGTATTGAACATGAATTTGATTTATTTAGTTTTTAATGACAATATGCTGTATAAAAAGTATTACATAATATGTTTGTTATCCCTATTCCCCAAAAAAAGTAATCGTGAAGCGATAAAGTAATGTTTATTTACATGCGTCTAAGTAGTAAGCAATATTTTATAGCGTCGTTGTACACTTTTTTGTAATGGGTAAAAAAATGTTAAACTCACGTCAGGACATGTGACCCTCATCGAAAATGCGTAGGACGGAAAGAGAGAGAGAGAGTGAGACAGCCGGTGCGGCGTAGGGGAGGAATTATCCCCCTCTCTTTCTACGGCGCGGCGAAAATGTATTCCTGCGCCTGCTGTTTTTCGTTTAGGCGGCGCAGGACGCTTGCGCGAATGTTCGTGTGTGATAATTAAAGCATAAATAAAGCATAAGTGCAAAATTATTCCCTAATCATTCCAAAATATCAAAAATGCACAACGTTAATATTCAAGTTTTCACTTCTGCCGGCACTCCCGGAGTGCAACCCGTCGTTTTTATTTTTCATTACTTTACTTACTTTTACACGTAAGTATATTGAATCATCTGGTTTTCTTTTTATGAAAAAAAACTAGCAAAGGTTAACAACAACATATTAACATTACTAATATTACCTTCCTTTAACCACTTCTGATAAGTATAAAAAGCTTATATTATCAGGAGTGGTTATACAGGAGTCGAATGGCGGATTCGAACCCACGACCTTCAAGTTCACGTTTCACACCCTGCTATTAGGCTACTGTCGCTTATACCTGACCTTCTCAATCGAATGTTATGACAGCTTATGATCAATTCGTGTAGTTTTATCTTTTTTTACTCTTAAATATATTTTAGTACAAAAATCGTTCCACGCCATATTTTGTCACACAGTAATCATGTATAAATACCTAAAAGAAACTGCAAATTATACTTTCAAATTTAAAAACCTAAACTAAACACTAAAATAAATTAAACAGAGCATTCTATAATAATAGTTACACTCCGTAAATAAATTCAGCATATTTAGAATTCCATAGAGAGCGCTATCTAGTGAATAAACATAAATGCGAAGCGTCAACATTGGTTTGGCGATAGCGGAGAAGAGTAAATATTTGCCAGGAAGGAATCCTCAATAGTGTCTCAAAGTAAAGGAATTACGTACTACAAATTGTGAGTTAGTAGACATATCGTTGTCATGTTCTCCTGGTTGATTTTGGGATCACACAGAACTATTTTATATCGTATAAGGGTGACAAACGATCTCACTGTCCACCTGATTGTAAGTGGATTACGTGGCTTATATATACATCTGTATTTATACTCAATAAAGGATCAAAATGCAGATGCGTTATCATCCCTAAGGACTAAGATGGAATGCCTCGTTTCCAGTAAAAAGGGTCTCCGCTTACCTCCAGTCATCATACGAAAAACAGCAGCTTTAAGCTGGCATTTTACGCTGGTGTTCTGTTAGAGGACGTTCCTACCCCAATCGAGGCGACCCATTCGTGCTACAACCATAACATAGCTGCAACGTGGTTCTGCCACGTATAAATCTAATCTGTGCCATGTGGAGGTCATGTAAGAGAATCCGCTGACTAATCAGTTTAATTTTGTTCCGTGGGTGTAGTAAGAGGTTAGAGTCTAACCTCTAACCGTTAGACTATAGGAAATGGCAAAAATCTTATGGTCTCCGATAGATGGCAGTATCATATAATGTAGATCAGATCTAAACTAATGCGATTGTCAATCCATCTGGAAAGCATGACGAATAAGTCAACTCCTTCCTACAAGGAAAGCCTCATGTTCAGCAGTGGACTGTTATGAGCTGAGAAATATAGACTGAGGTGTAGGCTGAGCAAGTGATAATGCCACAATCACAAGAGGCATTCACAGACACCTAAAAACAACAATAAACAAATATGTACACGGTTGAGGAATAAGGTGGAACACCTTACAAACTATTGTTTACTTGATGATTAAATGCTTGGTGGCAAATACAAGCAATAATTCTACATTCCAGAAAATAGTCCTACTCTGTTTGATAACCATATTATAATAAGGTAAAACCTATGCATTATTGAAAAGTAAAAATTTATTATTATATATTTATTATTATATTGAAAATATTCGAAAAATTATTCGGTAATTCGGTAGATTATTTGGCAAACGAATTGGAGAATTACTGTCGTATATTATCATATCATATTAGGTCGCTTCGTTATAAAGTATTTAAGATAAGATTATTGAGTTTTAAGGCTAGAAGCGACGATTAAAAGCAAATATAAATTTATAGCAGCAGAACTTATCGCTTGATAAAGTTTTAATTGATGAATGTTATTTTTTAATGTTTTTAAATAATTTTCGTTTTTGTTTTGAAAGGCTGGGCATGTTTCAAGTAAAAAACGCAGTAGCAAGGCAATAGAAAAATATATTTTTTATTAGATTTAATAATAATAATAATAATAATATATTTTATTCATATATTTCACCATGTTTGTTGTATATTTATCACTTTTTTATATATATTTATATTGATGATAAAATCGTGGGACACTCAATAAGTTCTGAGATATACAAAAAGTATTCTAGATACTATTAATATATATTTTACATCTTTTCAGAATACTCTCCATCATGCTCTATACAAAGTTCCATTCGCCTAAAGCAACTCTGAAAACACTTTTGCCAGTCTTGATCTGAAAGGTCGGAAATCGTTTCTTCTTAGGCAGCCACGGCTTCTTCGGCGCTTGAAAAAAACTTGCCTTTTATTTTTTCTTTGACTCTTGGGAATAAAAAGAAATCACAAGGAGCTAAGTCAGGAGTGTAGGGTGGGTACTTAGAGTTTCAATACCAGATTCCTCAGTAAATGCTTTTGTTTTAAGGGAGGTATGTGAAGAGGCGTTATCGTGATGTAGCATGATTCCCCGAAGCACGGTATTTGGTTTTCTCTCCCGCACAGCTTGAAAAGCTTTGGGTAATGCAACTATAGTATACCTTTCAGAGTTGACTGACCTACAATTTTCTAGCATTGACATCGACCAATGTCCGTTCCGCGAAAAAAAAACTAGCCACCATTTTTTTTTGCGAGGTCTTTGCAGTTTTGTCAGTAAGTGTCCTTCTGAGTAGACCCATACCGATGATGCCTTTTGTTTTTCGGATCATATTGATAGATCCAGGTCTCGTAATCAGTAATGATTTCTGTAAGATGCCACGTTTTCAAAACGTAGACGCATTTCATGGCACCAATACCCACGAATCAGTTTTTCACTTTCGGAGAGCAAACGAGGGATCTTTCGACAACAAAGCTTCCTCACTCCAAGATGTTGATGTTGGGTGGTATGAATGCTCCCCGAACTAATGCCTACAATCTTTTCGATGTCCGTATATGTGATTCGTGAGTCTTCTCGCAACAACATTTCAGTAGTCCATACATTTTTTTCCGTTACTGCTGTTTGCGGGGCCCCCGTTCTTTGGCCATCTTTATGGTTAATTTTACCCCTTTTAAATTCAGCAAACCACCTAAGAATTGTTGCGCGTGATGGTACTGAGTGCCCCAATGCTGATTGTTACCGTTGTAAACTTAATTGTTCGGTTAATCTAAATTTAAAATCATAATAGATCATAGCGCGGAAATGTTCACGGTTAAGATCCATCGTTTTAAATGAAAAGCGCGGGAAACATTGCTGGAAAATTAATAGAACTTTGATTTTTTTAATATTGAGAAATTGGCTTATGGAGTTCTTTTTTTAAATAATTTTGCTTTTTCGAAACATATAACACGGGTACGTTCCATTTTTAAATTTCTAGCATCTCAAAACATATTGAGCGAACTACGTACATTAAAAAAAGAACGAATTTCGGTGACGGCGGGCAGTCTCAACGAAGACTAGCCATATGCGCAGAATAGGATTATAGTGCACGAGTGTATGCGCGAACATAAGTGCACTCTCTACTCCCTGACTCTCATAGTCTGATGGTACAGAATCCAAAATGACCGGAGAGAGATCAAGCGTAGGAACAACGGCATTTGTGTCTTTGGAATCTAGCGGAACTGGGGTTCAATTAAAACGTTACGGGGCCTCCTTAGACTTTCCGTGACGTTTGGAGTTGGAGCATAGGTGGCTACGTTTATCATTAGCGGGTTAGGATGTATCTCGGCCCTTTCAAAGTAGTGCTGAGATATTTCCTTGGTCATGATGCGTCTTACGCAAGCTTTGTAAAGATGGAGTTTGTGTTTTAAGGACAGTTTGCTCTTGCTGTTAACTAACGGATGGAGGCGGCTAGTAACGAAATCCAACGATTAAGAGAGGGACTCCTATGAAATTATATTGCTACTCTTTTCTCAGGATTCACTTCTATTTTCCATAAGCGAAACGTATCGCCTGAGTGATTAGCGATTATTTGTGGAGAATTTTTCGTGATAATAGGCAACGAAAAGAGCCGTGTCATCGGCATAGAGAGCGGTGTTGACTTCTGAGTTTTTCGCGATGTCACTCGTGTAGAGTGTGAAGAGGAGAAGGGAGAGGACGGAGTCCTGAGGAGCTCCAACCCTGAGGATGCGTTTCGAGGAGCAAGTCTTTAGTCGCGATTAATGCGCGAGTGTTCGTATCTGAAATCGAACTGCTCATCTGAAAGAAGCTTGTTAGCGAGTACGTGTTTACAAAATGGCGATTCAGTATGATTCGCTTGTAAACTTTTCTCAGTGTGCTGAGGAGACTAATGGGTCAATATATGGAGGCTAATTTGTGCGGTTTCCCTGGCATCCGGATAAGAGCAGCTAGAGAGAAGAGCGTTGAAAATGTCTACTAGGAGGCAGGACAGATAAGTGGCGCTGAGAGTGATTTCAGCACCCTGTTGCTAATGCCGATGGGACTGGGTGCTGATCGCTTTTTGAGGTTTTTGATTATTTCTGTGACTTCGTCGACGGCGTTTTCTCTGTTTAATTGTTGAATATCCCCCAAAAACATCGTGTGTTGGTTGCTTGACACCCGAATCTTATGAGAGCATTCTTCGACCGCTGAGTTGAGGTGAGTCAATAGGGCGCTAATAGCTTCATTGGCCTCCTCTAGCAAGTCTATTTTGAATGGAATTTTTTCTAAATTATGGGAGGTTATAGACTCGAGTTTGACCTCGAGCTTACGCCAGTCGACGATGGTTTTGGTCTGAAGGACCTCACTATCAGGCTGGCCCACCTGCAAGTGGACTGGCCTCTGATCCGAGTCTAATTCCAAGATCGTCTCGATCGATGATATCGACAACGTGAAATACTTGAGTATTGCTGGTTTCTGATATGTGGTCGTTCTCTGGTAGAAAATGGGTAGCGTATTTGAATCTCAGGTGCGATAACATCGAAGTTTAGTCGCTCCGTAAGATCGAACAAGATCTTGCCAATCGTGTTATGTGTTAGCAAGCGAGTTCCAGGAGAGATGGTTGCAGTTCAGGTCTCTAGCTATTATATCACTAGGGCAAAGGTCTGGTAAATCTGCAATATATGGTTCTAAAAATTGTTTAAGTGGCATTAGGTAAGCCGATACTATGGTTAACAGCGGATGGCCATTAAGAGCTGCCCTACAAATTGACTTTTCTAAGTTTATAAGCGGCGGTCCATCGGAAAGTATTGCAAGGACCTTTTGTAATAGATTAAGGTGCCACCTCTATGGCCGTTCAGTCTATCATTTTTAACTAATCGCCTCTTAAGACACCCTTGGGTAATAGATATAGGGTAGTAGATATTCTTACACCGCAACTACACTGTTTCTTTATTTTATAATGAAAGTTAATTTGCCTTTTTATTGAAAGATAATTATAACTTAAATATTTTTTACATGTAAACACACAATAACATTCCAGGAATTGAGACGTGTACTTCAAGAATATTCATACATATATAAAACTAGAGACAGAAAAGTTATCGTAGGTTTACATACTTTATATAACGCTAGTACCGTAGCATATCAAGAAGTTCCTGTCAAGAATTCAGATCATTATTCTCAAGTTGTCGACCGACATAATATATCTTGTTATTGTTGAAAATGATTCAACAGCACGACTTCTTTCTAAAGTACAAGTGTCCTTGCCGAAATTACTTTTACGAATAACTTAGAAGTCTACTTAGCAAAATAAAATACATTCTGTTACCGCTTACGACTGCAAATTACTTTTTTTTTAACTTTTGTTGTGTAAAAAATACTGGCCAAGAAGACACTGCACGCTAAAGAAAATACTTAATAAAGAATAAGAAAAAAAAAGAAATGACGGTATTGGTTACATGCACACCCACATAAAATGTTTTAATATCTTATATATAAACATAAATTTAATACTAAAACATTAAATTTTATAAAACAAAGCCGTCTTTTTTGGATATTGTATCATCGTCTCAACGAGCTTAAGTTTTATTGAAATCGTAACAATACATAAGTAAAAAAATTAACCGCGAACACTTACGACATGTTGGTTGTTTAATTAGGCGTTTACTACATTATACACTAGACAGAGTGCAGTGACTAGACAGAGTTACTGCTAAAATGATCAAGTACGGTGGGCCTCGCGTCTGGGACAGCTTTCATCTGCTGTGCAATTTGTGCTGGCGCACGGGAGATGTCTCGGATGATTGGCGATCCGCGGTCATTGTGCCTTTATATAAAGGTAAAGGTTCACTTTTTGACTGCGGGTGCTATCGGGCGATCAGCTTGACCAGTTTAGCAAGTAAAGTTTACTCGAAGGTTTTTACACGTAGGATGCAAGAGAAATCGGAAAGATTCTTATGGGAGGCACACTGCGGATTTAGACCTGGAAGAGGATTCACGGATCAAATGTTTTCTCTCCGCATGATCGCGGAGAAGCTTCTGAGTGTTAACCAGAGGATTTTCTGTGCTTTTGTGGATCTGGAGAAAGCATTTGATAAGGTTATAAGGAAGAAAATGTGGGAACTGTTGCCGGGATGTGGTGTGGATGGTCGATTGTTAAGGGCTGTGTAGTCACTTTACTATGACTGTAAAACCTGTGTGCGAGTAGGGCATGACCTGTCACCCATGTTTAGCGTCCAAGCGGGCGTAAAACAGGGTTGTGTCGTGTCTTCCTGGCTGTTCATACTGTATCTCAACAGCTGTTTACAGAAGCCGAAAAATAGCTGTTTGGGTGTGAAATTGGGTGACATAAAAGTTAATTGTCTGCTGTATGCTGATGATGCAGTGCTTATTGCACCTTCAGAAGCAGAACTGCAGGCATTAGTCACGTGTATGAAAGAGGAATGTGAAATTAAAGGTCTCCGTTTGAATGCTAATAAAACTAAGGTTCTGGTATTTGAAAAGGACGAAGAGAGAACGAAATGTGAAATATGGGTAAATCAGGAATGTCTAGAACAGGTAAATGAAATTGTATACTTGGGGAGTGCTTTCAGCCGGGATGGAAGATGTGATTTAGATGTGGATAGGCGTATCGATGCCGGAAACAAAGTCAATGGTGCCCTGAATGCATTAGTAAAAAGGCAAGGCGTGGTGAAGAGTGCACGCCTTGCAATACATAACGCAGTGTTGGTACCGACTTTGTTATATGGCAGCGAAACCTGGGTATGCTAGAAGAAGCATAAAAGCAAGTTGAATGCAGTGGAGATGCGATCTCTTCGTAAAATGAGTGGCGTTAGCATAGCCGACCGAAAGCGAAACGAAGAGATTCGCAATATGGCAGGATTGAAAGATGACCTTATCACAAAAATTGATAGGGGCGTGCTCCAATGGTTTGGGCACGTTGAGCGAATGAGTGAAGACCGAATGGTGAAGAAAATATATAGAGCGAAAGTAAATATTAAAAGGTGTCGAGGTAGACCGAGACTAACTTTCGAAGACCATGTGAGCAAATTGCTCGAAGAGGGGAGGGTCAAGAGTACTCGGATACCTAGACGTGCATGTATGAAGAAGTTAATGAACCTGAAAGAAGCGGAAGATGTATGTAAGGATCGTGACACTTGGCGATCTGTTCTCTCTGGCTACCCCGTTAGGGATTGTGCGTGAAGATAAGTAAGTAAGTACTACATTATATGGATATCGCTCTACGGTTCTGAGGTAATGTATAATGACAACAGTAATAAATATGGACCAAAAAAATTGTACTTACTAATTCTATAATATGTAGAGCTGTCAGTTCATTATTTGTTGGTTACAGCCTATCTAAAGTGCACTGATGAACATAGGCCTCCCCCCAGATTGCTCTATAGGGGAGATTTCGCTTCAGTTCTCACGCTTGGCAGACGGCTGGGCAACAGTTTTTAATATTATAAAGATGTTTACAGGAAGAGACTGTTGCGCACATCATATTTCAGTTTACTTCTGTAACCTCTTACGACATCCACGAAATGATATGGGGAAGTGGATACTTACTCTGTCAGTACACATAACTGTCAGTTAATTATAGCTCGGAATCAGCAAGTAATTTTAGTATTAAAGCGACTGACATATTCAAACTGAATTTTCACAGTTAATAACAAAATTACAAGAATCGCAATCCGCCCGTGAGATTACCCAATTACGTAATTTTCATGAATTGAACCCGTTTACCGCCGCCGGAAACTTGTAGGCCGGCATTAAAAGTGAGGTCGCGAGGTGACTATTGTTCATATTTTAACGAGCTTGAGACGACGGGTTAAAAATGGAAACAACGTAACATTGAAAAGCGGTTTAAGATTTGGAAAGAAATGTTTCTTAGTTATATTTCTTGTAATGTTATTCACCGCGTCGTCTTATAGTTAACAGGGTTATCAAAGAGTAGCAAAATTTTAAACTTAAGTTCAAATATATAAATCATCATCATTCTCTAAACCATTTCCCATTATCTGGGGTCGGCGCAGTAAACCTTCTTGTTCCATTCCTCTCTATCAGCCGTCATTTCCATACTTACTCCTTTCATTCTCATATCACTCTTCACACAATCGATCCATCTTTTATTCGGCCTTCCTCTGCCCGTGTGTCCCTCCACATTCATATTCAACACTCGTATTGTGACATGACTTTCATTCCTCCGCATCACATGCCCAAACCATGCCAATCTGCTTCCTCTCACCTTTTCTACCACTGGCGCTACTTTCAGGCTTCCTCTTATATACTCATTCCTTATCTTATCCATCCTTGTCACACCACACATCCATCGTAACATTCTCATTTCATTCGCATGCAGTCTATTTTCATCCTTCTTCTTGACGGCCCAGCATTCACTTCCATACATGACGACAGGTCGGATGATCGATTTGTAAATTTTCCCCTTCAGCCTTATTGGCATTCGGGGATCGCACGTTGTGGCTGTGACCTGTCGCCATTTCATCCACCCTGCGTTAATCCTATGCTGCACAGCTCTATCTATTCCGCCGTCGCCTTGAATGAGGGAACCGAGGTACTTGAAATCTGAGCAGGTAGGCAGTATAGCGCCATCCAACGACATGGGTACAGGACTGGAAAGACCGCCGAAATCACAGCACAGATATTCGGTTTTGGATCTGCTGATCTTCAAGCCAACACTTTCCAGCCTCTGTTGCCACCCCGTCAGTCTGCTCTGTACCTCGATGCCTTCTTCCCCGACAAGCACGATGTCATCGGCAAAGAGCATGCACCAGGGTGCCTCATCCTGCAGGTCCGACGTCAAAGCGTCCATAATCAGTAGGAAGAGGTAAGGGCTCAATGCCGACCCTTGGTGCAGCCCTACCGCCACATCGATACTGCCCGTAGTTCCCGCGGCAGATCGTACACATGTACGGGATGCTCTGTACATAGCACGGACTAACCTCACATACTTCCCAGGCATACCTTTCATCTTTAACGCCCACCACAAAACCTCACGGGGAACCCGATCGTACGCCTTTTCAAGGTCGACAAAAACCATGTGCAGATTTTTATGCACGCGCTTGTACTTTTCGCACAATTGGCGTAATGCGAAAATGGCATCTGTCGTACCTCGACCGGGCATGAATCCGAACTGGTTTTGTGTTATCTCACACTCTTCTCTCATTCTTCTCTCTATTATTCTTTCCCAGACTTTCATAGTATGTGACATGAGTTTTATTCCCCGGTAACTGCTGCAGTTTTGAACGTCTCCTTTGTTTTTAAAAATGGGGACCAGTATACTACTGCACCATTCCTCAGGTATTTGTTCTTCCTGCAACAATTTACCGAAAAATAAACTCAACCACTTCCATCCATCCGCACTCAGCAACTTCCACACTTCTACTGGTATTCCATCTGGGCCGACTGCCTTCCCATTCTTCATATTCCTAACAGCCATTTTTACTTCTTCCACACTAATTTCTCTCACTAAGCCCATATTCACTGGTGGGTTTTCAAGCATACCATTCCATTCATTCTCCTCATTCATCAATTTCTCAAAATACTCCTTCCATCGCTTCTTTATACTTTCATCGTCAGTCAAAATCCTTCCAGAATCATCTTTTATACATTTTACATGTGAAACATCTCTTCCATTCCTTTCTCTCGCTCTTGCAATTTGAAAAAGTCGTTTTTGACCTTCGGGGCTTTCAAGGGACCGATATAATTTATCTTGCGCCTCTGCCCTACAAATAGCAACTTCCTTCTTCGCTCTCTTCTTACATTCTTTATACGCCTCTCTCTTACTTTCTTTTATGGATTCATTCTGGTCTTCTACGCTCTGCCATTCTTTAAAGGCATTTTTCTTTTCTCTCAAAACTTCTCTAATACTTTCACTCCACCACCACCCATCCTTATCTATCATACGCTTCCCTTTTGTTTCTCCTAACACCTTCCTTGCCACACTTCGGATACAATCAGCCATTTCCTTCCAGCACTCATTCACACTCATTCCTTCCATATCACCCATCTCTATCATCTTGTTTACAACTAGCTCTCTAAATTTACTTGCATACTCCTCCTTATGCAACAAATGCCACTTTATTTTGGGTGGGGGACGATCCTTATGTTTGTTGAGGCGAACAGTTAAGCAGATGTCAGCCAGCAGAATTCGGTGCTGGGATACTAAGTCTTCACCTGGAAGTTCAAATATATAAATATTATACCGTTATTGCAGATTTTAAAAAACGAGTTAATAAGGCTTCAACTTTTGTTTGACACCATCCAAAATTAAATGTGATTTATGGGCAAAAACGTTTTTGCCTATCGGCCTAAAGGTCGACCCCTTAGGAATGTGTGCATGAGCATTAAAACCAGTTAAAATAATGCACTAACACGCTACAACATATTTTTTTATATTAGATAGTATATAATAGGCCAGATCCTTAAAGAGCTTACTCCTTTCTAAAGGGCCGGCAACGCACCCGCAATTCTCCTGGTGTTGCGGTTGATCATGGGCGGCGGTAGTCACTTAACATCAGGTGAGCCGCATGCTCGTTTGCCCCCTCTTCTATAAAAAAAAAAATCCTAAGAGATGGAGTAATAGTCTAGTAGAACACGCAGAAAGTCGAAGAATGCTTTTTCCTTGCTTGCTTGCTTTGACCTTTGTTCAGCTGTGGAACTACGAAGGACTGTAATGATGATGATGATAATGCTATTTTGTCACAGTGTTCATGTCAACGCTGATAAAAGATCCCCCAAGTATTTGTTACAGTCAAAACTCATAACCGATCAAAACCTCTTTAGACTGAAAAAATCAGGTAAAAGTAGTTTTGACTAAGGATGTTGGTCGAAACCACTTTTAACTGCAACAATACTGGGCAATAGTGATTTTGACCAAATTTTATCGGTTAAAAGTGGTTTTAACTAAGAATGTTAGTCAGAACTACTTTTGACTTATACTTTTTGAAATTAAATATGTCAATTCTAAAATTATATTTTATATCACTAAAATGTACGCGGCTATAGAGTGGCCCGAGGGCAACCCCAGCTGCACCTCAATGTCCCTCAGTTTTAATCGGGCAAAACCATTCTAGACTAAAACATTAGTCAAGACTGTTTTTGTGATAGTAGAAAAAAGAAGTAAAAGTAACTTTTAAAGAACTGAAAAGAATAAAATTGTTCTTTGAAGAGTTTTTATTAAAAGTTCATTTTTTTACCTTTTTAGTTGACAAATTTGTACTAAATGTGTTTCTCTCAATCTCATTTTTTGTAAATAGTCATTGATGGCCAACGGTGACAATTGCGCTATTGCAACATTATATTTTTTAATTAAATTAGTTTAATAAATATAGTGTAAACTGTTTCAAAAAAATAATAATAAACCATGTAGGCGCGATTTAATAATATCATAATAATAATAAAAAACGAAAAGCCGTGGTAGCTCAGATAGTTAGCCCTCGCTGTAAATTTCACAGTACGCGAGCAAAACGGGTTCGATCCCCGCCGGCACCAATGAAATTGTTAATTACAATTTGAAGTGCCGATTTACCACGTGCTCGGTGGTGAAGGAAAAAATCGTGAGGAAACCTGCAGGTCTGAGAAATTAAAAAAATATTTCGGAAACATGTGAAGTTTGCCAACACGTATTGGGACAGTGCGGTGGACACTTCCTTGCCTTAAAACTCCCTCAGAAATGAGAGGGGAAGCCTGTGCCCGGCAGTGGGACGTATATAGGCTGTAAATTTAACTTTAAAAAAACTACGGTTGTCAACCCATCTGTCAAGGGTGGCGACTTTGGCAAAACCCTCCCTACAAAGCAATCTGGGAGGACATATATTATTTTCAGTTGACTTTTAAGGCCTGTAATCAATGGAATAGAATTAAGGGTTATATTGCCAGAATAAAAGCTTATTTTGGGCTTTGGGGTAGCCAAAGGACCACTCCAGCCGCACATTAACCTACTGTCACTGATATTACTTGATACTATTTTATTTTTTACTAAGTTTAATATTTTATATTTAATATTAAATAAAAACTTCGTTTATTGCCACTTTCAGAAAAGATGACGATCGTTTGTAATTGAAAAATGTACCCAATTGTCGCAGTTATACATTTAACAACTAAATCATGACGCTCTGTATTGCAACAGGCAACATTGTTATCAACGATCGTAATCCACACATGTCGCGACATATTAGGGTACAGAGAACGTACAAGTTGGAAAGCGAATTTTTATTCAACAGTAATTTTCAGCTGCTATATAATTTACTAAAGTAGAAGTAAAATACAGTCTAAAAGTATATACGTCCCTCCGCCAGGCACGGGCTAAGAGGACCTTATTGCTCATATCTGAGAGGGTTTTAGGGCATACAAATATCCACTGCACTACCCCAATGCGTTTTAAAGAAGTTCACATAAATTCATAGCTCTAGAAATTACAATTAACATTTTATTATTTATTTTATTTATTTATTTATTTACCATATTACAAATCATTACAAGAAAGAAAAAAAAACTATGCTAAAAAGTCGCATACAAAAAACCACTAAGGTTTGTGCTGACGCGACCTGAGTCGACATTATATTAAAGTATAATTAATAATTAACTACGTTTGTAAGAGAAGAAAAAGAGAAAAAATTTATAGCCTTATAGGACCTGAGCAAACGCATAAGCGCTGTTTTAAGTGGTACCATTATAAGTTATCCAAAAATTACAGTTTAAGTTTTCTTTTAATGTTTTTATATTTAATTTGTCGCGGAATTCTGGGGGTAGGTTGTTTATAAGTCTTGGAACAATGTAACCTGCCGTTCGTTCCCCGTACTTGGGTGCTTGATTTCTAATATTAAGTCTTCATTAAAAAAGTGTTTTTTTAATAGTAAATATTTGACTTGCGTATGAACTGGTAATATATTACAGTGCTTGAAGAGCATACTATCATCATTATGAAATTGACGTCGAATTATGTCTGTTACAATTTTTTTAAGGATTCTTATATGGAGGTTATATATTTTGTTTAAATAAGTATTATATGTACGACCATAGCTACCTAAACTATACTGTATATACGATTCTGCTAGAGAGTTATATAACATCATCTTAACTGGGAACGGAATTCTGTACTTCAGTATTATAATGTTAGCTAAGAATTGTCTTAATTTGCTACAAACATACTCGATGTGGTTATGCCAAGTAAACTTACTATCGATCTGCATTCCGAGATATGTCTGGGTATTGACGAGATCTATAGAGGGGCAACTACATGTGTTTTTACAAGAAGAGTGAAGGCAACTATGATTGTGAGCAACTACGTGCTTGGATAAAGTACACTTGATATAAGGAGACTTTATGTGTAACAGCTTGGTTTTGGTGGAGTTCAGAACCAATCCGGCGTCATGACACCATTTTGCAAGCATATTAAAGTCAGACTGTAACAATTCACATGCTATATCAGGGTCTTTATCGGCGACTAGCAAACATGTATCATCTGCAAACTGGTAGCATGAACAGTGATTTATGTAAAAGCGCATGTCGTTTACATATGACAGAAAATGGTGGGGGCCAAGCACAGATCCCTGTGCTGTGCCTTCAGTTACAGTCACCGGGTCGCTGTGTGTGTCATTTATTCTCACATAGAATTTCCTATTTTTAAGATAATTTGTACACCATCTCAGAAGAGGTCCCCGTATTCCACAATCGTCCAACTTAGTGATAATTTGTTTATGATCAAGAGTATCGAATGCCCGTGAAAAGTCTATAAATAGGACGAGTACATGTTTTTTGTTATTAAGATACTCGTGAATTTCATCTGTTAACTTCATCAAGAGATCATTTGTACCCTTCCCATCTTGAAAACCATACTGATTTTGATATATTACATCGTGCGTATTGTAGAATTTATAAATTTGTTCACACACATACTTTTCTACTATTTTATCTATTGAAGATAATATAGTGATTGGTAGATAGTTCAGGAAATCATCCCGTCTTCCTTTCTTGTATATTGGTCTAACACATCCTATCTTTAGTTCGTCGGGATAAATGCCAGTTTCAACACTTGTATTGATTAGGTTGGCAATGGCCGTGGTCCCTTCTGTGTCCATACATTTTATATCAGAAACCCCAATATTATCATAGCCTGGTGCCTTATTAGAGCTAAGTTTTTTGATTATTTTATCAACCTTGTCACGGGTTGCTTTTTGAAAGTATATACTCGAATTATTTGGCCAAGAATACTTACTGGGACTTAACAAATTCAAATTACAGCTTTGGATTATGTTTTTCACAGCTTTATCAAATCCTATAGCAAAGTTATTTACAATATCTTTGATCGTCTGCCCTTTAAATGCTTTTAAAACTGCCGCATCTACTGACGATGTTACACGCCCAAGCATTTTGTTGATTATTTGATAAACTTTTCTTGTATTTTTGAAATTCTGTTGAATGTTTTAATATAGTATCTATTTCGTTTATTCTCTAATACTTTATGAACTTTATTTCTTATTGTATTGTATTCTAATCTTAATTTTGAATCGAGTGGATTTCGTTTCCAAGAACGGAACAGTTTGTTACGTTTTTCGCATAATCGATTGACGTTATCATCGATCCATGGTAGTTTATATTGATTATTAATATTATGTTTGTTAAACTTATGTTTAATAATACTTGTAGCTGCTTTTTTAGCACTTTGAAAAGATCGTTTAATGAAGTTAAAGATCTCAACAGGTGATTTCGTAGAGTTTGTTTGAAGCCATTTAACATTTTTTAATTCTTTGTAAAGTATATCATCATAATCAATGACTTGTTTAAAAACCTCCCGTATGTCAACACTAACTGAATCGCCCATGCAAGCGAGCATGATTGCTCGGTGATCTGCCAGTAGTGTTGCCGTTTTAGCCACTTTGTGGCTAGATCTAGCGGATTTTCAAAGGTTTTAGCCAAAAAAAATCAATTTTAGCCACCAAAACGAATCTAGCTACTTCTAACTACTTCTGGTAATTTTTGTTAGCTACTAAGTTCTTTTAAAGAAACATGTGGTTACCGCCTTTTGCTGAGAAGGCAACACTACCGCGGTCCACTCACTCTCCGCGCCGCAGGTGTAATCTATGATCGGGGTTTCCCCAACTCCACTCATATAGTACCGAAAGTCGAAACGATAGATCGCATTGTTCTTGTTTAGCCGTAGCCTCTCACGCGTGGATAGTTCTTACATTTTTCATTTTTGTTAAGTTTTAAAGGTGAATTGAGAGTCTTGAGTTCTTGGAAAGTTATTGGAAATATCATGGATGTTCCTCTCAAGAAAAAGAGCTACATTCAAAAATATAGGACTGAATGGGAGAATGACGAAGACTTTAAACAGTGGATAAAGCCAATAGCGGATACTCCAACGAAAGCCTTTTGCAAGTATTGTCATGTAGAAATTGCTGCCAAAATTTATGATTTACGTAAGCACAGAGAATCTAAAAAACACAAAGCAAAATGTGAATTAATCACAAAAAATAAACAGATCCAGTTTACCTCTACACCTGATGATGGTTCAAAGAACAGTCAAAAAGCTGAAGGCCAGCTTGCCTTGTTCATTGCTGAACATACTTCCATATCCAACACTGACCACCTTACAGACCTTTGTAAAGAAGTTTTTCATGATTCAAAGTGTGCCAAAGATATAAAAATGCATAGAACTAAATGTACGCAAGTTATAAATCAAGTGCTGGCGCCGCATTTTAAGGATACTCTTCTAAAAGATATTGGCACGCAGAAATATAGTATTATTTTAGATGAATCTACGGATGTTAGCGTCTCAAAATACATGGGAATAATAATACGATATTTTAGCCTGAATACGAATAATATTGTGTCATCATTTCTGTCTCTGGAGCCTATTGAAAGAGCTGATGCGAGAGGTATTGTCACATCTTTAGTAAAATGTTTGGAGTCACAAAGTCTTCCAATACAAAATTTGATTGGGATCGGCACCGACAATGCCTCGGTCATGACGGGCCGAAATAACAGCGTAATTGAAATTTTGAAGAGAGAATATAATTTACCAAATTTGATCCTCATTAGATGCATCTGCCACTCTTTGCAATTGGCGGTCAGCCATGCGTCTGAAAGCAATCTGCCACGTAACATAGAATTTCTGATAAGAGAGACGTACAACTGGTTCTCCATTTCTCCAAAACGCCGAGACGAATATAAAGCGCTGTTTCAAACAATTAACTGCGGGGATGAACCATTAAAAATATTAAAGGTTTGTGACACCCGTTGGTTATCAATAGAGCCTGCTGTGTTGAGAATATTGGCACAATGAAACGAGTTAAAACTACATTTTTCTTTGGCCAGAGAGAAGTGCTATACAGCGGGACTTCTTTGGGAAATGTACAATGACGAGGGTAATCGTCTTTACTTATGTTTTTTGAAAAGTATTCTTCACGACGTTCAAATTGGCATTAAGGTATTTGAAGGTGAAAATATTGATCCTGTCAAACTGTTAGAAACTCTGATGACCTTGTTACGATCTGTCTGCGTTAGAATAATAATACCAGGCGCCGCGACAACAGACAAAGATTTCCTCACTATCAAAGTAGAAGATCATCTAGATCCAGTTGCACATTTGGGACATCTTTTCGAATCTCATGCCAGTAATAGCAACTTATCTCCGCAAGCAATTTCTAATATCAAAAAACGATGCATCGACTTCAGTGTCAAGTTGGTACAAGAAATTCAGAACAGAATACCTTCTAATTACGAGATCCTAGCAAAAGTAACACTCTTAAGTCCAGAGAACACATTAAAACAGATCAAGGATCCTCATGCACTGGTTGGATTAGCAAGAGAATTGGGATTCGATGACCAAAAGACAGATAAAATTGTTCAACAATGGAAAACTATACAATTCATAGAATGGGAAACTGCAGGAGACAGTGTTAAATTCTGGGCGCAAGTCTTAAAATACAAGAATGCAGCAGGAGTTAATACATTTCGAGAACTAGCTGACTTGGCTATTGCTGCAATGTCCCTTCCTCACTCTAATGCGGAAGTAGAAAGGCTGTTCAGCGTGATGAACACTGTAAAAAATAAATTGAGAAATAGAATGTGTTCATTGACACTCAATTCTATAATAATGATTAGAAATCAATTAAAAATAAAGAAGAAAAATTGTCACAACTATGTTTTACCGCCTGAGGTTTTAAAAAAAATTAAAAAAACTGTCAAACCTTTAAAACAAATCGTAACACCATCTACATCATCATCACCCATTGACGAAGAGGTTATAGAATTACCAGATGACATTGCAGACCTACAAATTGATTATTAATTTTTATTTTTTTTCAAATAATTTAATTAGTTACTAAATTTTAATTGTAGATACGTACAAACATTATTGTTAGTTTTAATAAATACTTAATTAACTTAAGTATATTAGATCCGGTTTTAATTAAACCCACTTATCCCTAACCTTGTATATTATTTAATTATCAATATAGAATATTAAAGTAGGCAAAGGATATTATGATATTAGCCACTTCTAGCTACTTTTAGATTACGATTTTTTTTAAAAGCTGGCCACTTTTTTATTCTATTTAGCCACAAACTAGATTGTCCAAACGGCAACAGTGTCTGCCAGTGTAATGTCTAACGCCGCGGCGTACGGATTAAATGTGGGGAGACGTGCAAATATGTGGTCAATGCAGGACTTTGTGATAAGATTTAGTTTTTTTTTCTATCCTAGTATAGTCAGATATTCCACACATTAATCCATACTCGCTAAGCATTTCTAGGTATGAGTCTTTAAGTGATGAGGCACTTTTCTGGTCAATATTTGTATCACCTATCAAGATTAGATTTCTTTTTTCGTTAAACGTGGACATGCATTTGCTCAACTCCTTTACAAAAATATACCTATTTGTTTTTGGCGGTCTATATACTGCACACAAAACTATATCTTGATTTGAGTTAAGTTTTATAGTACCTATTATGTTTTCAAATGTTTTGGTGTGTTGTTGTATTAAGGTGAATTTAAGGTGATTTTTAATGTATATAATAATGCCACCCCCTCTTTTATTAGACCGTAGTAGTGTGTACATGTTATAGGCCGTCAAGTTATATAGATTTACAATATTATTGGAAATACCAGCCTCTGTTACGACTATTATGTCTACAGGGAACGTGCAGTTATGAATGACTTGTTGTAATTTCGTAAAGTTTTTTATCATAGATCTTATATTAACGTGCAAACAAGAAATATTTAAATGACAGTTGCTAGGTAGCTGTTTGAAAAACGAGTTTGTTGAGGTACAATTTGTTAATTGATTTATTTGTTCTGACATTCTATTACAACTGTTTTTAACTACGAAAGCTGTGATTTGAAAGTGAGAGACTAATGTAGAATCATGGAGTTTTCCGGTTGTTTTTGTAAGCGGTTAATGTCATAAATAGATCGGATACACAAGATTCTACTATTGCTCGTTTTTCGAACACATACTTTCCCATCTTTAAACCATATGAACTGAAAAGATTTACCTAGTTGGGATTTGGCTGTATACAATAGTGTTTTATACAATTTCGTAAGTGCTTCCCTGAAGTATACACGGTTTTCGACGGAATCGTGGGGGATGTTGGGTACTAGAGCTCCAGCTGTGAGCGTTCTTCCTTTGCTGACTTCAATCCATCGGCTACGAATAGTTTTACTATTCATTTCGACGAGAATCGGGCCAGGTTTATTTTTTGATCCGGGTAGTCATGACGAGGATTGGATATCATCTTTGTTTAATTCGAGTTTAACAGCTATCATTTCAAGTACTTCTGGTATATCTTTTGGAGGTGTATCAGGTAAACCAGCTATTTCTAGAGTAGATGCTAGACTCTTTTGTTCGTAATTATTTATCTCTTGTTCTATCGCAGATACTCTCAGTTCTAGATTTTTATTTTTGTTAACTAGGTCTTGGTTTTTGGTCTCCAAATCCCTGATGGCACCATCCTGTTTTTTGATAGAATGTTCCATAGTAGAGATTTGATCACTCAAGAACTCCAAGGTCCTTAAAGGTTTTTTTGATCTCGCGACTTATATCTTGTACTAGCTTGTGTGTGTCAATTGGTTGTAGGTTGGACCCTACATCGGGTTCATCAACTCCATCGTCGTCCTCTGGAATCATGAAAGAAGATCTTCTGGAAATATTTTTTAAGCAGTCTTCACAGCTCCACTCGATACCCGGAGAGTTGCGAAGCGTATTCAGCTGCTTCTTAGATAGTTTGGAACAGGTGGAATCAGCGTGAACTATCTTATCACATCTGCTACACTCTAGGCCTGGGGCTTTCTTCGTGATATTTTTCTTACACTTAGAACATTTTTTTAACACCATCGTGGGTAGAACTAAGATTTCCGTTAGCAAACAGTGCGACTTTTCGCTACGATGTCACGAGTCAACCAATAAAATATATAACTAAAGTAATAGACTTATTAATGAATCCATCTAGATATTAAAATACATTAAATAATATACTAGAAAAACTGATTATTAATGGAGGATAAATTTAGATGTCTATAGGCCACAGTATCTACTTACCATCAGGTATTTTAAAAGTAGTAGAGTTACGCTGCCGATATATTATAGTTATATCACGAAAGGATCGGCTAGACCCAGGTAGGACCACACTCTCATAGAATACCATTAACAATTTCATTGGGTGCCAGATGCGTTGTCACCCCTGAGATTAAGATTACCTCATTTCCAGTAAAAAGGATCTCTGGTTCTCTACACTCACCATGTATAGGTTGTTATTTTACGCTGGTATTCTATGAGAGTGTGGTCCTGCCTGGGTCTAGCCGATCCTTTCGTGCTATAACTATAATATATCGGCAGCGTAACTATACCACTTTTAAAATACCTGATGGTAAGTAGATACTTTGGCCTATAGACATCTAAATTTATCCTCCATTAATAATCATAAACTACCAAAAACTTTCTACTTTATAATTTTGTACATTCTAAAAGTACGATTTAATTTGTTAACTTTTTTCTGACACCTTTTTTAAATAAAGAACTTAATAATGTACTTTTACATATTTACTGATATTTTTAAGTTTTCGCTGTTACTGTACATGCGTATATCCGCTGTTGGAAATCGGATACACATCCAAATTTAACCCAAAAATTTCTCTTGTAAACAGTGCTATGTGAATACCCTTTAATTAAAACAAGCAGTGTCCGCCTAACTCCCGTTTGCTTATAAAATGCCGAATGTATTTTATTAATGTATACAAACAGGCATCCCTAAAACTGCTGAGTACGAGTATATTATTAAAAACCTCAATACCGAGCCGTATACGATAGAAAAAGTGTGGAAAATGAAAATACCGAATAAACTTTTTAGGCTATTGTAAAAACTGGGTTTTGTCCTCCAGAACGCATTTCGGCCACAGCGGCCAGCCTCGCCGGAGACTAGCCATCGGCGCAGAAACAGGATTACAGTGCCCAAGTGTATGCGAAAGCACAGGTGCACTCTTTATATCCTCATTCTCATAGTCCAATGGGACGGTAAACCGACACGACCGACCGAACACGACGACGTAGAGAGATCAGGTGCGGGACCAGCTTTACGTGATTTCCAAGGCACGGGGGTGAGACACAGCCAACTTCCATACTCCGGGCAGATTACTGAGAATTTAATGAAGCGACAGTAGCCTAATGGCAGGGCGCGGACCGCGAACTCAAAAAGGTCGTGGGTTCGAATCCGCTATTCGACTACTGGCGTGATCCACTCGTAACACAAGCAATTTAAGCTTACCACGAGTGGTTAAGGGGAATATTAGTAATGTTTATAGCATTGTTAATATTCTTTAATAAAAAAATATTAACGAAAACCTCAATAGACGGATTTTTTATTGGCCCGATCCGGGATTTGAGCCCGGGATCCCATGATCAGCAGTCGCACTAATACAACGAGGTACTGGGGTAGTTTTTAGGGTATTGTTTACAAATTAAAACCGTGAGGTGACGGTTTAAGAATATCCGCCGTCGGTGGCGTAACAGAGGGAAACAAACCGGGAGGTAGGCAGCAGCATCTTCCTAATAATAGCAGGCATAAAGAACTGCGGTTGTTTAACCGTTGCTAGTCGTGGCAGCTATATATACAATATGTAAAGTAATATACGCACACCCTCAGACAGCCCAATTAGTATATTATGTTATAATCATAATACATACACTGAATTTTAGTTAAACATTTTTATGCACTGATTATTTATCAAATTAGTTAAGTTATACTAATTCCGGAAGAATGTTGTGGTCACAGTACAAATCCACGAACGCAAAGTCTTTAACGTGCTTGAAATAACGTTCATTTTACTTTATTTTTATTGAATGACATGATGATGGTTAAAAGTCTTATTGCCTTAAGTTAAGGTCCATTTCAGTTTGTTTTGACTGTACAGATTTAGTGTGACTGTAATTTACGTAGTTTTAATTATTTTCGGGATAAAAAATTACCTATATTAACCCGGCGAGCATGAGCCAGGGTATCACACACCCTGATAAAATTTCAAGGTGGTGTATTTTTTAAAATCCTCGCCTGGAAACTCTAACTCGCTCAGTAGCTGGAGAGCTGGGCGCGTGGGGCGGGTTAGTGGCGTGATCGCAGTGTGGGGTGGGACACCGGCCGTTATATTCGTGGGCAAACCTCTCTCGGGTATGTTATACCCTGCTTCATTTTTGACGTATTTTTTTACGTAATGATTTGATCATGAATTATGATTGTTTTATTAGTTTTTTCTTTGATGATTTTAGTATATTAATTGGTTGTTCATTCATTTATACTGTGTTATGTTAGTCGCAACAGTAAACGATGGGCTATGACTTTATTCTATGGTGTCTTGAACATGGCAGCTATCAATGCTTGCATTATATTTATATCGAGCAAACAAAAACGTCACAATCAAGAGAACGGAATTCATTCGTAATTTTATTTTTTTCGTGATTAATATTTTTTATATTATTTTTATATATTATTATTTATTTACGAACACCTACATTCAAGAAAGTCAAAAAAGCATACTCTAAGCATTGAGTTACAATACCTATAGAGTCACAAACAGACAAATAAAATGTCCGCGCCAAAACTCGGCGCACGCTGCGAAGTGCGCAGAGTTTTTGTTTAGTTGTAAGGCGACCACAATCCTCGTACAACGTCCGCGATGCCAAAGTGTTCGGTGATTTCCTGCCCAAATAACAGCAGACACGTGCGAAAAAAGGATGGTGTTTCATATTTTAGGTAAGTATCATACCAAATTTACGTATTTATGTATCCACAGTGCATGTTTTCATTTAAATTTCAATAATTTTCATTTTATTAGCAAACTAAATCACTCACCGCCGACCGCGCGGCGCCGCGATAACGTGCCCTTGAGTGAATGATGATGACATTGCATACGAGCGACTTTGAACATTGTACAAGCAGGTTAACGTCTAAATTCGAGCAAATGTCATTTTGAACTATATAATATCAAAATATATAGGTATATGGAACGGCGCTCGGACATTTTTTGAGTATTGTCAGTTAGAGATTGTGACTCTATAGGTATTGTAACTCAATGACTCTAAGCTACATCCGCCAGCGAATCTTAAAACAGTTTGGTGAGCCCTCGCCTAAACATGTGAATATACCTAGGCGATATGTCAGATGTCAGGATTGTCCATACAAGAAGGATAGAAAAACCAAATATTCCTGGAATGCTTGTGCCAAGCCCATATGTATGGATCACGCAAAATTTATTTGCGAAAATTGTGCTGATTTCGACAGTGGTGATTAATCATAATTTTTAATTAAAAAAAAAATTATAATAAGTTTTTATAATATTTATAATTATAACAAGGAGGATCTCACTATGTTTTAACTTTAAGTTGATTTACACTCTAAAGAATAATATTTTTGTTGAATTATAAATTTTTGTAAGTCCTTAAACTTTTGTTTCTTTAATTATAAAGTTTATGAAAAACACGATTATATAATAATAGTTTCACAATTAAGAACTTGTTTCATTTAATTTTATTAAATCATTCATTATTTTACATAATAAAATCATCAAAGTAAAAATAATAATAATAAGAACTTAAATATGGTACAATAAAATATGGGTATGTCCCACCCTGCCACATTCTCTATGTAACTTTTTTTAACCTCATGCTCGCCGGGTTAAAAATGATAGGAATCGATTCAGTAAACGATTCTAAACAAGCTACTTTTTCAAAGTGCGTTAATTATGTTACATGTTGTATATCCCCCCTATAAGGCAATCTATGAGAAGGTCTATACCTCGCTATGTCGTATACTATATACAGCAGTGGTGGTTTGACTGCCTTGTTGGTCTAGTGGTTGTAGTAGTGCGACTGCTGATTACGATCTCCTGGGTTCGAATCCCGGGTCGGGCCAAAAATCAATTATTGAGTTTTTCTACCAAGATAATCTCAGTAGCTGCCCGAAGTCAGGAAGTTGGCGGTGTCTCACACCCGTGCCTCGGAAAACACGTAAAGCCGGTCCTGCGCCTGACTCTCTCCCGGTCGTGTCGGTTTACCGTCCCATCGAATTATGAGAGTGAGGGAATAGAGAGTGCACCTGTGCTTGCGCATACACTTGGACACTATAATCCTGTCCTGCGCCAACGGCTAGCCTCCGTTGAGGCAGGCCACCGTGGCCGAAATTCGGTCTGGAGGACATTATTATTATTGTTATTATTATAATTACAGCAGTGGACTTTGGATAGGGTGTAACTGTAAAGGTAGCGGTATACGATTTTAAATTTAAAATCTACTAGGAGCGTAAGTCAGGTCGGTATTTCGTAGTCAGTTCAGTACAGCATTAACAGTCAGAATTTTTTAATACAATAAGGGTGACAAGCGACCACACGGTCCACACAACACGCGGCTGAAGCTATTATTTCAAGTTGATATTCTGTGCGAGCGCGTTCTTTCCCTGGTAGAGCTCACCCATTTGTGCTACAGTCATAATACGCTGTACGTGAACAGTAACATATAAATTTAAACGTAAAATCATGCTGCAGCTATATTGTGGTAATATAGCACTAATGGGTCTTCTCGACCGGGGAATGCCCATGCTCTCACAGAATATTAACATGAAATAACAGCTGAAGCAGCTGTGTTTTGTATGATGAATGACGAGGAACCTGCATTATTTAGGTTGGTAAATAAAACGTTCTATTTTTACCCCCGAAAACAGAAGGGTTGTGTATGTTTGTTTTTTTAGTTTGAAGGGTGTCTTAATAGTGTTGCTGGCTATGTTTCAAGAAAATCTGTTCAGTCGTTTGAAGATCATCAGATTTTGTTATTTCGGGAGTATCTTAATGTTATTTGTAGTGTAGGTACGTCATATTTAATTTATAAAGTTGTCAATGTCTGATATTACTCACGGTCACATCCGACACACAAATAAACCACTAGGAATAGATAAAGCTTTGATTGCATGTGAGTGAAATTAAAAATAACGTTTTCAAAGTCTGTAAATACAAAAATATAATGATGATAGAATTTTAATAAAGTCCGAAAATGTTCGATTTTTTTTGGACCAAGTAAAAGAAAATAAATTTATTTATGCATAGGTATAAATATTTGGTTTTTTTTTTGATGACTTCGCACGGTTGATTTCTGGATATCAACAACATCGCCATCTACCGTATCCAATTGCGTTTTATACCATCCAGAGACTCAAATACACACAAAAATATTCATGAAAATCGTTAGAGCTGATTTTGAGTGACATACTAACGTACGGCAATAGATTTTTATATATTATATTATAAGAAGATAATATTACCAACTACAGTAACTTCCACAGATATAATATATTTCTATGGTAACTTCAAACAAAGATTGCGAACATCTTTATGAAAGTTAAAATTAGACTAAAAAAATGTAAAAGTCGACTATAAAGAATTTTATTATAAATAGGTCATTGTTATACTAAATAAATACAATATAAAAACAATAAAATATATGAATGTTTTTATAAGGCCAATAATTAGGAAGTTCTTTAATACGACTACTACTATTGTAATAAAAATATCCTAATTTCAATAGAGATGGAGGCTGGGTACTACCACCTGCTTGGGACCCCGTAATTAATAAAATTAAAACTAAACCCAAGCATATCACTGCAAGACTTCAAGACACAATAAGTTCATTCTGCGTAAATCGGACCATGTGTAATAATTTAAAAGCAGAAGGCCAGAAGGTACTCCGGGTGAACACTGACATCAGGACGTCAGTCACCTCAGTATCTCGTGACCATGGGAGCTGGAAATAACCTAAAACGTCAAATCTTAAAAAATAAACAAACTAAACGCCATAAAGTCCGTAAAATTAGCTTTAATCAATAAAATATTTTTCAATGCTCTGACTTGGTTAGTGTATTGAAAAATAAAAGCCCCGAGTTCAGAAACTATTATTCAGAAATTATTTTATTCTTTTAGACAGCTCCGTGGCGCAGGGGCTTAGCAGTGAGTTACAGCGCTAAGGGCCGCGGGTTCGAATCCCGCACGGAACAAGTATTTGTATAGTCTACAAGTAATTGTTACGGGTCTGGATGTTTTTCCTTGTAAAATTTATGTTTGTAAACTGTCCCCATGATACAGGAGAAAATCCTAGAGTGGAGGTAACGTTTTAAAAAAATAAAAAATAATAAAAAAGATCTTTGAACTCAGCTTTTAATTTTAATTAAGTCTCCTTTTCCAACCTCTTTGAGTGGACTAAGAAATATCTCATGCTGGAATTTCATCTAAATAGTTACATTAAAAACTCCATCGCCTATTTTTTCCACCCTCGGGATGGATTTATTCCTTTAAATTTATGTGGGAATACCCCTGAAATAATTAGACAAGATAAGAGTATAAAAAAGAGAATCATAAAAATCGATTTACAACTATAACGAATATATCGCATAACAAACATACAACGCAAAAAACGTAATTTAATTTGAAGCAATTACATTTGATTGACAACCTCCTACTTTTTTGAAGTCAGCTCAAAATAACTACACTAAAAAAATAACACGTTACTGTAATCCATAGAGTAAAAATTACTTCGTTAATCCAATCATGTATGTCCAACATGCGTTCCACTTCCACATGCAGCCCGTGGATCATTATCAAGCAGTCTGTGACCAGTTCTTAATATTTTAATTACCTATTTACACGACAAAGTTCAGTAAATTCGATGATACCGCCGCTTTAGGTGTTTGAAATTGCGCGCATGTTCACTTCAAAGAGAATGTAATCACTGCTTTTAATCGTTCACGCTGGATGAAAAAACTGGATAAAGTCATATACTGCGTAAATCGGACCAAAATTAATAATTTTGATCCGTAGGTATCCGTGGTTTATTATGACAATAGGACTTTGATCACCTCAGCCTCTCCAGTGACTATGGGTGCTGTAAAGTGCTCGAAACATCTAGAGTATAAAATAAGTAAAAATACGCGAAAAAATCCGTAAAAACTAGTTTTACTTAAAAAGATTTGACAAAATTTGTCCAATGTCGAAATAAAAAGTTTATTGAACCACATGATGAATAATGTGGTAATCGCAACCAAGCTTCTAATATGATTTGTATACCTAATTAATTGTGTAACCATAATAAGTGATTTTTTATTAAATGAAATAATTTAAATTGAAAATTTTAAAAACCCTCAAAAAACAGCCGATGATTTTAAAATGGCTGAAAAGATTTTAACCTTTCAAACAAAGAAAAACTGAATCTTAATCAGGAACTACGATGTCACAAACACACACATACAAAGATACACACGTTATATACATATAACACCCATCTGTCGTGTCGAGGGTTAAAAGTTATTTCTTGCAGGTTTTTACCAGGAAATGGAAAGAATGAATGAAAAAAATATACTTACATTTTCCGAACGATTGGTAAATTTAACACAAAATGGACTTTCAATAAGTTTTATTTATAATCTACATTGAATAATAGAAGTCTATTTCTATTTATTTTATCATATATTTTTTCGCAAATTTATTTTGAATCTGTCCCGGTAGCTTATCTTTTAATTATCGTATCTTTGTAAGTGGCCTTGTAAAAAATTGTCGTTGTCACCCCTATAATTAATACTTGGCAACGGGACGTAGGATTATAATAATTATTACATTAATAATTTTACTAGGCGCAATTTATAAAAAATATATAACTCTTCATATTACGAATAGCATTCAATATGTATTAATATGTACTAAGTTACAAACAAAAATAGATTCCTTGGTTATTAATTGATGCCACGTTATGGCGCCGAATAGACCCGTGTTAGCTCAAGGGCTAAGTGCTCGCTGTAAATTTACACAGTATGCGAGCAACCCGGGTTCGATTCCCGCCGGCTCCAATGAAATTGGCAATTGCAATTTAAGTGCTGATTTACCACCCGTCTAACTACATCTACATGTCTGGAAATAAGAAAAAAAATATTTCGATAGATATGTGAAGTTCGCCGAAATATATTGGGGCAGCGCGGACATTTCCTTGCTCTAAAACTCTCTCCAAAATGAGAGGAGGCCTGTGCCCTGCAGTGGGACCTACATATAGAGTCTGTAACTTTAAGGTTATAGCGACATAAAAGGAGCCTTTACCCACTTTGTAACGTGGTGTAATAAGATGCGACTACGAGAGAGACCAAAAAATTTTATGTCCTCTTATGTACGACTGAAAAATTCGTATTTGGCAGATGTCCCGTGTACTGATGGCGTAAGAATATCGACTACCCCATATTAACCTGTAGGTATCCTAAAACGAGACAGAGGCACGGTAATATTATCTATAAATATTACCGTGACAGATGGCAATTCGAAAGGAGCTGAACAAGAACATCTTTCTCGATAACAACTTAACATAATGAAATTACGTTTTTAGGGTTCCGTAGTCAACTAGGAACCCCTATAGTTTTGCCATGTCTGTCTGTCCGTCCTCGCTTAATCTCTATGACTGTTAGCACTAGAAAGCTGAAATTTGGTACCAATATGTGTATCAATCACGCCGACAAAGTGGTAATAAAATTTGGAAAAAAATGTTTTATTAGGGTAGCCCCCTATATGTAAAGTGGGAAGTGATTTTTTTGCAACCCTAACGTGTGATATATTGTTGGAAAGGTATTTAAAAATGAATAGGGGTTTACTAAAATCATTTTTGATAATGTCAATAATTTCGGAAATAATCGCTCCAAAAGTAAAAAACAATGTGTTCCCCCCTCTAACTTTTGAACCATAAGTTTAGAAAATATGAAAAAAATCTGAAATATAGACCTTTATAAGGACTTTCTAGGAAAATAATTTTGAACTTGGATGGAAATAACAGTATCTACTACCGGGAGCAGTTGCAGGAGCGCGAACATTATGGACCACCTTTAAACTCATAAGTGGTAACACTTATTGTGACGGACGGTAAACTACGGAACCCTACACTGAGCGTGGCCCGATACGCTCTTGGCCGGTTTTTTTCTAATTAACTTTAGCAAATACCCTTCCTATTGAAAACTTGTAAATGGCCTTCCTTTTTTTTATAATTATATTATTTTTGTAAATTAGCTGTAAGTTTTCCAAGGAAATAAAAAAAATACTAAGCAATCTATGAGGGAGGTCTTTGTTCAGCAGTGGGACTGTTGAACCGGCAATAGGATGCAGCGTTATTTATGAGGTAGGTATCTGACAATGGTAAGTCCTTACAATAATGAGGGAGGTCAGTATATATTGTACTTTTGTTAATAATTTAATTTATAAATTAAATATAGACAGTATTTGCACACCATCCATATACATAACAACGTATAAAAGTCCACTGCTGAACATAGGCCTCCCAATATATTGCCATAATACATAACATATTGCCTCATAATGGAAATGTTGCCATAGCCGCCCAGTTTGGTAGACGAGTTGGTAACCGCAGTTTTTTTACACTTTTGAGTTGCTATGAGGAAGGCGCTGCTGCCCATCTCCTGGTTTGTTTCCTTTCGTCGCCTCTCGTGGGTCTCACCACGGGACAATATGGGGTAGTGGAAATTCTTACACCGCTACTACACGGTCAAAAATATCATACATGCAGTTTTTTTTAAATAGAATAAGGGTGACAAAGGAGCACACAGTCCACCTGATGGTATAGTACAGTGATTCCCAAAGTGGTCTATATCGACCCCTACGGGTCTATGACAACATGCAAGGGGTCTAAGTCAGCGAAGAAAATTTGGGGGTCCATGAAATGAAAATGGAGGTCCACGATAGTGGATCTCAACACATACACTGATAGTACCTATATACTTACATCATACTATCTTATAATATCAAAACATATACATTATTGATAAAAGATTTATAGTTTATTTTATATTTATTTAATGTTACGTATATTTTACATAACGGATACAAAATTTTATTTTGAGTAGTTTTAATTTAAATTCAATTGGTAAATGTATAAATTAACATGTGTTTTTACTTTAAGTTTTTGACACTAAACTTCACTACAGTTAGAAATTTACAGGAAATCAATATCAGGTAAGTAAGGGGTCTACCCAACACGGAAAAACATGGCAAGGGGTCTACGACACAAAAAAGTTTGAGGAACTCTGGTATAGTGGATGCGTGGTCCATAGAGATCTACATTTATCCTCAATTAAGAATCAAAACGCAGATGCGTTAATAATGCGTATTTAATTGAATTAAAGTATATTGATGTTGTTCTCATTTTATTTATATAGAAGGTACAGTAAAGTAGGGTAGAGTAGTAGGGTAGGTAAGGTAGGTATAGTAAAGGAACAGTAAAAACACCATTCTCACCACACAAACACTAAACGCCCCTGACGACTAAGATAGAATGTCTAGTTTACAGTAAGAAAAGGTCTCCGGATCTCATTCACTATATGAAACACAGCAGTATTAAGCTGCAATTTTACGCTGGTATTCTAAGTGAGCGTTATCCTTCCCCGGTCGAGCATACCCATTCGTGCTACAACCATAATATAGCAGCGTGGCTCTACCACGTATTAAGTATAAGTATAAGTGTAACCGCGTAATAAAAAAACAGTTAATTAAATTGCTGTAAATCTGTAATTTTACTGTTAATGTATAATGTTAATGTTTACATAATATTCCATAAAATTTAAAGACCTAATTAAATTTAAAATGTAGTAAATTTAAAATTATTATTAAAATGAACTGACTAGAAAGACATTTTTCAAAGATAATAAGTAGGCTGTTTCAGCTACTTGTTCTCTATTAATACTTTTAACTAAAACTTTGACTCTCTGTTATTCATTGATGCATATATTACAGCCCGTCAAAAGTTCACCACTGAACATACTATGGCTCTCCTACGCCTCAAATGGGGATATTTGCGTTCCATAGTTGCCACGCGTGATAGAGATTGACAACCGCATTTTGGAGTATTAGTTGTTATTATTCATAACTTTTTTTTAAATATGTATATTTAAAAATATGTTGTAAAAGGGATAAGCCGGCTCGACCGGGGACGTACAACGCTTTCTCAAAATACCTACCAGCGTAAAATAGCAACGTAATGCCTGTGTTCCGTATGATGAGTGTAAAGAACCAAAGACCCCCTTCACTGGTAATCGGGCATTCTATTTTAATCCTAAGGGGTGACAACGCATCGACGTACAGTACAGTACCAATTAACAGTGGTAGAGCCATGCGGCAGCTTTGCTGTTGCACGTATGGGCCGGCTCAAACCGGGGTGGTACCACGACCTCACAGAATACCGGCGTGAAGTGGAAGTTCTGCTTCCGCGTTTCGTCGGTGAGTGCAGGTGGCCGGAGGCCCAAATCCCCCCCCCCCCCATCAACATGGTAGCGGAATTAAATAAAGATAGACTACCCCAGGAGGGTACCAGCACCCCTGGAGAATCCCTCGCTGAGCATCCACGACCATGTTTCTCCACTTCTGAGCGTGGGTGCTCAGGCTGCCCCGCGTATTCTGGGGGGGGCGAAATTCCGCTCAAGACTACAACTGCTCGGGGCAAACGGAGCAACAAGACCAAGGCGACCCCTGCCACGCTGTCCGTGAATTTCTGCAATATCAGGGGACTTCACTCTAACCTAAACGCCGTCCACTACCATCTCGAGACGGCGAGGCCGGCTCTGCTCTTTCTGACCGAGACGCAGGTGTCCTCTCCGGCTGATGTTTCGTATCTCTCCTACCCGGGGTACAAACTGGAACACTCCTTTGTGCCTCGGGCTGGAGTTTGCGTTTACGTCAGAGAGGACATCTGTTCTCGACGCCTCGGCAGACTTGAAGGTTCGGACCTGTCCATCCTTTGGCTACGCGTAGACAGCGACGACCATCCGCGC
This sequence comes from Parnassius smintheus behrii, assembly GCA_036936625.1. Lineage (NCBI taxonomy): Eukaryota > Metazoa > Arthropoda > Insecta > Lepidoptera > Papilionidae > Parnassius > Parnassius smintheus. The sequence goes on along the minus strand of JAUPFT010000020.1, from coordinate 8,719,119 downwards.
GTCTACGGGTGCCTCTATAGGTCCCACAGCGGTAATGCCGAAACAGACCGACTCTTCGACCACGTCCAAATGGCTGCAGATTCGTTGCTACAGCAGATCCCCTCTGCAGAGATCGTGATCCTCGGCGACTTTAACGCCCATCACGCCGAATGGCTCGGTTCACGTTTAACCGATCATGCGGGGAGATCTGTTCATGATTTTGCCTTGGCATATGGTCTGACACAACTGGTTACTTCGCCTACGCGGATTCCAGATGTGGAGGATCATGCACCTTCCCTGTTGGACCTTCTGCTGACCTCTCACCCGGACGGATATCAGATTTCCGTCGACGCCCCTTTAGGCTCCTCGGACCATTGTCTGGTCCGGAGTGTTGTGCCACTCACGCTGAAATCGCGGTTGCATTCTGCAGGCTGCCGCCGTGTTTGGCACTATAGGTCAGCCGATTGGGATGGGATGCGGTCTTTCTTTGCATCCTACCCTTGGGGGCGGGTTTGCTTCTCGCCGGATGATCCCAACGTTGTTGCGGATTCTGTTACTGATGTGGTACTTCAGGGTATGGAACTTTTTATTCCTTCCTCTGTGGTGCCCATTGGAGGCAAATCTCAGCCATGGTTTGGTCGCTCCTGTAAAATAGCATCATGCTATAAGCAGGAGTGCTACCAAGCCTGGGTTGATGCATCAGCGTCCCGGGATGTAAACACCAGCGCTCTAAAAAAGAAGTATAATTCCGCCTCTAGGTCCTTCAAAAGAGTCATTGCCAAGGCAAAGTCAGAGCACATAGGCAGAATTGGCGAGAGACTCGTTCGCCTTCCTTCTGGAACCCGTGCATTCTGGTCTCTCGCCAAGGCTGTCCAGGGGAATTTCTGTCAGCCATCTCTTCCATCTCTGCACAGGGAGGACGACTCACTGGCCCATACTGCAAAGGAGAAAGCCGATCTTCTAGGCTCCTTCTTTGCGTCTAACTCGACTCTCGATGACGGGGGGAGTACGCCGCCGACCATCCCGCGGTGTGAGTGCTCCATGCCGGAAGTGCAGTTCACACAGCGCTCGGTTCGCAAAGCACTCCTCTCCCTGGACATCCACAAGTCGAGTGGGCCTGACGGAATCCCCCCAATTGTGCTGAGGACGTGTGCTCCAGAGTTGGCACCGGTTTTAACGCGTCTTTTCCGGTACTCCTACTCCCTAGGCGTAGTCCCAAAATCATGGAAGACTGCTTTCGTCCACCCGATCCCTAAAAAAGGCGACCGCTCAGACCCGTCCAACTACCGGCCAATCGCCATCACCTCCTTGTTCTCCAAAACAATGGAGTCCATTGTAAACTGCCAGCTCATGAGGTACCTTGAGGATCACCAGCTGATTAGTGACCGCCAATACGGTTTTCGCCGTGGTCGGTCAGCTGGTGATCTTCTGGTCTACCTCACTCACAGATGGGCGGAGGCAGTAGAGTTCAAGGGGGAGGCATTGGCCGTTAGTTTGGACATTGCGAAGGCCTTCGATCGGGTTTGGCACAAAGCGCTTCTTTCGAAGCTCCCTTCCTATGGGCTTCCCGAGAAATTGTGCGATTGGATCACCAGCTTTCTTGCAGATCGGAGCATCAAGGTCGTTGTAGACGGTGCAAGCTCCGATTGCAAGCCTATTAATGCTGGTGTTCCACAGGGCTGCGTGCTATCGCCAACGCTGTTTCTTCTGCATATCAATGATATGTTGCATACCCGTAACATTCATTGCTATGCAGATGACAGCACTGGTGATGCTCTTTACACCGGCCGAGCCAATATTTCTCGGGAAAACGTCTCCGAGTGCCGGGACAAACTTGTGTCTGAAGTCGAGTCTTTGCTGAACAGAGTCTCGGATTGGGGACGACTAAATCTAGTCCAGTTTAACCCCCAGAAGACACAAGTTTGCGCGTTAACCGCTAAAAAGAACCCCTTTGTCGTATCCCCTCAGTTTCAAGGCACTCCCCTTGTTGCCTCAGCCAGTATCGGAATCCTCGGCGTCGACATATCGAGTGACGTGCAGTTTCGTGGTCACTTGGAAGGGAAGGCCAAATTGGCCTCTAAAAAGCTTGGCGTGCTCAGCAGAGCGGGGCAGTATTTCATGCCGGCACACCGCCTGCAACTTTACAAGGCGCAGGTTCGACCGCACATGGAATACTGTTCCCATCTCTGGGCTGGGGCTCCCCAGTACCAGCTCCTTCCACTTGACCGCATCCAGCGCAGAGCGGCTCGAATCGTCGACGACCGAGTGCTTTCCGATCGGCTCGATTCACTGGCGTTGCGAAGAGATGTTGCATCTCTTTGCGTATTTTATCGCATCTATCACGGGGAGTGCTCTGAGGAATTGTTCGGATTAATCCCAGCCGCCAAATTTCGTGAACGCACGACACGGCAAACGTCCCGATACCATCCACACCATCTGGATGCTTGGCGGTCCACCACTGTACGTTTCACAAGGAGCTTTCTTCCACGTACAACCTCTCTGTGGAATAGTTTATCACCGGCGATTTTTCCGGACCGATACGACCTGGGGACCTTCAAGAAAAGAGCTTACTCCTTTCTAAAGGGCCGGCAACGCACCCGCAATTCTCCTGGTGTTGCGGTTGATCATGGGCGGCGGTAGTCACTTAACATCAGGTGAGCCGCATGCTCGTTTGCCCCCTCTTCTATAAAAAAAAAAAAAAAAAAAAAAAAAAACGTAATATGGATCCTTAATCGAGGATAAATGTATCTATCCATTTCTTTCGTCATAGCACCCTCTTACCATCAGGTGGATTGTGTGCTCGTTGGTCACATCCTACAAAAACATATTCTAATACTAAATAAACAACTATTTTAATGCTCCATTTCGCCTTAGGAATTCGCCTAGGTCCACCCTCTTGCCTACTTTTATAGTCAAGTAGCATTGCCGCGTTCCGGTTTGAAGAAGAACCAGTATAGTAAACGGCTCTGAGACATTCCATCTTAGTCCACAGAGATGACAACGAATCTGTGCCCTGCAAATTGTCCATGCTACAATGTCAGAAAGACGAAGAAAAGTCGCCAACCCTAATATTATAATATCGTATACATACTTCTATACTAGGCTCCTACCATGTATGATAGGAGTTTGAATAACATACATCCAAAAATATAGGCGAAATTTCTTTTTTTTGTTTTATTATTATTCTATTCTATTTTTATTTGTTACAAGTACCGACGATGGTTTGAAGTTAATTAAGACTGAAGGCAGCAAAAAATATTTCTTTAAAATGAGATATTAATTTAAAAACACTTTCTGTTTCTTTTTATTTTTTCGCAATCTACCTAATTATTACAGGTACCTAATAGCTTCGAAAAACTATATTTCATATAACAAAGTCGGCAACCCTAAGCGGATTGCTAATTTATTGTTACATGTACATAATAACTTTAAGAAAAAACTATATATGATATTAAAAAAATTGGCAACCTTAGCTGTATTGTTAACTTGTTTATCAAAAATGCGACAACACTTACAAAACTGCAGTTGTTATAGTGGCCCGGCTCGGGTGCTAGGTACCTACATTAGTTATATAAAATTAACAACATGAAAGACTGTAACTTTTGATCCGGAAAAATATTGTTCTATCAAAAACATATTACTATGTTTACAAGCAATGAAAGGTTATAAATATTTTTACCGTGCTGTTATTACAGCAACAAAAATAAACGACACGTTTTAATTACTTTCTCCTCCCATTAAATTCGTATTAACACAGAACAATCTACGGATTATGTATAGGAAAGCACGCTTGTTTCAACCAGTTTTTAAGATCTGAGCCCCAGATTTCGCAGACTCGCAGTGGTCACAGGAGACGCTGTCGAATCGAACACACAAAAACAACATTCCTGACATTATTGCAATTGAAATTCCTTCCCACGCTTGACCGGACGAAAAACAGGTTTTAGTTGAGTTGCATACTAAAAGGAAATCATTCGTATCCGTTCCATGGAGGTAATTATTAAAAAAAAAAAAGAAACTGGTTAATATACCTTGAAGTAAGAGCTTGCTTACGTCCAGTTGTGTAAAACAAAACACTGGCCACAAATTTATTCACTCACACATATTTATAACTTCCACGAGAAATAATAAAATGTGAAGATGCGACACAAAAGTGAATACTTTTCGAAATCGGAACATCCAGATGCCGGCTGACGGCACAAACACAAACACTACAACACTCCTCAGCGTCTGGAGCGATACTGACTCGTGAATGTGAACCGAACGGATCCATTCTCGAATACTACGAAATACGGCCATTCAAGGTACTTGAACCACTGCTTATTCGAGAGAAACACAGGCAAAATAAATCTTTATCGCTCAAGTAATAACGATAATAGTTGTACAGCTATTAAGCAGTGATAAGGCTGCGTCGATATCAGTGCTATGTCTAGGATTTCAAATTGAGTGGGACAGCTAACTGTTCGGTATAAGAGCGACTGAGACAAAAATGTTATGCTGTTTAGGATGATTGGACCGTGAAATTTTTATATTGAGTTCTGAGAAAAAGTTCTGCGTCTACACAATAGTGCACTGAGCATAATGTAGCCGCTTTTATGTCTTTTTAATTACCGCTTGTGTGACAAAGAAGGGCTAAATACTGTATAGAAAATAGCAAAAATTAAATATTGTCAGTTTCTAGTAGCATTTCATTGAGGAATTTCAAAGCATTCCCATGAGACTGAGAAATAAGTTTACATAATTATTAATGCATTACAATGCTGCCCCTTTTTAATTACAGCACAGTCTATAAATCCATACTTTATTTATTATACTGTGATTACAGCTTGCTAATGTTTTTTTTTTTAAGGCTGAGGTGACGAACGAGCACACAGTCCACCTGATGGTAAGTGGCTGCTGCGGCACATAGACATCTACATGTATCCTCGATTGCAATTCAAAATGCAGATGCGTTGTCACCCGTAAGGCTTAAGATGGATTGCCTCGTTTCCAATAAACAGGGTCTCCAGTTCTCTACATGCGCCATACGAAACATAGCAGCATTAAGCTACTATTTTACGCTGGTATTCAGACAAAGGCTGGCTAAAGATTGTACAGGAAATAACAAAAAAAAAAATATTTTAAATATCACAACGTAGTAGTATTTTATGAAGCATTCCTTAGCATTCCCATGAGACCGGAAATTGATTTAAATGATTATTGAAGCAAATAGAGTATTACGATTATTACGGCAAAAGGATTAGGAGATTCACATGGTGGAGCCACGCTGCAGCTAACTTATGGTTGTAGCACGTATGGGTTGGCTTGACCAGGGAAGGACAACGCTCTCACAGAATACCAGCGTAGAATAGCAGCTCAATGCTGCTGTGTTTCGTATGATGAGTGTAGATAACAGAAGACTCTTTTTACTGGTTACGACGCATTCCATCTCAGTCCTTAGGTTAGATATAAATGTCTATAGGTCACAGCATCCACTTACTACCAGGTGGGCCGTGTGCTCGCTTTTCATCCTAATTCTATTAAGAAATTATAAAGAAGTGTGGTATTAGCAAATCGTTTGCCCCTTGCATAACATAGACTGTTAAATTCTTAAAGTTGTGCTGTCCCTTTTCACTAAACGGGTATGGAAAGAGACAAGTATGAGGATAATTAATACTTAAGTAAGTTATGATCAACGTTTAACGCAAGGCCGTTATTGATTTGCTATAAAGTTGTATTAACTTCTGCATCACTGCTATTTTAATTGAGTCTGATAAAAAGGCACCATGTAGGAGTGGTGTAAGTAATCCCCCATCTCATATTATCGTCCCGTGTGTGTTATAATAGGCGACAGAGAGAAGTTATGACGGAAGATAGACAACAGCATCTTTCTGATAAGAACTCAAAATAATAAAAGAACTGCAGTTGCCAACCCTACCAGGCGTGGCAACTATGGCAAAATCCTCTATATGATTGGCTATGGGAAGGCTTATATTCAACAGTGGAATTTTGTAGACTGTAATGGATGGATCAGATATATGTGTATAGAAATACTTCAAGAAATGCGCACCTGAGATAATTACTCACCTTTAATTTAAAAAATTACGTGGCAGAGCTGGCAGCAGCTAGTGGCTATAGCACCAATGTGCAAACCGGAGTTTACCACGTATTCACAGAATACCAGCATGAAATATTAGGATAATGCTATTTGGTTTTGTATGGCGAATGAGGAGAATTGGAGACCCATTTTTTGGTAACCAAACATTCTATGTTATTGCTTAGGGGTGAAAATATCTATGACACACAGCATTCACTTATTATCAGGTGGACCAGAAGCTCGTCTGTCACCCTTACTCTATCGAAAATACTCATCACTTCTCCAAAGTCAAAATTATAATTCCTTTTAAATATGGGCTTATATAAAGCTCGTAGTAACGTCGAAATCAACACCGGCTCGCAAAAACTTCTTTTTCTGCCCTTTTATCCCTTTTTATCCCAATTTTTCTGTACTATGGAAACTACACAAGCACACAGTAGTCAGCAAGTCCACAGTAAAACATAGGTCTTTCCAAAGATATTTTCTTTTTATTTCAAAAAAACTTGTACTTCATCTATACGTTTTCGTATAAAACGTTCTAATAAGTTTTCCTCCTGTATTATTATACAGGAAGTGTTTTACATAATATATAAATTAAAAGTTGCGGTTTCATTATTTTATTTATTATTATTTTTTTTAAAAACGTTACCCCTACACGAAGATTTTCTCCTGTATCGTGGGGGCAGTTTACAAACATAAATTGCACAAGGACAAACATCCAGACCCGGAACAATTATTTGTAGGCCATACAAATACTGGTTCCGTGCGGGATTCGAACCCGCAACCCCCAGCGCAGCCACTCATTGCTAAGCCACTACGTCATGGAGTCGTCATAAGCACGTTGATGGAATTGTTACAAGGGGTCTTCAAATGTTGGGGTCCGTGTTGCGTAATTCTAAAGAATTTAAGAGGACCTCTACAAAAATATCCTTGTACAAGTCTTTAGTCCGTTCCAGCCTCGAATACTGTAGGCAGGTCTGGTCTCCATTTTATGACATTTACGTGAAACGCATAGAGCGTATCCAGAAGCGTTTTTTGTGGTATCTTTCGTACCAAACTTACAAAATAAAGGATCTACCTTCATACGAAGACCGACTGACTAATTTGGGTCACCATGCCACCATAAACAGGTTACAGAGGCAATATAACCAGCTCTGCAAGACATGTGACGTTGTTATTTTTGCTGATAAGCCTCAAAAATTCAAACGAAAAATTATGCAGTCCTTTACTTTTAACTAACATTTAGACCTAGTTTTAAGTTTATAGTTGTAAGTTTTAAAAAACATATTCGTTGTTTACATTGCATGCCGTGGCAACCTTTAATTAAGATGACACTTAGATATAAACCTTCCTGTAATATGTAGTATTTACATTATGTTCGTGTACTTCTTGTTGGTTGTCCTAAATAAATCAAAAAAAAAATGCATAAGGACAACGAGATGGAGAAATAGTACAATTTATTTTAGGCCATACAAACACTGTGTCCATGCGGAAATCGGACTCGCAGCATAGGTAAATGATATGCATGACCCGGAAGATTGCCCAATCTCAATAGGCGCATTGGTGAGCGAAAAATTCTACGCACTGCTAGATTTTATGCCATCCATATGTTGGTGTAGAAACTTGTTTTTTACGGATTTAAACTGAATTTGGATTTAATTAGGATTGGCTCCACGTGACCACGATAGTTTTATTATACATTGATAAATATTCAATGTTTTTTTTTTTTATAGAAGAGGGGGCAAACGAGCATGCGGCTCACCTGATGTTAAGTGACTACCGCCGCCCATGATCAACCGCAACACCAGGAGAATTGCGGGTGCGTTGCCGGCCCTTTAGAAAGGAGTAAGCTCTTTTCAGGTCGTATCGGTCCGGAAAAATCGCCGGTGGAAAATTTCCCACAGAGAGGTTGTATGTGGAAGAAAACTCCTTGTGACACGTACAGTGGTGGACCGCCAAGCATCCAGATGGTGTGGATGGTATCGGGACGTTTGCCGTGTAGTGCATCCACGAAATTTGGCAGCTGGGATTAATCCGAACAATTCCTCAGAGCACTCCCCGTGATAGATGCGATAAAATACGCAAAGAGATGCAACATCTCTTCGCAGCGCCAGTGAATCGAGCCGATCGGAAAGCACTCGGTCGTCGACGATTCGAGCCGCTCTGCGCTGGATGCGGTCAAGTGGAAGGAGCTGGTACTGGGGAGCCCCAGCCCAGAGATGGGAACAGTATTCCATGTGCGGCCGAACCTGCGCCTTGTAAAGTTGCAGGCGGTGTGCCGGCATGAAATACTGTCCCGCTCTGCTGAGCACGCCAAGCTTTTTAGAGGCCAATTTGGCCTTCCCTTCCAAGTGACCACGAAACTGCACGTCACTCGATATGTCGACGCCGAGGATTCCGATACTGGCTGAGGCAACAAGGGGAGTGCCTTGAAACTGAGGGGATACGACAAAGGGGTTCTTTTTAGCGGTTATCGCGCAAACTTGTGTCTTCTGGGGGTTAAACTGGACTAGATTTAGTCGTCCCCAATCCGAGACTCTGTTCAGCAAAGACTCGACTTCAGACACAAGTTTGTCCCGGCACTGTATAATACACGTAGATATAAGAAATCATTATGTCAACCAGTACAGACTGGAAATAGTAAATAAAATTCATCTATTAAAAGATTAAAGAAAAAGCGCACAGATATAACAACTTTAAATTTCTTGAAGACTATGAACTCACTCGTGTGTCAATGTGTCAAAATATCAACAAAATAGGACATGCAAGGAAGTGCTAAGATCTTAAATCAAGTAACTAAAAAGTTGTTTCAAACAGTCCCCATATATCCGTAACCGTGGCTCGAAATGTCAGATATCAAAACATGAATATTTAAATCTACTTATGGTGGATGTTTACCATAGTTTCCACGCAAGCAGTTTGGCAACCGCAGTTTTTTAATGTACTGTTGCAGTTATCCGGCAGTTGCCGCTGCCCATTTCCTGCTTGTTTCTCTCAGTAGACCCTTACGACACTCTAGGGAAGATATAGGGCAGTGGATATTCGTAACCAACACTACACTAACGTGGTACACTGGCATTCCTTGGGGGAGACCTATGTTCAGCAGTGAACGTGTGAATGTCTGTAATTGTAACGATGATGATGATATATTAAGTCAGCTACACGGAAAGTTTTTATTTAATAAAATTACTATGAAATCTACGAGATTGTTTATACTCATAATATTACTCCCTTATATAGTTAACCTAAAAGAAACAACGAATAAAAAAAAGAATAAGTCCACTAGAATCAAACCTTTTAAGAAATATATTTATTTAACACTTTCTCGGGAAGGATTTAGGTGTGGAATTTTAAGGCTAATGAAGCGACATTTGAATACGTACACATATGCTTGCGATAAACGAATTAAACTAAGAATACTAGAGAAAGATTCAACAAGGGAAGGGACATGCTCATGCAACATAATACTGCTGTATTTTGTATGTGTAAAGAGAGAAATAAATGAATTCCGTTGTTTTTGCTAATGTTGTTTCTCTATCATCTAGCATCTAATTTCCCAACTTTTGTAACCCCTTTTCAGGTGTTTGCAATAAATTATAAAATAATAAATATTGAAAATTCATTACCATTTCAAAATGAGATTTCTTTGCCTCTGTCTAAACAGAAACGTCAAAAGATACTCCAAAGGTACCTTTTTTTCAAGTCGGATGATAGTTTAATGTTATATTTATTTCAAAATGAAAAGGAATAGATTCATAAACTTCAGCTAAAACTTGCTCTATGAAAAATACACAGTATTAAAACATTACAAGTACTATTGCAAAACCGAGTAGACCACCTTCCACCATAGCAAGCAGATAACATCTTTCGTCATAGATACAATTAGTGAAACAAAATTTTCAATATTACCGCATTAGAAAAACTACTAAAAGAAGATTTCTCAAGGGAGAAAAGGTATAAATAAGTTACAGTATACATAAGCATTTCAAATAGTTCAATTTTCTAGTACGAGTATCACGAGTGTAAGATGTACCAACAAAGATAGTCAAGTTTATAACAAATACAGTTCGTATCCACACACAACATCCAAACACTTGAACCATAGAAATGTTAAAATCAGTGACTTGAACTGAAATAAAATCTCTTGACGTAAGCAATTGAAATTGTATTTATCTAACGTCAACATAATATCTTAAATCTACAGCGATTTAAAGAAAAGGTTTCTCTAAATGGAAAAGAAACGGGACTAAAGAAACTCGGCAGGTATCCTCTTTTTTGCTATGGTTGTCATTGAAATATTTCTAGGTAACACTTGTTCCGTGCGAGTTTCGATTCCGCAGCCCCACACCATCGCAAGCGAACGCTTTTTCGAATTAAGTTAAACTTTACGTGGAAGAGCCATGCAGTAGCTTTAATATATTTGTAGCACGAATGGGTCGGATCTATCGCGGTAGGACTACGCTCTCACAGGATACCAGAGTAAAATTGATGTTCAATGCTGTTGTTTCGTATGGTAAGTGTCGAGAACCGGATACCCATTTTACTGGAAACGAGGCATTCCATCTTAGTCCTCAGGGTGGCAACGCATCTGCATATGCATTCACATTCTTAATCGAGGATAGATGTAGATGCCTATGGGCCACAGCATCCACTTACCATCGGGTGGACTGTGTGTTCATGTGTCACCCTTATTCTATTTATAAAAAAAATTAGAAATTATTTCTACTACTATTATTTAAGTTTGCTGTGGCGGTATAAGAATATTCATTAGCCTATATCGTCCTATGGGTGTTGCTAGACGCGCCTCCTTAACAATAACTAGAATATAAGATACTATAATCGAAGAATACAATATAATCGTGGCAACTATGGCAAATATCCCCCTTATGTGGCATTTTATGTACAGCAGTGGAACTTAATAGGTTGTAATAAATTATAAAGAAATGATATTAAAATAGTTATGATTTAAAAAATATGTAAACAATTAAAATACATAATATAAGGGTGACAAAAGAGCACTCAGTCCACCCGATGGTAAGTGGCGAGTAGCAATCAAAATTCAAATTAATGCGTTGTCACCCCCGAAGACAAAGATGACTTGTGTCCTAAGTGTGGCAACTATGCTAAATATACCCGTTATGATATAATTTATGGGGGAGAGCTATGTTCCACTGCGAACTTTTATAATCCGTAATGAATTAATGAAAGAAATGATTTTTTATCTAACGTAGAAAAGAACTTTCTCAGAAAGGAAAGCTTTTTATCATCATATACATCATACAACCTAGGCTATTATTTTTTTATATATAACGAAATAATTAATTTAAATTGCTTCGCAGTTTTATATAAATACATAATGGTAATTAATGCTGAGCTGAACTTTGTACTTATAGGGAAAAAAATTGAATGGTTAAATACTACCGGTATTAATTATATTGAAAATTTGAAAACTGTTTAGTGCCGATGTAGGAATAACCTCTCCTCGTGGGTATCGTAACTTGTGAAAGAGGAAAATTGAAACAGGAGATTGGCAGCAGCATCTTTCTAATGACAACTCAAAATAATGAAAAAACTGAATCTGCCAAACGTAGCAACTATGATTAGAAACACTCCTAAAACAAAGTCATGAAATACTCCGAACACAAGTTTTCTCGTAGTGTTAAGAGCACTTTTTACTAGTGTTAAGGGCATCAACACAAAGCTTTTGGACTATAATTAATAATATATAAATAAAAAGAAAAAAGTAAAGACATTTATTCACTGAAACTGCACATATCACAAAAAAAAACTGTTCATGTATGGTAGATTAAAATTGCAAGTGATGGTGTATGTCAAGCCAGTGATAAGGTTATAACTCAGCGTAATGCTGCAGGGTAACCTACAGCGCTGATGATTCTGTCATAACCACAGATACACGTACGATCTGCCTGGATGTGTTTATGAAATAAATTTCAATAATTACATTTATAAATTTCTCTCGTTTCTTCCATTGCTCATAAATATATCTACATTTACAATTAGGAATATAGATACACACGTACGTACAGGACATATTATACACAAACATTCTACATAAAAAAGAAAAAAGTCCAAAAATATATAAAAATAAACATAGCGATAAGCTTTGTAAATACACACTAAAAACAAGCATGTAATTCTCAACGATGCTGGAAGAAACATCTACTGTAGGCTCAGGTTTAGCTTTGGAATGTAACAAATAACTTTACAATATAGAGAGGTCTACTTTCAAAATCCACTAAAATGCTTTTTAATAAATATTGTAAAACTAAAAATTTTAGTTAATGATGGGCTTTAGGAAAAAAATGTTCATGTTAAAATTTATTTTTAGGTATTATTCGTGTGGCAACAATTTGGCCATGTTTTTAATTCAAAAATGGCATTAATTAGGGAAATATAACTAAAAATTAAATTCACTTAGAGGGTTTTGATGTGCACTATTCATTATGGCGGACTTTGAAACTGACATGTTTCATTTTGGCGGGTTTTGATCTGAACAATTTTTTTGGCATGGATGGTTTTATTCAAAATGAACACCATTATACAATGAATGAAATCTAGGTTTCATGAAATGAAATACGTAATTACCAAAAAATCAAGTGTTTATTATTAGTATTATTCTAGTTAGTGATTGTAAAAGTAAGTACAATTAAATATGCGAATAGTTATCCTCAAACCCATGTTCACAATTTTCGTCTTCAGACACTTTTTTTCAAAAATATTGTTAGTAGGTGACAATCTTTCCTCAATATTTTTATAATACTCCAATTCCGGTACATTTCGCCAATCGTTTCCAAAGTGTTTTTTCAGAAGTTTTATCACATCATTTACTTTGGCGCTTTTCGGTGTAACAGTGTGAGGTGAAACTATTCTCGGGTTTATCATTGTAATATTTTTTTTTCGTTATTATCTGCACAGACATTACCTATCTCTAAAGCATGTTTATAGGACAAATACATCCCTACACAAATAGATACCATTTTACTATAACATAATTCCCATTCCTAAAAAAATACTGTAGTTAAATTATAATATTTTTAAGGTTTCAAATAAAACTTTGCCCCATACAAAAACGTCAAATTTAAAGCAAATTTGTTAGTATCCGTCCCGATTTATTAAATGTGTTATTTATACAAGCAAGAAAAAGCACAATATTAATCTTAAAGTACGGCAGTTAGTACCCAAATTCAAACTGGATGAGTTCGACAATCCAACATTTTGCAAAATATCACATTCGAGCAGTGACACGGTCAATCCCATTTTAAAATCGCCAGAAACGAAATTTATATAAATTTCGTTTTTGGCGATTTTAAAATCAATTTTACACAATGGTTAAATATTGTATCTTAATTTAAAACTTAAACCTTAGAGTTAATATGAAAAACTGGACATATATAAATTGATAATGATAAATGTCACCGGACCCATACGGTCTGAAACTATATGTAGGTACGTAATTCATTCTACTTGGCTTCATTCAGCATAACATCACCATGAGACAGTATAGTTAGTTTCATACTGGTTTTAAACATACCGTTTTATTTGCTCCGCCTTACGTTTCCACTTTGTCCTATCACTTTTTCTTTTTCTTGATTTTTTTGGATCACATTTTTCAATGTTTGATAACATTTCCTCTATTTTAAAACGGTAAAAACTAATTAAATCCCCGCATAGATCTTCACTGATTTGGACGCAACGCCCATTGAGTTTATACAACACTAGAGGAGCAAACCACATTACCGCGCGTCGAAAAAAGTATAACCACTATCCAAACGCAACGACGTAGCTTTGAAACTAATAACAATTTTAAGTAAACATATATCTATCTCACTTACACAAGTTGCGAAAACAATATCGTCGTCGTAAGATTAGATAAAGATAGACACACAAACATTCAATGGCGGGTTGGTGTGGCTTACTATATGAAATTTTACCTAAAATACGCAATAAAAATGAGTTTTTTAAAGCTGCAGTTAGATGTTTTTATATTAAAAAAGTATATTTTGTTTTAAAATCTTTATTACGTCCCCTTAGAAAAAAAGGGGTACAAAGCTTATCAGATGAATAGAAGTAAACATAGTGATGAAATAAAACGTATTTTTATGGTTCTAATAAATCAAACAATATAAAATTGGTATCTAATAAAATATAATTGATATAAAATTTATATGAAATTATAAATAATATAAAATTATTAATATAAAATAGGTAATAAAATATATTTAATAGATAATTCATGAATAAACTAAAATAAGAATAATTAATTATTTTGTATTAAAGTTAAAACGTAGTTTTTATTATAATTTCCAAAATATTTAAAATCAGAGGTAACAAATTAACTTACTCCATTAATTATATAGTCTCCCATTAATATAGGATAATTACAAATGCGGAAAAGTGGCAACATTGAACCTAAATGGCAATATTCGATAATTTTATTTAATTATTTGAGGTTTTTTACGTTTATATGAAAACAAGAACTAAAAATTATGTGTTGAAAGTGATGCCGCTTGATTTATTACGTTTTTGTGACCTTGAATAGCATTCTTTCACTACACATTTACCCATTTTTGTCGCGGCTCAACTCTGTCGGCGTCACATTGAACAATGAACTCACGTTAGCTAGGCATATGGCTGTGGCCATATGTGCAGTGACAACGCTTTGGCGCGGTTATTACTGATCTAGGGTTATATATATCAATGGCAACGCCATACTGTTTTAAGCGTCACGTGATATGCATGCGGCGATGTGATTGGTTTTCGCAGTTTTAGCGGATTTTGAAACGCAACTATGCAGTTTTAGTGGTGTTTGCAACAAACATTGATTTTTATTGGTTGATTTTTAAAGGATATAGTGGGTTTTGATAGCAAATGATTGCTAGATATGAAAAGAAATGCATCACAGTGTCTATTGAAAGTATTAATAATAATTTCATAAAGAATCGTTTTAGTGGGTTTTGAAAGTAAGCCCCTGTTATATATATTTATAAAGGTGACAAACTGTCAAAAAGTCCACCTGATAGTAAATGGATGTTGTGGCCCATAGAAATCTACATTTATCCTCAATTAAGAATGAAAATGCAGATGCGTTGTCAGCCCTAAGAA
The DNA here is from genome assembly GCA_036936625.1 of Parnassius smintheus behrii. Lineage (NCBI taxonomy): Eukaryota > Metazoa > Arthropoda > Insecta > Lepidoptera > Papilionidae > Parnassius > Parnassius smintheus. The sequence continues at coordinate 8,703,941 of JAUPFT010000020.1, read as the reverse complement.
CTGAGATAGAATGCCTCGTTTCCAGTCAAAATATAAAAAAAAATTGAATTGTCTCTCTGTACTATTGAAATAACTGCCTTGTAATAAGTTCTTAGTTGTATACTACCAAAACATGAACAAACATCAAAAAAAGGCCAAGGTCATTTTGGGTTTCTTTTATCTGAAAAACATGAAGGATTTTTTTGAAATCGAAAAACAGTAGTTAGGTTGTACCAGTTCTGGCGCACTGAGTCAGTACTACTGTACTAGTAGTTAGGTTGTACCAGTTCTGGCGCAATTAGTCAGTACTACTATAGTAGTAGTTAGGTTGTACCAGTTCTGGCGTTCGTCGACTCACGATCCTAAAAAAAAAGCAGATCAATTAACTCTTATCTAATTGATATCCTCAACCGTCATTAGGCCTCCATTGTCCTTATCTACTTATCTATTGTTCATTGAAGACCGTCATAATCTATTATTCGTCAGCGTGTGAGTCGGCTGATGCTATTGTATTATACTCCTTTGGTCCTATCTACAACACTAATATGAATCATCAATAAAACACATTACCTAATTTTGTTAAAATTTTTATTTATAAAATACAAAATCTTATTACTTATTATCTATAAAATAGGAGCGAAACATCTCATCCACTAACATATCGTTGTACAATGTGTTCTCTGTAAATATACTCGTAAAACTATGCATCGAACATCCCTGAAACTTATATAGCGAATACATTAGCAAAATATTCGCCACAAACTGAAGTCCACTCATTCTGAATCCTATCAACATTCCAGTTCCATCTTTTACAATTTCTTTTAAAAAACTCTAGATGATATCGTACAGGTGCCCGTTTGAATGAATGAAAATATTGACCGACGTCATTCGTATCGATATACAAAGCTACCCAATGTGACCCTGGTTTATCATCTGTACCCAAATTGCATATTACCTAGTCAGGTCATAAATTCTATTACATGTTTGATATAAAATAATTGAAACAAGTTTATTCATTATGTAACCATTTATATACCAAAATAAACTTAAAAAAACATAGATTCTTATGACACTATAGTTTATTCAAAATGACCTCCGTGATTTTGAATACAGGCCTTCAATCTGCGCGGCCAGTCGTCTATCGCACCACGAACGAGGTCCATGTCAATATCGGCGGCTGCCTTAATTAAGGATGTCTTGAGTGACTCGAAATTGGGATGAGGCTTTGAGCACGCCTTTTCCTCCAAGTGTTGCCATATCTTGTAATCTAACGGATTCAAATCTGGACTGGAGGGGGGCCAGTCTTCGTGTCGGATGAAGTCGATTTCACGCGTCGCCAGCCAGTCTTGTGTGCTCTTCGCTCTATGAGCTGACGCCAAATCGTGTTGGAATATCCAGTGCCTGTTATTGAACATGGTATGAGAAACAGGTTACACAAGGTTCGTCAGGACTGTATTTTGATACACAACTGCATCCGTTTTTAAACCTTTCTCACAAAAATGTACCTCTGTTAAGCCCCAATAAGAAACTCCCAACCACACCATGAGCGAGGATGGAAAATGACCCCGTTGGACACGCGGAATACGGTTGCTCGCTTCTTCACTACTGTGTGCGTACACCTTATTATTTTGTTTGTTGTAGCTCTCTTCTACGGTAAAAAATTTTTCATCCGAAAAAAGAATTTCCCGATATTTTTTTCCCGCGTACCGCTTCAACAAAGCGCGGCATCTCTTCAGTCTCAGATCCACTAGACGAGCATTCAAACGATGTCCTGTTTTTCTTCGATATGCCCGAAGCCCTAAGTCTTCATTTAACGCCGTGGTTCTGCTTAACCCCATCTGAAGGGCCAACAGTTTCTGCTTACGTTTGAGATTTCTTCGAATTCGCACCTTTACAGCTTTTATCACTGCTGGAGTCCTAACAAATCGAGGGCGACCACTTCTTGACCTGTCATCTACACTAGAGTCTTTATTGTATCGTTTGATGGTACGATAAACGAATCTTTTGGTTATATTCAAATTTTTCAGTATATCAAAATATTTAATTGGCGCGTAATCGCAACTGCAACACGGTCTTTTTTAAGCGTCCACTCCATATGTAAAAATGAGTAAAATTCTAAAAAGTATACAGTTTTATTTTCATGAACAATTCGAATTCAATAAACTTTTTTGTGGCCAGCATTCTAAAAGAAAAGTTTTTACTGTGTGACAATACTTATGACCTGACTAGGTATATACGTTGGTACGTGGGTGTACTTGGGCAGTCTGTTAGCAGCATAAACATTATTTTCTAGACTGGGGTGAATCTTTTTCAGATGTTGTTGTACATCTAGTGTATCCATGATATTACTGCTATTAGTAGATTACTACAGTACAATCTACTCAATGACTAACATAGGAATGATCAATTATGTGATTTCTAAATATTAAATTGCACTTTTTCTGTTATACAAAACGTATTTGAGTCATCAATATACTGAATAAGGCGCAACACGAAGAATGTGAGATAAGGTTGTTGACGCATAAAGTTATTATCAATTCTACTGTAGAAATTCTTTAGATTAGAATTATTACTTACTGGTACTATATAAGACCAAGCAACTGCAGTCATGGAGTTAGTGTATGGTCGTTTGACAGCAGTGTATCTATCAATAATACATTTGTGTTACTTCAACGCATCAAAGGCCATAGATGTAAGTGTTTAATCTATTGACAAACTTACTTTTCTTTCTGTTATTTTTTTACGTGTGTATGATTTTGAACGACAGGCCTGTTGGTCTAGTGGTTAGTGACCCTGACTGTTATGCAGGAGGTCGTGGAATCGATTCGCACCCAGGACAAATGTTTGTGTGATGAGCACGATCATTTGTTCTGTGTCTGGGTGTAATTTATCTATAATATTTATGTATTTAGAAATATATAAGTATGTTAATCAGTTGTCTAGTACCCATAACACAAGCTCTGCTTAGCTTGGGACTAGATGGCGTTGTGTGATAGTTGTGGAATATTATTATTATTTTTTTTTTTTTTTTTTTTTTTTAATTCTCATCGGGTTGGGTTCTATAAATATATAATATTAAATGAAAATGAAAAGATAAATATACATAAATATTAATAAAATAAAATAAATACAAAAATACATAAATAAATAAAAGCCCAACCAGATGGAAGCCCTCGGCAGGGGAGACCAAACGGCCGAGGGTTAGGGGGAAAGGGAAAGAAACCGGCGGACGATGCGGGCAGTATCAAGGAGCACCGCCTTCTGCATTTGAGCCCGGAGTGGTCCGTCACGGAGTTCCAGTCGCCTCAGATGACCAGAGAGGCTAACTGGGATTAGCCCATTCGCAGAGACGACTACAGGAATAATTTCGGTCGGCATACCACCCCACATGTCGGTCACCTCGTGAGCCAGGTCCAGATACTTTGATTGCTTATCTGTTTCGGCTTTCACGAGGTTCTCGTCATAAGGGATGGTAATATCGACCAAAATTATCCTTGACTGTGCCCGGTCCATCAGCACAATATCAGGCTTATTCGCAAGAATAGTCCTGTCTGTGATGATGGCCCGGTCCCAGTAGAGCCTGGCGCGGTCATTTTCGAGCACGGCTTCCAGCAAGTACTTGTAGTACGGCACTTTCCGGTCCACGAGACCGTATTTCAGAGCGAGCTCCTGGTGTAGAATTCTGGCTACTAGGTTGTGCCTGTGCAAGTACTCAGAGTTAGAAAGCGCCGAACAACCGGAGATGACATGCCTAAGTGACTCCCCGGGATGGCGACAAGCTCGACAGACGTCGACGGTGCCATCCTTTAGGATGTATCTCCGATAGTTGTTGGTCTTAATAACCTGATCTTGTATTGCACAGACAAAACCCTCGGTTTCCCCGAAAAGGTCACCGAAACGTAGCCAGTTGAGGGAGGCGACTGTATCTACGAAGGGCTCATGTAGAGCCTTGTAGTACCTCCCGTGGAGCTCCTTCTCCTTCCATACGGTCTCCCGGTCAGAAATGCTAAGCACTGCCGGGTCCTGCCATTGCTTGTTGGCTAAGGATAGAGGGGTAAGCCCTTTATCACTAGAAATGACGTCATCATAGAATGGATCATCCGATCTCGTCAAGAAGTATTGACGGAGACTGCACACTTCGCGATTATGCATGGTGAGCGCGCTCAGAAAGCCACGCCCACCATGCTTTCGCGGCAAGTACAGCCTCATTACCGACGATCTCGGATGGTGCATCCTATGGGACGTCATGGTAGTGCAGACTTTTCTATCCAGGGCGTTAAGCTCAGTCTGAGTCCACCTGAGTATGCCAAAGGTATACATGAGGACAGGCATGACCCAGCAATTATATGCGTGTGACTTATTCACACCAGACAAAAGGCTGTTAAGCACTTTGGTCAAGCGTGCATAAAACACGTCGCAAACTGACTGTTTCATACCAGCCTCATCGATACCGATGTTCTGTGACATACCCAGGTATCGGTATGTTTCAGCCTTGGAAAGGGTCCTTAAGTTGACGGGCATAGACAAGTCTATGCCTTCAGAGTTAGCAACCCTTCCTCTCTCAACATGGAGGACCGCACACTTATCCGTCCCCAGCTCCATTCCAATGGAACTGCTAAATTCACAAGTGATGTTTAGCAGTTCCATAAGATGGGAGCGACTGGAGGCGAATAACTTGAGGTCATCCATATAGAAAAGGTGGGTCACTTTTGTACCTCCTCTCCGTAGCTGAAATCCCCTCCCGGAGCCCTCCAGTAAGGTACTGAGAGGGTTCAGAGAGAGGCAGAACCAGATTGGACTCAGACAATCGCCCTGGAAGATACCCCTTCTTATCCTTATGTGGTTCTCCACAGCCATCATCCGCTCGCCCAGATGACAAAGGATCGTACTCCACTGCCCCATACACTGCCCGAGGAAGTCTCTAACTGTACAGTCAATCTTGTACAGCTCGAGGACCCTCTTTAGCCATGTATGGGGCACCGAGTCGAACGCCTTTCTATAGTCTATCCAGGCGGCAGAGAAGTTCCGACGGTTGCGTTTCACCACTTTGCCTATGACCGCGTCAATGAAGAGTGGTTCCTTGGTTCCACGACCACCGCCCCGACATCCATTTTGAGCGCGTGACATCACCTGGTTTAGCTCCAGGTGCCGAGTGATTCTCGCGCTCAAAATGGATGTCAGTGTCTTATATATGGTGGGTAGACACGTGATGGGGCGGTATTTGCTCGGGTCTGTGGTATCCTGATCTTTAGGAACCAAGTGAGTGATCCCAGTAGTGAAGAGGCTCGGGAGCGACTTCTGGTCGAGGGCCTCTTGAAACTGTCGGGCGAGCACAGCGTGACACACTATGAACCCCTTCAGCCAGTAATGATGCAGCCCGTCAAGCCCCGGACTTTTCCAGTTCGGGGCCCTACGGACCGCCTCAGCCACGTCTTCCGGCGTTACGGTGATGGGGTCCATAGGCGTAACACTCGCACCCTGGCTCGCCACAACTTCCAACCAAGGGCCCTCGCTGTGGTTTACGGGCTCTGACCACAGGCCACGCCAGAATGCGATAATGTCAGCCTGATCCGGTCCTCGGCCCGCTCCACATAGCTGTGGTCGCTCCAATGATTTATAGAGCCTCTTCTGATCACTCTGGAAGAGACGATTCTGGTTGAACCGCCTTGACCTCTCGGTAAATCGTCGAATCCGCTTCCCCCAAGCAGCGATCTTTTGCTTCAGGTCGTCTATGCGCTCCGTTAGTTTCTGCGTGATATCCGGCTGGGACAAACTGATATTTGTCCCAGCAAACGCCATCCTAACGGTGCGCATAATCCTCGGTCTATTATTACCCGACCTGAAGCTTGTCAGTCTGCCGATAAGGGCCCTTGCCTTTGCGATACGGTCCTCGATTCTTTTTCTCCAGGCTGGGATGGCGCTACTTTGTGTAGTAGCGCGTCCAGCCATGGGAAGTTTGGCGCCAATAATACGGCAAACTGCCACAGCGGCGCCAAAGAGAATTGAGTCCGTCTCGCAAAGGTCCCGGCTGGCTTCCAAATACGTCACCAGCATTGGGTTAAGAGCCCTCACGACAGCCCGATTTCGCTTGCTTAGGGGTATGCGGGGAAATCGCGGTCGATTTTCGATAGGGGTGCTGCGCGTTTCCAAAATTGCCTCTTCCAATATACTCCTCATTTTCTCTAGTTCGTGGGAGACTATTTCATCGTCGTTCGAATCAACCACAACTGGAAGATCCATGGCGGCTTCCACGTCTGGATGCTGGTCTGTCGTATGTGGAGCTGCATCTCCAGCCATAGCCGATTCATTCGACGACGGAATAGCCTCACGTCGTAGTCGTTCGAGTTCGGCATCATCAAATATTTTCGAGCGCATGATGTACCGAACTCGGTCTGCCAGGTTTTGTTCCGTGACGGGGATAGAAGGCTCCAGCTCAGCAAAAAAGCAATGCATCCGAGACCTATACGCTATTCCCACAGTTTCTTCCCCTTTCGCCCTATAGTACGCCCGCAATGCGTTTTCATTCATAGATTTTGTCCAACGCATGCGACGTGCTCCACCAGCGGCGGGTGCCGCTTGCTGAGTCCGAGAAGACCCAGCCGACACCAAGCCTTCTGGTGGGGATGATGGATGCGAGGGGCTGCTAGGTGATCGTGCAGCTCCTCGCGCTCGGCTGGCGGCCCGCATGCTGCCGCGTCCAGCGCCAGCTCCAGACGCGCCACGGCGACCCCCAGGCAGCGGCCCTATGCGCGTTCCTCTTTGTGCCATCATCCATTTTATGGGCGCCAAATAACGGGAGACGCCCAAACCCGGCACCGTTTCGTGGTTGGGTCATATGCACAAACGGACCTTTGCACCTACAATTTTGCCTAGGCACGGCGCTCACACCTCTTGGCAGGATGCTGACTGACTGCGCCGACGTAGCAGTTTTGTCACATAACTGTTACGTCAGCGGGCGATGGGGTCGTCACTTCCCTACGCCATATTATTATTATTATTATTATTATTATTTAGTGTTAACAAATTATATTTAAATATTTTGTGTGTGTATATGATTAAGCCGTGGTAGCTCAGATGGTTAGCGCAAGCTGTAAATTTTACAGTACGTAACGCGGGTTCGATCCCCGCCGTCACCAATTAAATTGTTAATTGCAATTTTAAGTGTTTATTCTATTGACACACTTACTTTTCTTTCTGTTATTTTCTTACGTGTGTATGATTTAGTGTTAACAAATTATATTTAAATATTGTGTGTGTATATGATTAAGCCGTGGTAGCTCAAATGGTTAGCGCAAGCTGTAAATTTCACAGTACGCGACCCAGGTTCGAACCCCGCCGACACCACCTAAATTGTTAATTGCAATTTTAAGTGCTGATTTACCACGTGCTCGGCGGTGACGGAAAACATCGTGAGGAAACCTGTATGTCTGAGAAAATTTCGAAGGCATGTGAAGTTTGCCAACACGCATTGAGACCGCGCCGCGGACATTTCCTAGTTATAAATACAAAGACAATAGCAGAAAGTAAAAAGTTAAAAAATACTTTTTTATGAAATGGCTATTTAAGACGTAAAACTATCTAATAAAAATGATTCGTTTATCGATCATTATTTATTTCGGCCAAGTTATCCTTTCAATTATTTGTCGCCAAAAGGCAAAAAAACTGTTCGTTATTGTGAAATACACGTGCACGGCATTCCATATTTTGATGTGACCGAAGAATTAAAATGTGCCTACAAACAAGAGAACATCATTCCCATATTAAATTGGTATATTAGAAATTTGTGCAAAGACGAAGTGATCGCATACAAAGGTGGTTCAACAGAAAAACAATTTTTAAGAATGTTGACGACGAATGATAGAATTTTTAATATTGAAGAATACAAATGTCCAAAATACAATGATTTGGTAAATGTCATAAATTTAAACAAACGTTATGTGTGTAATAATCATATATTTGCACAAAATAATCACAAAATTTTACATTGTTCTTGTGACGAAGTGTGGGTTTTTTACAAGTGGTTATTGCTTGAAAATAAAATTTTAAATTAATCATAAATTTTGTTTGATTTCCCAAAAACATTAGTTAAAGTATACTATATAATACAAAATTGGTTCAACAGAAAAACAATTTTTAAAAATGTTGATGACGAATGATAGAATTTTTAATATTAAAGAATACAAATTACCAAAATACAATGATTTGGTAAATGTCAAAAATTTAAACAAACGTTATGTGTGTAACAATCATATATTTGCAAAAAATAATCACAAAATTTTACATTGTTCTTGTGACGAAGTGTGGGTTTTTTACAAGTGGTTATTGCTTGAAAATAAAATTTTAAATTAATCATAAATTTTGTTTGATTTCCCAAAAACATTAGTTATAATATACTATATAATACAAAATTGGTTCAACAGAAAAACAATTTTTAAAAATGTTGACGACGAATGATAGAATTTTTAATATTGAAGAATACAAATGTCCAAAATACAATGATTTGGTAAATGTCATAAATTTAAACAAACGTTATGTGTGTAATAATCATATATTTGCAAAAAATAATCACATAATTTTGCATTGTTCTTGTGACGAAGTGTGAGTTTTTTACAAGTGGTTATTGCTTGAAAATAAAATTTTAAATTAATTATAAATTTAGTTTGATTTCCCAAAAACATTAGTTATAGTATACTATATAATACAAAATTGGTTCAACAGAAAAACAATTTTTAAAAATGTTGACGACGAATGATAGAATTTTTAATATTGAAGAATACAAATGTCCAAAATACAATGATTTGGTAAATGTCATAAATTTAAACAAACGTTATGTGTGTAATAATCATATATTTGCAAAAAATAATCACAAAATTTTACATTGTTCTTGTGACGAAGTGTGGGTTTCTTACAAGTGGTTATTGCTTGAAAATAAAATTTTAAATTAATCATAAATTTTGTAAGTAATGTTTTTGGGAAATCAATCTTTACCAAATCATTGTATTTTGGAAATTTGTATTCTTCAATATTAAAAATTCTATCATTCGTCGTCAACATTTTTAAAAATTGTTTTTCTGTTGAACCAATTTTGTATTATATAGTATACTATAACTAATGTTTTTTGGAAATCAAACAAAATTTATGATTAATTTAAAATTTTATTTTCAAGTAATAACCACTTGTAAAAAACCCACACTTCGTCACAAGAACAATGTAAAATTTTGTGTTTATTTTTTGCAAATATATGATTATTACACACATAACGTTTGTTTAAATTTATGACATTTAACAAATCATTGAATTTTGGACATTTGTATTCTTCAATATTAAAAATTCTATCATCTTTGAAAATTGTTTTTCTGTTGAACCACCTTTGTATGCGATCACTTCGTCTTTGTACAAATTTCTAATATACCAATTTAATATGGGAATGATGTTCTCTTGTTTGTAGGCACATTTTAATTCTTCGGTCACATCAAAATATGGAATGCCGTGCACGTGTATTTCACAATAACGAACAGTTTTTTTGCCTTTTGGCGACAAATAATTGAAAGGATAACTTGGCCGAAATAAATAATGATCGATAAACGAATCATTTTTATTAGATAGTTTTACGTCTTAAATAGCCATTTCTCTACATTGAAAACGTTTATGAGGATATGTAATGTAAAATCCGTCCATGTCGATGATGTATCTAATATTTTTTAGATTTTGTGTCATTTTAAAACCAAATGTTAAAAGTATTTACACGTGACTGAAATATGTTTGGTCCAACAAACTTCACATAACAATTCATTCTTCATTACTTCCCATCATCCCATTTCTTCCTTCTGCTCTTTTCTTCCTGTAATTTAAGAAAACAGAATCACGTTCACTAATGATCAACTAATGACTGTCATTGTTAAAAAAGTATTTTTTAACTTTTTACTTTCTGCTATTGTCTTTGTATTTATGGCTAGGAAATGTCCGCGGCGCGGTCTCAATGCGTGTTGGCAAACTTCACATGCCTTCGAAATTTTCTCAGACATACAGGTTTCCTCACGATGTTTTCCGTCACCGCCGAGCACGTGGTAAATCAGCACTTAAAATTGCAATTAACAATTTAGGTGGTGTCGGCGGGGTTCGAACCTGGGTCGCGTACTGTGAAATTTACAGCTTGCGCTAACCATCTGAACTACCACGGCTTAATCATATACACACACAATATTTAAATATAATTTGTTAACACTAAATCATACACACGTAAGAAAATAACAGAAAGAAAAGTAAGTGTATCAATAGAATAAACACTTAAAATTGCAATTAACAATTTAATTGATGTCGGCGGGGATCGAACCCGCGTTACGTACTGTAAAATTTACAGCTTGCGCTAACCATCTGAGCTACCACGGCTTAATCATGTACACACACAAAATATTTAAATATAATTTGTTAACACTAAATAATAATAATAATAATAATAATAATAATAATAATAATATTCCACAACTATCACACAACGCCATCTAGTCCCAAGCTAAGCAGAGCTTGTGTTATGGGTACTAGACAACTGATAAACATACTTATATATTTCTAAATACATAAATATTATAGATAAATTACACCCAGACACAGAACAAATGATCGTGCTCATCACACAAACATTTGTCCTGGGTGGAAATCGAACCCACGACCTCCGGCATAATAGTCAGGGTCTCTAACTACTAGACCAACAGGCCTGTCGTTCAAAATCATACACACGTAAAAAAATAACACAAAGAAAAGTAAGTTTGTCAATAGATTAAACACTTACATCTATGGCCTTTGATGCGTTGAAGTAACACAAATGTATTATTGATAGATACACTGCGGTCAAACGACCATACACTAACTCCATGACTGCAGTTGCTTGGTCTTATATAGTACCAGTAAGTAATAATTCTAATCTAAAGAATTTCTACAATAGAATTGATAATAACTTTATGCGTCAACAACCTTATCTCACATTCTTCGTGTTGCGTCTTATTCAGTATATTGATGACTCAAATACGTTTTGTGTAACAGAAAAAATGCAATTTAATATTTAGAAATCACATAATTGATCATTCCTATGTTAGTCATTGAGTAGATTGTACTGTAGTAATCTACTAATAGCAGTAATATCATGGATACACTAGATGTACAACAACATCTGAAAAAGATTCACCCCAGTCTAGAAAATAATGTTTATGCTGCTAACAGACTGCCCATGTACACCCACGTACCAACGTATATACCTAGTCAGGTCATAAGTATTGTCACACAGTAAAAACTTTTCTTTTAGAATGCTGGCCACAAAAAAGTTTATTGAATTCGAATTGTTCATGAAAATAAAACTGTATACTTTTTAGAATTTTACTCATTTTTACATATGGAGTGGACGCTTAAAAAAGACCGTGTTGCAGTTGCGATTACGCGCCAATTAAATTTTTTGATATACTGAAAAATTTGAATATAATTAAAAGATTCGTTTATCGTACCATCAAACGATACAATGAAGACTCTAGTGTAGATGACAGGTCAAGAAGTGGTCGCCCTCGATTTGTTAGGACTCCAGCAGTGATAAAAGCTGTAAAGGTGTGAATTCAAAGAAATCCCAAACGTAAGCAGAAACTGTTGGCCATTCAGATGGGGTTAAGCAGAACCACGGCGTTAAATGAAGACTTAGGGCTTCGGGCATATCGAAGAAAAACAGGACATCGTTTGAATGCTCGTCTAGTGGATCTGAGACTGAAGAGATGCCGCGCTTTGTTGAAGCGGTACGCGGGAAAAAAATATCGGGAAATTCTTTTTTCGGATGAAAAAATTTTTACCGCAGAAGAGAGCTACAACAAACAAAATAATAAGGTGTACGCACACAGTAGTGAAGAAGCGAGCAACCGTATTCCGCGTGTCCAACGGGGTCATTTTCCATCCTCGCTCATGGTGTGGTTGGGAGTTTCTTATTGGGGCTTAACAGAGGTACATTTTTGTGAGAAAGGTTTAAAAACGAATGCAGTTGTGTATCAAAATACAGTCCTGACGAACCTTGTGTAACCTGTTTCTCATGCCATGTTCAATAACAGGCACTGGGTATTCCAACAAGATTTGGCGTCAGCTCATAGAGCGAAGAGCACACAAGACTGGCTGGCGACGCGTGAAATCGAATTCATCCGACACGAAGACTGGCCCTCCTCCAGTCCAGATTTGAATCTGTTAGATTACAAGATATGGCAACACTTGGAGGAAAAGGCGTGCTCAAAGCCTCATCCCAATTTCGAGTCACTCAAGACATCCTTAATTAAGGCAGCCGCCGATATTGACATGGACCTCGTTCGTGGTGCGATAGACGACTGGCCGCGCAGATTGAAGGCCTGTATTCAAAATCACGGAGGTCATTTTGAATAAACTATAATGTCATAAGAATCTATGTTTTTCTAAGTTCATTTTGGTATATAAATGGTTACATAATGAATAAACTTGTTTCAATTATTTTATATTAAACATGTAATAGAATTTATGACCTGACTAGGTAATATGCAATTTGGGTACAGATGATAAACCAGGGTCACATTGGGTAGCTTTGTATATCGATACGAATGACGTCGGTCAATATTTTGATTCATTCGGACGGGCACCTGTACGATAATCTAGAGTTTTTTAAAAGAAATTGTAAAAGATGGAACTGGAATGTTGATAGGATTCAGAATGAGTGGACTTCAGTTTGTGGCGAATATTGCTTAATGTATTCGCTATATAAGTTTCAGGGATGTTCGATGCATAGTTTTACGAGTATATTTACAGAGAACACATTGTACAACGATATGTTAGTGGATGAGATGTTTCGCTCCTATTTTATAGATAATAAGTAATAAGATTTTGTATTTTATAAATAAAAATTTTAACAAAATTAGGTAATGTGTTTTATTGATGATTCATATTAGTGTTGTAGATAGGACCAAAGGAGTATAATACAATAGCATCAGCCGACCCACACGCTGACGAATAATAGATTATGACGGTTTTCAATGAACAATAGATAAGTAGACAAGGACAATGGAGGCCTAATGACGGTTGAGGATATCAATTAGATAAGAGTTAATTGATTTGCTCATCTCCGGAACCGCGCATCCTACGCAAAAATGGACCGCAGATTCGTGATCAGAGCATGCCAAAACCTTTTATTTTTGGAACGTGAGTCGACGAACGTCGTACTTGTACCACTTCTGACTCAGTGCGCCAGAACTGGTACAACCTAACTACTAAAAACTGTTAAAAACACCGAATATGGTTTGTAATTGTTAGTCATTCCTTTTATCCATACTTAAAAATCCACCCTAGGGTGGATACTCCGAAACGCGTTCAGAAAACATTTTTGATTGTTCTTCCGGATTTTCGACCCCAAGTACAGTTCAACAGTAAATTTACCCGTGCACTTTAATTATTAATAAAATTTTAATAATCACAAACATAAAAATAAATCATATCACGCATTGCATAAATTAAAATATTATTTAAATGCAATGCGTAATTTAAAACTTAAATTATAATATTAAGTTTTAAATAATATCATTATGTAATTTATAAATTCTGCAATATGTCCAAGAAATTACCAATAATTTCGATTCTGATTCTGAGCAAGACGAACGTCGAAATGAATATGATTACTATTTCCTTGTTGTTTGAGGAAGAGAAAATGATCGAGCAAGAACAGGCAAGAAAAAAGCAAAGAATATAGCTACATGACATATGAAACTCGCGATATGAAGAAGGCGAGTATAGGACTGCACTAGGCGGAAATGCACTGCGGCGAAACTGAGCGACAGGAGTTGGTCAGTTGATCAACATTGCCGCGCAGCTCTGCTACAGTGTAGTTCCGTTGCCTTTTAGTGCCTGTTTTCTCATATAATTTCGTATAAAGAATGTTTCGACGTGTCGTGTCGCTCTGTCCCGCTGCGTTGCAGGTCCGCTTAGTGCAGTCCTATACTCGCCTTCTTCGTATCTTGAGTTTCATATGTCATGTAGCCATATTCTTTGCTTTTTACTTGCCTGTTCTTGATCGATCCTTTCCTCTTCCTCACACAACAAGGAAATAGTAATCATATTCATTTCGACGTTTGTCTCGCTCAGAGGTTGCTCAAGCTACTGAATAGTCAGTAATAGTAGAATAACATTAGTCCTTAAGGGTGACAACACATCTGCTGTTTGATTTTTAATTTAGGTTAGATGTAGGGCCACAGCATCCATTTTGTAGGAGGCAGACTGTAAGCTTGTTTGTCACTCTTATTCAATAAAAAAAATCCACTAACCCATATCGGCCCGTGGGTGTCGTAAAAATGGACAAAAGGAAACAAACCCATATTTTACTACTACTACGGTTTGAATCCCTCTGATCAAATGAACAAATTTATAATATTAGTGGTACTCTTTCAACTTTCACACAACATTTTTGAATTCCTGGCTGTTATTTTGTTTTACAGATATAATATAATATCTAGAACCCACCTTACTGACCTATTATGTAGAAATATAATATGTAAACCCTATACACAAATTGTAAATTATTATCATTGTCATATCTATACTAGAGGTAAATGGCCTAGACGAGATGGTTTAACGCCATCGTAAATATTTCTGGCTATTTCCCTAGTCACCTCTTACGACACAGATGATACGAAATGGAATTGTAAAAATAAACGTATTTATATACATTAAAATGTATCTTTGTTCAATATCGCGACCAAACTAATAATACTAGTTCTTTTGTTGTATCAAAAGCCAGCGTCAGCTCAAACTTCCTCGAGTTTCTGCAAGAGAGTAAATAACCGTCCGATCTTTAGTACATAAAGCTGTAGCAAGCTCACGCTCTAATAAATTTTAACTTCAATGATTTTGTTTCTTGCGTGGAATGCTGAGAGGATGTTTTGTTTCGACTTCATAAGCTCTGTCTTAAGTGTTCCGTACAGTTTAATAGCCTCTTAGTTGGTGCTTTTTTCTTTGTTTATAAATTATTCTCATCGTAGTAAAATAAAGTTGCATTCTCATTTCTAGGAGGGTAAGGGCCGATCCTCATTTGCCGTTAACAGTTCGTTCTTGGTCTGATTTCAGTTTGATTTATTATAATGGAATGGGATTCGACCGAAAGTCGACTGTTACGGATAGTATGAATGCACACACATATTTTTTACTTGATAATATATTATTAGACCGAGATCGGACCGAGAACGGCATTATTATGAGGATAAGCCCTTATATCTATCGCCCTTAGGTAGCAATTAGCCCGCTGTGCTACTCTTTACATATATTCAGAATATTTTTATTCCTCAGTCATAAAAGTTTCTGCTCACAGCAGTGCAAGTACTACCATTTGGTGGCCGATACTGGTAAGAGATTACGGATTAAACGATTACTAAGCTGAAGTGGCAATGGGCTAGCCGTATAACTCGAAAAACCGGCTACGGATGGGGAAGAAAGGTTTTCGAGTGGTAGCCTCCTGCCGACATGTGAAGTTTAGAGCCACACCCTACTAGATGAAGTAATGACCTGGTGAGATGTGCAGGAAGTCGATGAATGCTGGACGCTCAGGGCCGTGATTTGAGTTATTCCTTGGGGGAAGCCTTTTTTCCGTTCAAAACGCAACCGGGGCCCCTTCATCACTTTGCTACACTAATAGCACGTCCCGGGGTAGTACTTGCTGTCCCCAGCACCCCCGCAGTGCTACCACGATGTCTCGATACCACTTTCGAGTCATAGTCGTCCTCGGGGATTAC
Organism: Parnassius smintheus behrii; assembly: GCA_036936625.1. NCBI lineage: Eukaryota > Metazoa > Arthropoda > Insecta > Lepidoptera > Papilionidae > Parnassius > Parnassius smintheus. The sequence continues at coordinate 8,688,198 of JAUPFT010000020.1, read as the reverse complement.
AAAGCTGGTTGTTCTAAGCCCCCCGCTCCGAGCGTCTGCAACCCCGGAGGCCTTTTTTCTAGTAGGGAACACCGTTTTTAAGAGGAGGGCCTTGATGAACGCCTTGGTGACATCGACCATAGGGTATCGGTTATGTTAGGCGCTATTTCTAAACCCAGATCGTGGATTTTGGTGGCCAAGACTTCAGCATCTGCTCAACGAGCTCCTTGGCTCTCTTGAAAGTTATCCCGCTGGCAATCACCAATGTGTCACATCGACGCGGTTTCACAGTAGTGGATCCAGCACTGAGCCCTGTGGAATCCCACACTTGATCTCCCTCCGGATCTTCCTACTATCTTGCTCCATGTACAGAATGTACTTGTCACTCTAGTAGTCCCCGTAATACCTTGCAGGTAGGGGAGACATTTCAAGATTTATCATCAACGCTATGCCGCCCTTGGCTACTGTTTATTCCGGCAGGGAGCGGACGTGCATAATCGCATCTACAGTAGAACGCTCAAGTCGGAACCCAAACTGGCTATCAACCTAATCGGGACCGATGCGCGACAGATGCCTATTGAGCCGAGTGTCAACTATTCTCTCGAACAATTTGCCAATCTCGTACAACAGAAAATATGTCCACCTCTTCCGCCACTCGCCAGCCCAACAGCACTTGCATTGCAGGAGGAGTTGCCTACGTAAGACTAACAACGGACCCCCCTGCCACCAAACACATGTGTTTTCGGACCCCTGATTCATTAATAGGAGATGCAGCCGAGCCGCCTATACCATCATTGTCTCTCTTTTGATATTTCTCTGTCTGTGTTGATATTTTATATCCACGTTATTATCGTCTATTATCGTGCGCCCAGCGAAGCGAGCGCGTATCAGATGGTATATAATATATAAACAAAATATCAATGACTGACTGACTCATCACGAGATCTCTAAAACTATAAACACGATTGGCTTCAAATTTGGTACATAATGTTACTTATTTCGCAATGTAGACGCTCTAGAGCAGTTTTACGATGATCCCATCAAGAAAAAGTAGCTTCCGCAATAAAATATTATCGTGCGCCCAGCGAAGCTAGCGGTTATCAGTACCATCTATGGAGCACAGTATTCACATACTACCTAAAAGTAAAGTAAAGTAAAGTTACAGCCTATCTATACACGTCCCACTGCTGGGCACAGGCCTCCGCTCATTTCTGAGAGGGTTTTAGGGCAAGGAGTTGTCCGCCGCGCTGCCCCAATGCGTGTTGGCGAACTTCACATGTCTTCGAAATATATTTTTTTATTTATTTCTCTGACATGCAGGTTTCCTCACGATGTTTTCCTTCATCGCCGAGCACGTGGTAAATCAGCACTTAAAATTGCAATTAACAATTTCATTGGTGCCGGCGGGGATCGAACCCGGTTTGCTCGCGTACTGTGAAATTTACAGCGAGCGCTAAACATCTGAGCTACCACGGCTCTACATACTACCTAGTGGATTCTTTTTGTGTTTCTTGTCCTGTCAATTATCTATGTATTGTTATACATTTGAAATAATGCTACAAAACTGGACATATAATTACTCAACACAAAAGTAAGTAAAGTAAAACCAATTAACAACAACAGAGATGTCAGCGGAGATGGAAGTAAGTTTGCTCGCGGAGTACGCTTTTATCAACCGACGAAAAAACGGAGGAGGTACTCAAGTCGACGCGTATATTTTTTTATGTATGACCACCCATAACTTTTTACAGAGTAGTCTGATTTTGATAATTCTTTTTTTTTATGGATAAAGTATACCTCGAAATTGGTACCATATATATTTGGGAAAAAAATCTTACCCCAAGGGTGGGAAAATAGGGAATATTTAATAAAGAGTAGTACGATATTGAAAATTATTTTATATTATTGTATAGGGTATACCTCAAAATTGGTCCCATATAAATTTGAGAAAAAATTCTTACCCTAAGGGCGGTAGAATAAAAACTTTTTAACAAAAAAATTAAACCGCCGAAAAAACTGAAAAGCAAAAAATAATAAACTTTTTTCTTTTACGTTAATAACCAAGTTCTTAAATTAATGTAAGTATACCTAAGTAATTTTGAGTCATGAGAGAAAAAGGTTTATTATTTTTTGCTATTCAGTTTTTTCGGCGGTATAATTTTTTTGTTATTTTTTTTATTTTGTTTATAAAATGAAATCTGTTCATCTGGTGATAAGTGTAACAGATGGTGGTAGCCACCTCGATCATCTACATCTATCCTCGATCAAGAATGAAAATGCAGCCGTTGTCACTTAAGAACTAAGATGGAATGCCTTAGTTTACCAGTTAAAAGAATCTCCAGTTCTCGTCACTCGCCATTCGAAATATTGCATAATTATGTTGCCATTTTAAGCCAGTATTCTCTGCAAGCGCGGTTCATCCCTCTTCGAGTATTTCCATTCGTTCTACTGTCATGACAAACTACAGTATATACATATTGTAGCTACTATATGATAGGTGATGGAACACTTTTTGTGTCTAGATGTCCGTCTGGGTAGGTATCATCTTCTTATTTCTGGTCTGAAAGGTACAGAGAGCACGAATAGTTACAGGCTGTGCGGTATCCCACCTTAGCGCTCATAGTTGATAGCGCATCTGTAGCCTTCTTTGTTCAAAGTTAATTGTAGATGTCTGTGGACAGTAGCCACTTCCCATCAGGTGAAATGTAACTTCAGTTTTGTTTTGTCACTTAAAGTTCCTGTAACATTTTGTGGCTCCAAATAAAGTATATAAATTTAATGGGTACAAATTTTAAAATAGCGCTCATAAGGCGACGTTATAGTACTTTTAAACTTTTTACACCTTTAAATCTACTAAAATGGTAATTTTTCGCAAAAACAAAATCACTCTTTTATTTATTTTTATAGAATAAGGTGACAAACGAGCACACAGTCCACCTGATGGTAAGCGGTTGCTGTGGCTATACGAATACGAATCAAAACTCAGACATGTAGTCAACCGTGAGGACTAATATGGAATGCCTCGTTTCTAGCAAAAAAGGGTCTCCGGTTGTCTACACTAACCATACGAAACACAGCAGGATTGAGCTGCTATTTTACGGTGGTATTGTGTGAGAGCGTGGTCCTTCCCCGACCGACCCATTCGTGCTACAATTTTTTTTTTGCGCCCGAAGCAATTATGGGCAATCCTCCGGAATGCGGGAGAGGGAGGCGGTGAATGCTCATAGCGTACCACGCAACCGGCTGCGTGGTTATGTGGAGACTTTTACCCACTAAACAGCTAAACACCGCCTTTATAGATTGGCTTACCGATCTGACGAGAGATCTCTAAGCCGTATACGAACGCGACCCTCCTTGAGAGAAAGGAGGGCGCAAGCGGCGAAAAGCCGCTTAGAAGTGTGCCTAACTAAAGCAGATTAAGGGATGTGTTATGTAGGCTCGGCCTGAGCCGCCAGGAGGCAGTTCAGGTCAGCCGAAAGCTTGTTGGGGGGTCCGAGAGAGAGTTTCTCGGTCTGCGCACACTATAGCGAGTGTGGATAGGGGCTGCATAGGCAACTGTCTCACGAATGAGATGATTTGGGTGGGACTCTGAGGTTTTGAAAAATCTCTCAGAGAGTGATTTAAGGAACTGCTGGATTGTTGGGAGCTCTAAGTCTCGATGTAGGTTGGCATTACGGACATAATAGGGCGAGTTAGTGACTATTTGAAGTTCATTTATAACTTTGGGTTTAGTATGTGCGAAAATAGGGGCCGTGTAGGTCATAACAGGCCGTATACAGACCTTATATAGGGTTCGCTTGTTGCGGAGAGACATGTTACTGTGTCTGCCCAACATGCTGTTGAGCCTACCCATGTAAAATCGCGCGGTGCGAGTTACCTTCTTGATATGGGGCTCGAAAGTGAGCCTTGCATCAAGGGTGACGCCTAAGTATTTGGCTTTTGTTTGCCATGGGGCAGGGGGTCCTAACATCCTGATTGGCGGAGTGGCGGTGAGACGGCGTCGTTTATATTCGAAGCAAACGGCGGAGCTCTTCTCCGGGTTTACGTCGATACGCCATTTTTGGAACCAAATTCCTAAGTCGTTAACTGACTTTTGGATCTTGTTCCGATTCTGTGGCAGTGAGTTGCCTTTGGAGTAAAGGGCTGTGCCATCTGCAAAGAGGGCTAGTTTAACACCATTCGACGGGATAGGGATGTCATTGGTGAATGGTATATATAGGAGGGGGGCAAGCACAGAGCCTTGAGGGACACCGGTTTTGATTTGACGAGTAGAGGATAGCGTGCCTTCGTGTCTAAAACGAAAGGTACGATCCTTCAAATAGGAGGCTACAAGGCGGACGAGGCGGTCAGGGAGGCCTAAGTCATAGAATTTGTAGATAACGCCCTCATGCCAGACTCTGTCGAATGCCTTGGAAATGTCGAAAAAGACCGCGATGGTATTTTGACGACGAGGATAAAAACCGCTGAGGATATATTTCACTATGCGGTGAACTTGCTGGGGACACGAGTGTTTGGCACGAAACCCGAATTGTTGAGGGATGACAAGAGGGTCGCCGTCTGTGGGAAACAAATGACGCCTCATGCGCACGAAAATAACTCGTTAGAAGAGTTTGCCCACGGCCTTGAGGAGGCTGATGGGATGGTGATTGGAGGGGAGGTGGTGAGGTTTGCCTGGCTTGGGAATGCCAATGACAGTTGCCTCTTTCCAAGAGGTGGGAAAATATGGCCAATAAGGCGATCACCTGCTCCGGAAAGTGTTTGAGGGCTTGGTTGGAGATGCCATCCGCGCCCGGTACTTTTTTGGGCTTAAGTCCTTTGATGGTAGATGAAATCTCATCTTTGGACACAGTGATAGGGTCAGAGGCGGTGGGGGGCGAGTTCCGTCGACGGACCTCGTCCTCCACTAGTTGAATATGTAGGGGGTACGTGCTACAACTATACTACTAATATAGCTGCAACATGGCTTTACCACGTATGAAATCTATCTACATAAAACACAAAATATCATTTTACGTATGTCCGTTATACACTTTGAAGTTATCTAAACGCTTTAATTAAATTTTTTTGCGTGTGTTGAAAGGTTCCCTAAATGGCTTGTATTCACATTTGGAGCCGGTAGGTGGTGCTCTTGTCGAGATTCAGAAATCACCCGTGTGAAGCCGGGGCGGATTGCTAGTCATTATATAAAAATGTAACACGAAGACAGAAACACGAATCATAATAATTGGATTGATAAAAAAATCGTAAATACAAAAGCCAATCGCTTTTAACTACTAAACGTATTCTTCGCCAATATTCTATACCAAAACCGTATAAAAGTTATATCAAATGATAAGGCTTAAAATGTTGTAGGTCATGTTAAGAACTCAATTTACAAATTCGTTTTTATTTAGATCTTATGAAAAAATACCGATTCGTTCGTTCAAGCCAGTGCCCGCCAAGATATCTTCGAGTTTGGTTGTACATTGTTTGTTCAAAAATTCATGGTGCTCATTTGCTTGACAATTGCGGAGAGTAGGTATGACCACTAAGCCACACATCGTATTTCAAGAGGGCCTTAAGTAACTCGAACGGATTTAAACTTTAATTTATAGGAGAGTTGCTTTGAGCCGGATTAATATCGCCTAAACCATCTTCAACAAAACTATATTTATTACCATTGCTTAACGTAAAATATTCCTTATAGGCCTCTTTTATTTACTACTAGTCTACCTAGAATTCCATAATGGCGTATTTTAAGTAATAATATATTTAAACTAAACAGTTCCCTAAACCATTGTGCTAATGTATCTGAAATGTTGGCAGTTAAAAAGTTTAAATTAAACGCGATAAAATCCGTAAAATTAATTACATTTGATATGTATTTGCGTAAATATAATGAATCATTTTTACTTTTTATACGCTATTTTAATATATAATAATAGTTTTAACTTTTCTTATATCCGCAGTATAGAAAACGTGGCTTAGGGGACTGTACAGTTGAAATAGAATAAATATAATTATACAAAGTCTTGGATTGAGGGCGACTAAATCTAGTCCAATTCAATCTGCAGAAGACACAAGTTTGCACGTTAACCGCTAAAAAGAACTCCTTTGTCGTATCTCCTCAGTTTGAAGGCACTCCCCATATATATACAATAATATATGGTACTCTCCTTGCCGCCTCTGCTAGCATCGGAATCCTCGGCGTCGACATATTGAATAGTGTGCAGTTTCGTGGTCACTTGGAGGGAAAGGCCAAAATGGCCTCTAAAAAGCTTGCCGTGCTCAGTGCTCAGTGCTAAGACAGTGTTTCATGCCAGCACATCGCTTGTAACTTTACAAAGGGCAAGTTCGGCATCACATGGAATACTGTTCTCATCTCTGGGCCGGGGCAACCCAGTGCCAGCTCCCTTCACTTGACCGCATCCAGCGCAGAGCGATTCGAATCGTCGACCATCGAGTTCTTTCTGATCGGCTCGATTCACTGGCGCCGTGTAGGGATGTTGCATCCCTTTGCGCTTTCTATTGGTTCTACCAAGGGGAGTGCTCTGAGATCTATATATATATATATATATATATATATATATATATATATATATATATATATATATATATATAATATTACTTAAAAAAACTCGTCATTAATTCACGTGTTATTTAGTAAGTAGGTAAGTTTATTTAGCTTAGTACTTAACAAATTCAATGAGATTATCGTTAATGATGTATCAAAGGAAGTACCTACTACTACTCCAAACTTCAATACACTTGGAACATATAATTCCTTCACGAAATGTATAATTAATTCCGTGTTAATCTTATTTCGTGGATAAATTTTACAGTTAAATTCAACAATACGTAAGTAATCAGAGTTCGATCATGCCGCCATTTTATTTTTCACTCGTATCTTAGTTAATTTTCCCATATAATGAATTCCCGCAAAGTAACGCTTGACTTTATTAATTAAGTAATAAGAAAATCATAAAATGTAAATAAATTCTCTAAATTGTTTTTAGCCCAGAAAATCTCAAATGCATAAATAACGTTTAAGCATTCTATAATGTCAAAGCTTGATTTTAAGGCCAAACGTAACAGTTGGTGCCTTGAATACAGTAACTCTTTGATTAATAATAGTAAAAAATATCGACATATTTCATAACATTCCCACATTTTATTTTACCTACAGATTCTAAACTAATCCAACCATGTGCGGCTGCAGATTTAGGTATATCAGTTCATTGTTAATAATGATAAAGTCAAAAATTCATGTTTTATTTATTACTTAACACCATAAAAACGATTTTAGTCTCCCAAGGATGGCGGGGTTTAACAAGCCATGTGCCGCCACAATGTCTGGTTTAGGACTAAATTCAAAACGCCCCGAAGCCCAGTAACAGAAAATATAGATAAATCAGTGCCGCTGTGAACGTGTTAAAATTTAAATGTAAAGTCAGTAAAGTAAAGTTACAGCCTATATACGTCCCACTGCTGGGCACAGGCTTCCCCTCATTTCTGAGAGGGTTTTAGGGCAAGGAAATGTCTGCCACGCTGCCCCAATGCGTGTTGGCGAACTTCACATGTCTTCGAAATATTTTTTTTCTTATTCCTTAGACATGCAGGTTTCCTCACGATGTTTTCCTTCACCGCTGAGGACGTGGTAAATCAGCACTTAAAATTGCAATTAACAATTTCATTGGTGCCGGCGGGGATCGAACCGGGGTTACTCGTGTTCTGTTTATTTACAGCGAGCGTTAACCATCTGAGCTACCACGGCTCTGGTAAATTTAAATGTAAATGTAGGTAAATGTATATTGTTGTAATAAAGATTTAATCTTTCTAAATTTTCTACAACATCTTCCGCTATACATGTAGGTATTAATACCATAGTATTTGAGCTGTAAATTTGTTACTATTACCTAATATCATGTTGTGTGCACATGTTTTAAAATACCATCCAGGTTGTAACTTTGCACTTATGTTCATAATTCGATGTTATTCTGTTTTGTGTACCTAAGTAAATAAAAATCCAGTTTGAAAGCTCTTCGAAATATGTAGTTTGGTATGTACCATAAATGTAAAATAGTTATATTTCAACTTTATGACTGTTATTCGTTCTTTTCAGTACTAAAGGACGTGTAATTTTTATGAAACTGTTAAATTATGCACTATATTTACAATCTTTCTGCGATTTTAAAACAAATTTTTGATTTTTCGAGTGTTATACCTTGAAAAAAAATTTGGTTAACACACTGATCTCAGACTTAAACGTTACTTTTTCCAAGTCTTTCTAAAAGCTACCTCATCATACAAAAATATGCAACGTCGTTTATCGTTATTTTTGAAACGCTCTATGAAAAGTTATTTTTTCAAAATTGAGACAGAAAGAAATATGCTTATTTTTCACCTGATTATGTATAAAAATCAAATAAATCTTGAAATTCAGCTAATGGTATTGTTAATGAATTACGCTTATCACAATGTTAAAAGAAACGCAGTAAAAATATTTTTCAATATTTCTTGCTTATTCTACGTCAAGTGTTTTTACCATATTTTGAATGCATCTCAACTATCCTTTTTCTAGGACGTTAGATTTTATACATTACTACTTTACTTTATTCAACTCTGTCTCTGAGTTTTATACATTATTTTATGTTTCATTTAATCAGTAAGTATTTAATAAGTTCTAGCGCATTTATTTCTCTATTACCTATTTGGTAACGGCAAATCCTAACCTAAAAAGTGAAAGTGAAGTTTTATATTTTTTGGGCTCGTCTGTAGTCAGTCAGTAGTATTCAAACCGTAAAAATGACTATATGACATTATTTTCTAAACTTACATATTATGTTTTTTTACTATACCTTATAAATAAACTTTCAGAATCGGGTTTTTACATGCATGGAAAGAATGAATGAGGAAAGAGTGACAAAGAAAATGTATGTTGCAGAAGTGAATGGCAGAGTCGGTAAGGGACGTCCTAGGTGAAAATTTATCGACCAAATTGGCGATTTATTGAAAACGGGCCAAATTAGGAGTACCCTTAACCGACGAGCCTGTATGCGGAGGTGTATGGATGTGAAGGAGGCGAGAGAGGTGTGTCAGGATCGTGCCAAATGGAAGTCTGTAGTCTCTGCCTACCCCTCTGGGTGACAGGCGTGAGTGTTTATGTTATGTTATGGAAAGTAGGCATGATTCTTTCGCAATTGATATACTCCTTTTTTTCTAATTCTGACTTTAATTCATTTGGTTTTTCTTCTTTGTTTTTGTCCTTGCATTGGATGTGTGACTTACGTTTTCTTTTGTTATTTCTCATACCGTTACCTTCGTTACAGTCTATTGAAGTCCACTGCTTAACATAGGCCTCCCCCATACATCGCCTCGTAGGAGGGATATTTGCCATATTTGCCACGTTTTGCAGGCAGGTTGGCAACCGTTTTTTTTATTTTTAGTTATTATTAGTGAGACGCTGCTGCTCATCTACCGATTTGATTCCCTCTGTCGTCTCAAGCAATAGTAACGTAAAGTAGCATTTTAAGTAAAAGTAAACAAATATAGAAAACTCGACAACCAGAAAAAGACAATATAATCTTATAATAACGTCTATTTTATATAAAATTATTTGTTTTGTATGATGTCATACTTTCCTTCCAAATGGAGAAATGAAAATTTTACCTCCTCTAGACTGCTTCGCGAAACCCATGAGAGAAAAATTATTTTCCGCTCGTATGTAATCTTGTGTTTCCCGCATCCCTTGCATTATACATTTAAATCGATCGTGCTAACACTATTTTAGATTAGATGGCATTCGTGTTTTTGGTAACACAGGAGTATGCCATTCTGTGTTAGGGAAACAAATATAAACTGATTAGGTGTTATAACGGTGTAGCTAGTGTATGTGGTGAACCTAGAGACGTTAAATCGTCTTACCTTATCTGGTCATAATGTGATATTTATGCAGAACTCCAACTACAATCTCCTTTCCCGCCAAGGAACCAGTATAATTACAGGATTTGAGGTATCCCATCTTATTTTTCAGTGGTGACAATGTAGTCTGTAATGTCTTCTAGCCGTCTTTGTTCAAAGTTGTCCATGGATTGCAGTATCTAATTACCATCAGTTAAGCCTTTAACGTGGTAGAGCTACGCTGCAGTTATGTTATGGTGGTAGTACAAATGGGTCGGCTCCAGTAGAAGTACGCTCTCACAGAATACCACCGTAAAATAGCAGCTTGATGCTGCTGTGTTTCGTATGGTGAGTGTAGATAACCGGGGCCCCTTTTTACTAGAAAGGAGGCTTGACATCTTAATCCTCAAGGATAACAACGCATCTGAATTTTGAATTTTAATTCAGGGTAAATGTCGATTTCTGTGGGCCTCGGCATCCACTTACCATCAGGTGGACTATTAAAAAAAGCCGTTAGATCATTCGACACTTAAATTATTAATTGAAGTGACAAACAATTCAACAGCGATTCTTATTATTTATTAAAAAGGATACACTTGGCGAAACATAGCCGTATCCTTCCGTAATATTATTATAAGTAATAAGTGATTTTACTCAAAAGCCTGCCAAAACCGAAAAACTACGAATTAGTGGTCGTACGAGTAGTACACGATAGGTTATAACGATAAAAGTAATCATCACGATCGATGATAAAATTTTTATTACCGCGGTGATGTATTTTATGTCCAATTCATTTTATAAATTGAGAATGAACTCAATTGATAGAAAAATGAAACACGTTTGCTCTATTGTTTACTGGCAACATTAATTAGGCGGCTCAAAAGTGAAAAAACAAGGACATTCTTTTATTTACCTAATGCCCTTGATTTTCACTTATTTTCATTTGGGCCCGCCTGCAACTCACAGTTTTCTAGAGCAACCGTCAAATTCCTAGTTGAATTTGTGCACCCCAGCCTTGGAAAACCGATTTAAATCCCTTCATGTTAACCTTATATTTTCTTCTTATTACATATTAAGTAGCCTTAAGTAAGCTAACACGCAGTAACCGTATTAAGTTCATTTTGATAGGTGTTTACTATTCATGCGAGAACTATGTAAGCTTTATACAAATTTGGTTCAATAACTTAGGAAGGAGCTTACGTTTTGCAGTTTAGCAGCAAATAATAATTTATTGTGGTAATAAGAATTATAGTTTTAATACATTAATAAGTACATCGTTATTTATGTATTTTGGTTTAAAATGTTACATTGACAGCTTGATTGTTAAAATATAAATTTAAAAATCCGACTGCGTAAAAATGACAGTTAACTGAAAAGTGAATAATTATTTTTCGAGTTAGAACTTAAGAGTTAATAAGATTATAAGTTTTGAAAATTTAAGTGAGAATGGTTGCTACTAACTTTATATCGTTTTAGATCCTAAAATGCCTTTAAAAATAAAGATGATTTTCAAAGATCTATTCAATGATACTCCACTTAATATAGTTTATCGACTTTCATCATTTTCTTTCTCACAATATGGCATCTAGTTGTTGCCATATTGAATTTTGATTACTGTCATGTCTTTAGTAACACTTACAATATTAAAAGAAATCGATTGACGTAAGGATCATCAAAATGGGGCTACGCGTTTAGCTCCAGAGCGCCACAAAGGAACAAAGATACATATATGGGCTGATAATCAGATTACATTCCTTTGTGTCGCGTAGTCTGGTAAAAAGAACAACCCGGTGAGTTTCTTGCCGAGTACCTTCCCAGGACTTAAGTTATTCTCGAACTAGTGGCAAAAGTGAAAAAAGTTGTAGAATAAGTATTACTTAGAGCATATTATACTATTGGGCTTAGTTTAAGCTAGGCGCTCACTGAAAGTTTCACAGATTACCACCAATGAAATTATGATTTTGAGTCAACATCTATCAGAAATAAAAATAACGTACTATTAAGTAGACGGTGAGTTCGGTTGCCTCTTAAATTTTACGCAGAAAAGGTTCTTTAAAAGCCGAAACGGCTTTAAACTTAAATTTATAGGAGCGTTGTTTTGACCCGGCTTAATGATGTCTAAAATGTCGTCTGCAAAACTTAATTTATTACAATTGCTTAAAGCTAAATACACAGCTTAAGATCCATCGTTATTTATCATAAAATACGTTACAAATAACGGTTTATTTTGAGTTGAATGTATATTTATTAATTTATTTAAGACTTTAATATATTATAACGTTAAAACTGAGGGTAGTACACAGAGCAGACTAAATAGTACACGTCATTATTTGTTAGGCAACCCTGGGTGTCAAAGTCAATAGGTACACACAAATGTACGTACGTATGTACTAGGTGTTAAAAAAATTTTTTCGGCCTAGAAGTCCGTCTGGGTAAGTACCACACTCTCTCCTATTCCTAAGCTAAATACTAAGGCTTGTATTGGGTTTCACTCTGAAGGTAAGAGAGAGGAAGTATAATTACGGGATGTGAAGCACTCCATCTTAGTTCTCAGAGGTGGAATCAGGGAACTCTTACTTCGTTCGTGGTTGTAACCCTTACTCTATATAAAAAAAATGTTAAATTTAATTCAAACTTCTCTCATCCTGAGCTCATTCATTCATCAAGTATTTCATTGGATACGGACAGGTTTGGACAAGTTTGTAACCCTGCGATTCAAAGCCATGTATGTGGTTGAGCTATGTTACTACAGCGTATCATGGCTGCTGCACAAATGGGTCCAGTCGAGAGAGGAAGAAATACACTCGCTTATTTTACATAGTAGAGCCATGCTGCATCTATATCATGCTTGTAGCACGTATAGGTCAGCTCGACCATGGAAGGACCACGCTCTCACAGAATACCAGCGTTAAGAGTTTTTTTTTCATGGACGCTATCTACCAGGAGCACATATTCATTTGTGAGTAGTTATACATTAAAAAATGGCATTTGGAAAGATGTATTAGTATATTACGCACCGAGGGAGGAAGTCATGACATAACTACCTGCGTGGTATTGTCACCCAAACCGAAGGCGAGGGTGATAAGAACGCGGGTTGCGATGTCGTACTTTCCTCACGTTGTGCGTAAACTATATTTTATCATAAAGTGAAGTAAAGTTACAGCCTATATACGTCCCACTGCTGGGCTCAGGCCTCCCCTCATTTCTGAGAGGGTTTAGGGCAAGGAAGTGTCCGCCGCGCTGCCCAAATGCGTGTTGACGAACTTCACATGTCTTCGAAATATTTTTTTTTCATATTCCTTAGACATGCAGGTTTCCTCACGATGTTTTCCTTCACCGCCAAGCACGTGGTAAATCAGCACTTAAAATTGCAATTAACAATTTTATTGGTGCCGGCGGGGATCGAACCCGGGTTACTCGCGTTCTATATTTACAGCGAGCGTTAACCACTGAGCTACCACGGCTCATTATTTTATCATACCTTGATCAAAATGAATGTATCTTAAAATATATCATGACATATTATACTTCTGAAGTTTAAAAACAAAATGAGCTAGAAATTTGACACATTCGTAATAAATTAAGTCTCTGAAAATAGGTTTGAACTTTCGGTCAAGTATAATAACAAATATTTTCATTGAAAAATTAATAACGAGACACAGCTGCTTTGTTAATAAAATTACGTTTTAATGTCAATTTTCTCGTATTTCTCCGACGATATTTTCTAATAGCTTCTCAGGGGACCTTAGTAATATTGGACTGCTTTCAAATTCTGAGAACCGGCAAAGTAAATCTTTAAAATTATATTTTCAGTACTTGTACCTAATATTTTCAGAATTTTCATCAATATTTTTAATAATTTATTTTTTCGTACGTTACATATATTAAATTTTCGTTTACTAACTTACAGACCCAATTTAACATAATATTAACTTTCTTAAATTTTTGTCGAACGGAATTCTTCACATTGAGCTAATCAATAGCTTTTATAGCACTTTTCTACAAAACAAAGATTCCATACGATATTATGCTGTGAAATAAAATAAAATAAGAATAAACTAATCTACGAGTAGTTGTTTCATAACTCGTAAGTATTATAATATTTTACACAACATATGCTGCAGAATTAAGGCTGCTTGTTCTTACGGTACTATGTTTTTGCTATACTACTAAGTGATTAAAACTACTTTTACGGATTTTATCGCGTTTATTTTTACTTCTTATTTTTGATTCCCGACGTTTCGGGCGCTTTCCAGCACCCATGGTCACGGGGGACTGAGATGGCTGACGTCCCGATGTCATTGTTAAACCCGGAGTACCTTCAGCTCGGACCAACAATAATTAAAAAAGCTGAAATAATTAAAAGACCATGGGTGCTGGAAAGCGCCCGAAACGTCGGGAATTAAAAATAAGAAGTAAAAATAAACGCGATAAAATCCGTAAAAGTAGTTTTAATCATGTGTAGTGTTCGCGTAAATATAAGAAATCATTATACTACTAAGTACTAATAATTAGTAGTAAGTAAGTAGTACTAATAATTGTTACAATATTCCGTAAAAAAACGATATTTGTTACATGGCAATTATCAAATCATATTAAAGAGTGAAATATATCTTTCACGAAGACACCACAGAGTTATTCCCGATGAAATCCTAAGTCGCAGTTCAAAAGTTTATTTAATACTTTATAATTGTTATCATATAAATAAATATGCTCATCGTCTTCAAACTTTTAAGTATTTCGTATCGCAAAGAAAAAGGTCACAAGGGTTCATATTGTCAACGATTAACGTTACATTTATACATCTTTATTCTATACATAAGTATTAATAAAATTGAAGTGTCAATCAATGTTCCTTTCTAAAGGGCTGGCAACGCACCTGCAATTCCCCTGGTGTTGCAGTTGATCATGGGTGGCGGTAGTCACTTAACATCAGGTGAGCCGCATGCTCGTTTGCCCCCTCCCTTCTATAAAAAAATACCAGGTGTGATCTAGGCAATATTTTATTTAAAAACTTGAAAATTTTCAATGTTATAAATATAACAAATTATATAAAATACTACAAATCACTGAACCTACACGCACAGAGGCATTACGGCGATCTCTTTGCTCCATAAACTTCTCAAAAAAGGGAGAGGATCTGTGTGTCTATGCTACTTATATATGCTATTTGACAAATATTATATTTTATTATCAACTTTACAGCCATTTACATGTCCTCTGCTGAACATGGGTGAGCCACCAGTATCCTTCGAATTCCTGCATGTCTTATCAAGCACTCCTCCTTACCACTCCAATCTAGTGGGAGGCCGTTCACCACTCCACTGGTTGGGACGAGGCTGGTATAATGTTATATTCATAAAAGGCAAAATGCGTTTTCGACTAAGCTTTCTGACAATTTAATTACTTGCTGTTAGGCCAGTGGCGTTTATACTGTAGGGCTAGTGTCCCCTAGGCCAAAAACTCAAGGGGCCCCTCGGTCTCCATGTTAGTTATAAAATATCCTAGTTGAATAAAAAATTTTCAATTTGTAACTTCTTGACGCCGGAACAACAAATCTCGATCGTTTTGAACTGAACTCACAAAAATTTCTTCAACCTCCAAAACATAACAGGGTTTTAGCAAGGCAACTCAATTGTTTATGTAAGGAATTTCCCTAAGCGAATGATCCTTCTTCATAAATCCGGTCAAGTGTTATAGCCAATTGTACTCTGAATTGATGCATTTGATTTGATTTCACGTAACCTATTTATATCGAATAAGTGACAAAAGAGCTCACAGTCTACTTGATGGTAAATGGATGCTGTAACCCACAGACACCTTTATTTATTCTTGATTAGGAATAAAACTGCAGATGTCCTGTCACCCCTCAGAACCAAGATGGAATACCTCGTTTCCAGTAAAATATGTCTCCAGTTCTTTACACTCACTATACGACAAAAACAGCATTATGCTACTATTTTACGCTGGTATTTTGAGAGAGCGTGCTCCTACCCCTCTCGAGCTGATCCGTTCATGCTACAACTAGAATATGGATGATGATAATAACCCCTGAAAAAGGTGATCGCTACCAAGCTATTTCTAATTTGTTTTGTGTTGTTAATTGTAACATACATGATTGTAAGCTATCATTTGAAAAAAAATTTTTTCCGCTGGCTTTGTTGCTGGTTCTTCCCAGGACAGAGGTGTTTTTTGTGATCCAGTGGTAAATGAGAAAAGTGACTTTCAATAAGTATTGTTTAAAATCTATATTAAATAAAAAGTTTCTGTTTCTGTTTCCGGTTGTTTGTTCATATTCAGTTTACATAAAAGTATGTAAAACTCCACACTCCGCGACACAGAAAGTTCGAAAATAAAAAACAGCAAATTTTTTATCATTATTTACTTTGAGTATAAGTTATATTCAAGTAATTTTAACAAAATAACCAAGCTACATTTTTTGTTTTCCACTGTCTTGATAAAACTAAAACTAAAAATTCTTAACAAAGGAAACTTTAAACGCGGTTAAATCGCAACAGAATACAACGCTATAAAGAAATAGAATAATTTAACGTGTATTAAATCTTTGCAGTTACTTGTTTATTAGCTCTTTTCCGTGACATTATAAAGAGGTTATTGAAAATTGTACGAAAATATGTCTTTCAGCTCGAATTTCGGATACGGCGGCCAGTCTCAAATAAACTAGATAAGTCTGTAACACAGGGTTATAGTAAAAACAACTCAGTCATCAGAAGTAACTACGCATCGGTATTTTGATTCTTAATAGAGAATAAAAATGTTGATGTCTATGGGCCACTTACCGTCAGGTGGATTCTGTCTTCTTTGTCACCCTTATTCTATTAAAAAAGGCTGTCACTCCATCTATTCAAAGGCGACTCTGGGCTGACATCTCTAAAATCCGCCCCACAGGACCGGAAGCGTAAGTACCCCAGAAGCTTTCACCCCGGACATTTCAATACTTTTTTCATTCACTTACATACACACTTTATAGAAAAAAATTTAATTTTAAGCCTCTTTTGTTGCATGAAATAGCGTGTTTAATCGTTCTTGTGACGACAAATGAGTAATTTTGAAAGAAAGAAACCATTATTTGATAATCACACATTACACATAATTTTTGAAATTTAAATATAAATTACAATGGGCAAAGAATATGCATGCGTAGGTGTAAGACTGCTTACGCATTAAAAATTATTTAATAAGCAGAACATGCATGATGTTAATTAATAATGAAACAAAAAAAAATATTAAAAAAGAATTTAAAGATAAAATGTGACATCAAATAGGTCTCCAACTCAGCATAATGCTGCAGAGGCAGCGCTGGTTTTCAGTTGGAACCTTGTGACTTTACTAACGAGTCGGTGTGTGAACCTCGAATTACTCGTAACTACAACTTATAGACTAATAGTAATTAGGCAGTGGGTTAAAGAGTAGTGCTAACGTACACAGTTAACACAGACATACTGTATTAATATCAATATAAACGGCGTGTAGTACATACACTATACCTATACTTACATATAACATATTTGGTTCCATGGGGAAGACAAAGCAAAGTAGCAATAAAATTTATGATTTTAGTACATAAGTATATAATTTATATTCTGTACTTAAAGGGACACGCCATGTTACGAGACCTCCTAGATTTTTTAACCTTCTTAGGTATTAAATATAACATTAAAAAACCCAATATTAGTTACTCAGTTAATAAAATTAAGTGAAATCTTGTTTAACGTTTTATTTTTCCATACGTTTAACAATATTTACTTTAGTTTTAAAAGAACTTAAATCTTAAATAAAATTCAGAGAGTTATAATAAATTATACTAAGGAACAATTTTAACAGTCTTACATGCTTATTTCTTTATATTACAAAAAACAAAACACAATATGTTGTTTACATTCATAGAACAGTGTAACTAATTTAAATTACTCGTAAAAAGAAAACTACATATACCTACATAGTTTAAAGTGAAATACCTAACCCATAGCTTTTATTTACATAAATTATGAGAACGGGATGCGATCGAAAACCCGGACTTTTATTGTTGTCCGGGTTGCACCTGGTAATTTCTGCGACGGACGTAACTAGACCATTGCCACTTTAATTTAAAAACGCTAAAGGCTGTGTCAGTAATCTTGGTTCTGCTGCGTATTTCTTCGTAACGAATGATGTTCATCGGAAAATCTCCGTTATATAGCCGTACCATCATCATCATCATCATTATTACAGCCCTTCACAAGTCCACTGCTGAACGTAGGCCTCCCCCAAGTAATGCCACAAAGCACGGTCCTGAGCCATCTGCATCCATCGACTTCCTGCATGTCTTACCAGGTCGTCACTCCATCTAGTGGTGGGTCGCCTTACACTACGCCTACCGGTACGAGGCTGCCACTAGAGAACCTTTCTTCCTCATCGGTTATCGGTTCTTCGAGCTATATGGCCGGCCCATTGCCACTTCAGCTTACTAATCCGTTAGGCTATATCTGTCACTCTGGTTTTACTGCAGATATCCTCATTTTTGAGTCTATCACTCAGAGAAACTCCGAGCATAGCCCTCTCCATAGCTCGCTGAGCGACCTTGAGCGTCCTCATACGGCCAGCAGTGAAGGACCGCGTCTCAGATCCGTAATAATCAAGCCGTACCGCAATAGCTCGTAAATTATATTAATATATAATTTACGATAATTAAACTTAATAAGCTATTAACCGCTAATAAGATACCATAGCAGACATTTAATGTGATACTTATAACCTTTAGTAATTTCTCTAAGGTCAGTTTTCACGGAAAATCTCGAATTCAAATAATCTTAAAATTCGAAATTCGAATTCTAAAATTCGAAGTTCAAATTTTAGTGTCGAAGTTTGAGTCTAGAACCATTTTAGAGTTTAAGTTTAAGCTCGAAATTGTCTCTGAAAATATTATTGTTACATATAAACCACAAAGAAACCTTTATATAAACCGAAAATATACGCACATTTTGTTCATAAAGTTCATGACATATATTTGTGACATTTTAATATATTACGTTATAGAAACATACAGAAACAATGAGGAAAAATTGCGAAGCTAAAACAAGGTTCTTTCGCATGAAAATCTATTTTCTAATATATAAAAATTAATATTTGTTTGTTTGTATTTCATGCGCTGTAATACCGTTCATCAGATTGCACTAAAACTTTGTCAACTTATTAATTACACCTACATAAAGGTTATAGACGTACTTCGTATAGTAGGCGAGATATCATTAATCAATGTGCGAAGCCGGAGCATATCGCTGGTAGTACATACAAAGGCGTTAAAGCTTTACAAAAATGAATAATAGTAAAGCTACTAACGTTGTTCATACTCTCATTAATTATTCCAAGTAAGCTTAAACCACCTTATTAAGATGCTTAATTGACAGTCTCAAATATAAACTATGGTTTCAGTAGTTTTACAACTAAAGAACTCAACAGTCAGAATACAGAACAGAACAGTCCGTTTCGTAACCTACCGTTAGGCTACTGTCGCTTTAATTCCGTATAATAATACTTTAAATTTTTGTTTGCACATTTCCGCGAAACTTCTTTTGTGTAACAGTTTCTAATTAAATCCGAAGACAAACATAAACTACTTGATGTACATAAATCAACAGGCTGTTGCATTTAGGGTAATTTCTAAACTAACGCAACTGCAACCGTGTAATAACCGGCGTAAAAGAATCAATCACCACATTATTTTCCATGAGCGACGTAAGAGACGACTATATGATATGCTATATAGATTTTATGGCTTTCGATAGATGGCAGTACTAGCATCTCGTAAACGCCAGGCGTAAAATACCTGATTGTCGACGGGAAGCGGGACAAAGGTGCGACTCGTTTTACTGCGATCATGTATACGCCGAGCATGAAGATTAAGGATGGCTTTAACTTAAGGACTAACTCCTTCCTACATTGGGTGAGGCTCATGATCAGCTGATAACTTTAACGGGCTGATGGAGAAGAAGATGATGATGTGACGCTTATCTGTAACCTTAGTTAACATGTAACACTATTCTTTTTTTATAAGATTGAACGAGAAACGTGTGGCAATCTCACTTTTTGAACACCTGATGGTACGTAACTACTGCAGCCTATGTATACCTGCAACTAAATCCAAACCAAAGAAGGTTACAGGTGAGTTATTCTCTCTGAGAACCAAGTGAAGAAGCCTGTAATTATACTGGTTCTCTTTACCGTTTAGAGTGGAACCACTGATGTTTGGCACCAGAAATAGGTAAAGGAAAAAAAGAAAGAGCAGACGGCCTAGACAGCAAGAAGTTCTACCACCTAGTTAGGAGTTACTACCTAAACCTAGTTTTTTTTCACTGTGGTTAAGGTATAAACTTCAACAATACCA
The DNA here is from genome assembly GCA_036936625.1 of Parnassius smintheus behrii. Classification (NCBI taxonomy): domain Eukaryota; kingdom Metazoa; phylum Arthropoda; class Insecta; order Lepidoptera; family Papilionidae; genus Parnassius; species Parnassius smintheus. Next base: position 8,667,956 of record JAUPFT010000020.1, on the reverse strand, counting down.
TTAATAATTTTAAATTAATGTACCTAAATTTTCATTTAAAGTTGTAATACAATTGTAAACGTTATTCCACAAACAATTATCACAATACCCTTTAAGTAAGGTTTCTCATTTAAGCATTTAATATTCGTGAGATATTAAGTCAATTTGAATAAAGCTAACATTGTTCTCACACGAAAACACGCATCAAGTTACAGTTTACGTTCCACCAGCATCGTTCCGCTTATTTAGTATCTCGAAATTTCGCAGTATTTTCTAGAACATAGCAAAATAACTTCTCGGAGTTTGTTCTATAACCTACGATAAGCTTTGTTTGACGTTCAATATAGACACTTTAATCGATTTAGCAAGTTTTAAGCAACTTGTGTTTATACATATCTGGAAAATAAGATAAATATAATAAAAATAAATTTTGACAACTGTCAGACCAACATAATAACTTTTCAACGAAGTAGAGCCGTACGAGTTGTATTATAGCTGCACCACAAATGGGTCACCCACAGAATACCAGCACTGTGCTACTATTTTATGTTGTTTCCACATTGAGAATCGGAGACCTGTTTTTCATATAGGATGAGGGTGACAAACGAGCACACAGTCCACCTGATTGTAAGTGAATGTTGTGGTCCATAGAAATCTACATTTATCCTCGATTAGGAATCAAAATGTGGATGCGTTGACACCCCTGAGAACTGAGATAGAACGCTTCGTTTCCAGTAAAATGGGGCTCCGGTTCTCCACACTCACCATACGAAACACAGCGGCTTCAAGCTGCTATTTTACGCTGGTATTCTGTAAAAGCATGGTCCTGCCCCATTCAAGCTGACATAATCGTACTGCAACCATAATATAGCTGCATCTTGGATCTACTACGTGTTCTGGAGGTAACAAGATATTTCATCTCTGACTACGAGTGTGTATTATGATTCTTAGTAGATGATAGATGTAAGTGTTTATGGGATACAGCATGAGATGGACTGTGTGCTTGTTTGTACTTATTAATAATTAATACTACTACTTGAATGTGGTATATTCAATAGTACAGTAGTGTTTTTTTTTTTTTTGAAAGGGGTACGTAATGATTATATTTTTTTTTTTATTCATTACAGAGAACTTATAATATAAATTATAATTAGGGGGATATTTTCCATAGTTGGCACCTCAATGAGTCCAAATTGTAAAATACCTTTTCGAAAACGAATTATATATTATATAGGTACATACGTATATTATATAAGAACATGTTCCTTAAAATATAAAATAATGGTAGATAAAATGCGGTTTCGACATGTTTGTTTTTTTAATATTATTTTCTTACTTTGAAAAAAGCTTTTTTATTTCATCCTTTATCCTATTGTACAAAGGATCACTTGAAATGATCTCGAGTCAAACTACTATCGGCAAAGGCTAATATAACTTGAAATCAAAAATGCATGAAAACAGTTCCTTTTAGTATTTTTGTTTTTCGTCGAAAACGTCACAAATGTTACCGTTACAGCCTACTAAAGTGCTAAGCATAAGCCTACCTCATATATCCCCTCATTCGGGTGAAATTGCCATAGATGCCAAGAATGGCGGGCAGGTTGGCAAACGCAGTTTTTTATTTTGAGTTGTTATTAGGAAGTCACTGCTTCTCACCTCCATGATTGTTTCCCATTGTCGTCTCTTACGGTACCCACGGGATCATATCGTCCCGCGTAGTGATTAGATGAGATATTCTTACACTCTACTACCGAAAACACATCAGTCATTGAATGTGATCACCCATTTTCATAATGTTTAATCGTTTTTTTTTACTTATTATAAGCCATTGCTTCACTTAAATACCACCACTTAGTCAACATACAATACTTACCACCAAGTAGTGATGAAGCTATGTTTTAATAACAAAATTTTTCTTAGTGTAACACAAGCTTATTTACTCTTGCCTTGAAGACCCCCACATTGTAATCGACCAGAATAAAAGACGCTGGCAAATAATTTTACTCCCTTGGTGTACGCATTACGAAAAAGGAAGCGAACCGCTTAGTTCCAATGCTTGGAATGTCGAAAACAGAGAGGTGAAGACCCCTAACCTAGACAAACGTGTGGTTGTCCGACGGTGGAAAGAGAAGGTTGGAAATAAATCATGTAATTCCTGTGTAGAATAGGAAACAAACTCTAGTACCAGACGATGATAAGTAAACATGGCACATTTATCCTCGTTTGTAAAAGTGTAGATATGTTGCCTACTTGAGTACTTAGGTGAAATCCCTACCAGTAAAAGTTAGATAGTTACTATTGAATTAACCTGTGGTAAAATTGTCTCAACTAGATAAATATAGTTTAAAATAAAATGCATTAAAACAAATTCTGAATTTAAACGAAAGCAGTCGAATGTTTAAAATGTAGAATGTAAATCGTTTGAAATGTTAATTTTGTTACAGTTTTCATAAATCAGCAGAGCATAAAAATCGAGTGAAACGGAAAATTCTGCTCAGCGAATATCTTCTATATCTATATTATATTCTATATCTGCTATGCCAGCATACATATAACGCAATGCCAGCTCTCGTATAATGAGTTGGTTTATAGATAAAAGCCCTTATGAATTTATTGATTCATTAGCCGTAAAAAGCAAAATGTATGTTATTCTAAATTTTCGCTAAAATTATTTAATAATAACAAGTCATTTTGAAAGTTTTGGCAGGAACTTGTCCGTCAACGGATTGTTGCTCCTGATTTATGCGATGCGATTTTGTGTATGTATTACGTGACAGTTTATTCTTTTGCTTTAATATGCTATTTATAGCATTGTATTGACTTTTAAGTTGTAAAGCTGTTATTAAATAAACAAAAAACTTGTTATAAACTAAAAACGTGTGGGTTTTAGAGCTTTTGTGTATTTTTTTAAAAAAAATGAAGGAATAAGCAAACTTATTGTAAATAGCTACTGCTGCTCATGAACACTTGTAAAGAACGCTAAGTTGAACTAGTTAAAATGGTGGCACCTACTCAAGCGGAGTTCAAGGCAAAAAAGAAGTCAATACATCTAGCAGGCCGCCGTAGATCAGGGGCTAAGTGCTCGCTGTAAATTTCACAGTACGGGAGCAACCCGGGTTTGATCCCCGCCGGCACCAATGAAATTGTTAATTGCAATTTTAAGTGCGGAGTTACCACGTGCTCAGCGGTGAAGGAAAACATCGTGAGGAAACCTGCATGTCTAAGAAATAAAAAAAATATTACAAAAACATGTGAATTTTGCCAACACGCATCGGCGCAGCGCAGTGGATTTTTCCTTACTTTTGCTCCGCAGTAGCGCGTACATAGGCTGTAACTTAAAATCTAGTAGAAAGTTCTTTATATGCACCAGATTTATTTGATACCTCTTATAATATTTGACAGTTGTCGTGATGGCGAAAATTGTTCAAGAAATATCTTTGACATACGTGGTAGAACGATACTAAAGCTGAATTATGGTTACAGCATAAATAGCTCGGCTCTATTGGGGACGGATCACGCTATCACATAATACAAGCGTTAAATAACATTGAGCTATTATGTACTACGTACTAGAGGCGACACTGCATTCAGCTATTCTGTAAATTCTGTTCCATTCAACTGCGGTGCTTAAACCGCACGAATTGTTACGTGTTGCATTGATTGAAAAAAAATCTCTTGATAAAAATATGTCACCGTGTGTACTTAGATATTGCACAGATAATTCAAGAAATGTCAGTAAAACCAATGAATTACTTTCCATCGGTTAATAAGATACTTAATCAATATAAAGTATTATAGACTAATAATAAAACAAATTATTCCTAAGACGCCACCTCGTGTCATGGAATATAGATTATGAAATCAACTTGTTTCGATGCGACATTTAGGTGGGTACTTAAGTATAGGACAAATATATTATTATCCACTTTTTTTTGTAGAAACATATTAAGTTATCATACCTAATTAGGCAATTTTTTTATATCTGCTCATTATTCTTTTATTTTACTTTTATGTTTCCACATCAAAGTCAAAGTCGAAAAAATTCGTCCATTTTTAACTCTCACGTGCCCAGCATTTATGAATGACTCTTATTCTAATTTAAATAAATATATTTGTAATTTAAATATTATATTAATATTATTATTTTTTGTTAAACATACATTTAGTATGTTTTTTATATTTGACAGATACTTACCTATTAAAATATTTAGATAAAAATATCTAAATTAATTAGTAATTGTGAGATAATATTATGTAATATTATAATAAAAAAGCAAATATAATATACAAAATAAATGATAAAATTTAAAAATTGTTCTCGATATAATTTACCTATTTAACAATAAAATCTACTATTACTAACTGATCATTCTACCTTCGTTAATTCTATGATAAAATAACCAACCGCGCGAACCTATAGTAGTGCACATTTTTGTTCGAAATAGCTGTTCTATACGTAAGTACATATTACTTCAATAGTTAAATAGCAACTCAATGCAGCTATGTTGCGGATGGTGAGTGTAGAGAACCCAAGACCCTTTTTACTGATAACAAGTAACATCGATGGTAAACGTCGTATGTAGACTTTTAGGTTAGTTGTTTAGGTTGTACTGTGTACTTACCCATTTGTCATCTGCAATATTATTTTTAAAAAATCGCAGCAAAACTTCTTATAAAGTTAACATTAATATTTATGTAAAGCTTAATAGTTTTTATTGTAAATAATAACGGAAAAATCCCAAGTTATGTTCGAACGTCCATTATGCGCCGTTATCTTCTGAAGGAAATGACGGCCTGGGTTAATAAATGGTTACCAGTCGTTGAAATGTAAGCCTACATTCTATTTGTTTCTCTTTTAGTTCAAAAATTAGAAAAGGATTCCATACAGTGGTATAATATTAGTACCACACAACTGTTACGTAATTATAACTTCCAATATTTCTTATATGACACCAACGTTATTAGAGGACTAACAATTATTTTTTTATTTATTTATTTATTTGCTTTTTAACCGAAATTATTCTAGATAGTAGTTTAATATAGTTGTCCAGTTTTTATATAATACACGAATTGGCTCAATAGAAATTTTCTGTTCATTCCAATAGGTAGTGCAATGAGATTCACTCCCGACGTTTTAGTGTATTTTTTTTACTCATAAGTACAGTTACAATCCGATCACAGCACCAGCTATCCGCTCAAAATTTTGTCATTTTCCTTTAAGGACTTTGATCATCGTAAAGGTACATAACTATCATATAAATAATTTTGGTAAATTAATATAGAATTTGTTATTAACTAATCCAAAGAACCGCCTAGCATAGCTGTGAATAGTCTCGAGAAAACAATAAAAAAAAAAATGAAAAAAATGTTTATTCTGTAACGTGAGTTCTTCTTTAAGTATTTTTCAATATTTGTAACAGGAAAACTCGCAGGGAATAGAGTAAATGGGCCCCTACACTCTATTATGAAGAATCAGAATGTGTCAAAAAAGGCACGTTTACAATGCTGTGTTGGTCCCAACTTTAACGTATGGTAGTGAAAGTTGGGTGTGGCAGCAGAAGAACGAGAGTAGAATAAACACAGAAGAAATGCGATCGTTAAGGAGTATGTTAGGGCTGAATCTGAATTAAAGGGTGAGAAATTATGTGATAAGAGTAGAATGTGGTTGGAAGATGATGTTGCGAACAGGATTAAGAAAGGAATGCTTCGGTGGTTTGGTCATGTGGAAAGAATGAATGAGAAAAGAGTGAGAAAGAAAATTTATGTTGCAGAAGTAAATGGCGGAGTCGGAAAGGAACATCATAGGCGAAAATTTATCGACCAAATTAGCGATTTATTGAAAACGGGCCAAATTAGGAGTACCCTGAACCGACGAGCATGTATGCGTAGGTATATGGATGTGAAGGAGGCGAGAGAGGTGTGTCAGGATCGTGCCAAATGGAAGTCTGTAGTCTCTGCCTAACCCTCTGGGTGACAGACGTGAGTGTTTATGTTGTGTTGTGTTATATGAAACTCCGCTCTTTTTAACTAACGTACTTTAGTTAAAAGAAAAAAACATTTATTTCCTTCTGATAAATTCGGAAAAAACTGTGCGCATGTGTGTGCATGCATACATACATGCGTGCGCGCGTGCGTGCGCGTGCGCACATGCACACGTGTTTGTGTGTGTGTGTGTGTGTGTGTGTGTGTGTGTGTGTTGTGCGTGAGCGTGCGTGCATGCTTTGTAGGCCGTGTTATTTTTCTTTTATTTTCGATCCAGGTTGGTAAGTAAGGGACTTGTGTAGCTTAAGAAATATATTTAAGATGCATAGAACACTATAATACACAGAATGGCTGTCAATCATATTTTGCACGAAGATCGGTGCCGCCAGGAGCACACATACAAGCAATTACATCGTATTATCACTACTACAAAACCAATTTGCTGTATTGTGACAGACAGAGTGAATTTACACATTTTAGATTTTTGATTAATGTTTTTGACACATCAATATTTCTTTATTTTAGTTTCTAATTTTTACAAAATATAAATAGTTTCGACTTACTGGTTGTATGTCTCCTTTATTTAAATTCCATTTCCCTCTGTTCTTTTGACACGTAATTATTGCACTATTTGCCATTTTTCAAATAATTTGCATACAGCGACGCTTTACACGAAAATTGGAAACGATTGATTGTGTTGACATTTATAGGTGTGAATTGACGTGTTTGTGGCATCTTAGTGGCTACACGCAATAAATCTTGCGTTGAGAATTTGAAAGGCTTGAAATTCATACCTTCAGCAATGATCTTTGAGCTCTCTCTTAATACAAAAATTTTGTTTTTGTAGCACATCCCCATATCTCTCCCCATGTCACGACTAATACAATATACCTAATAAACCTAACTAAGTTCAATCAGTTCAGTTCAGAAAAACATACACTTCTTTTAATATATGTGTTGTTGCGACGTTCAAATCTGTTGAAAAACCATATAAATTTTTTAATCCTCGTCATTATAAGTTCGATATGTAAGTGCCAGGATAAATGCTGGTCCAGTAGTATTCCGTGAGATTTTGGGCTGGGTACTTTGTTTATATGAGGGCATGAGCAATTAAAGTTTTTGAGGTCAATTCAAGAATGAATTTTGATATTAAAATTAGGTTGAGTCCTAATGTAGGTAGTAAAACATAGTTTGTCTTTGATCTATTGAGAGTCAATAAATGTATTCTTAACCACTCTGCAACCTGATGAAGATGTTCGGCACAGCGCTGAAGTAGGGTTAGCCACTACTTCAGCGCTGTGCTGAACATCTTCATCTTCCCAGCTTCGACCACAGAATACCGAAGCAGTGTCATCTGCATACGAGAACACGTGTTTTTGTAGCGACATATTACAAAGGCTGTTTACCAAAGGCATAAAACACTCCCCTGTAGTTTTGACTACAGTGCTCTCCTATTTTGATCCATTGTCTGCGGTTTATTAAGTAATCTTTAAATAAATTTATGTGCTTACCTTGTACATAGAATAGTAGGAAAACTCCCGCGCCGCGCGAGACTTAAATGCCGACTGTTGCAGGGTTGTCACTGTTTTTTTTTTAACCGCTACGTCTCATTTAGTTTTATAAGAAGTTATGTATATATATATATATATATATATATATATATATATATATATATATATATATATATATACACTTACAAGTATAATACATACGGATACGTACTTATGCATAATATTTGTTAATCACTTCTATGGTTTCCTGTCAGAATAAATGTTTGCCAAAAAAAAACAGCTTTACATTACAACAAATGCCAAATAACTAAAATACGAGTAATTTAATACTGTGCATATGGTGTCAGCTCAGATTTAATGTTTAAAATTAATTTTATCTGATGTAATATGACAATTAATGTACTTATGAGGTATGTATCTTATAAAAAGCTAATTTACTTAAACAAACGCACATATTAAATTATTTTACATAAAGAAAAAATAAAAAAATCTGCTAGCAAAATTTTATTATAATTCAACAGTCTCAAGCAAAGGTCATTGCCGAGCGCGGCGGTGGGTGTTCACGACTCGATATATATATATATATATATATATATATATATATATATATATATATATATATATATATACATACATATATATACATATATACATATATATAAAATTGATATAAAAGTGTCTGCTTGTAATAATAACTGCCTTATATTCGGCTGAGGGGGTTATTTATATTCCATTAAGACATGAATAACCAATTTTTTAAAGACTGACTCTCTGTCCGGAAGTGTTATATATCTGTAAACCGATTGTGATGAAATTTTTATATAAGTATATGATAATATTTTATGCAAAAAACGTAAAGTTTTTTTTTTGTCAAATAATGAAACATTGTAAATTATATGGTATTAATAGATCCTATCCAGACTTAGCCGGGACGGGTGGCTAGTAATATTATAATTACTTCTTTCATGCAACGGATCAACATTATTTTTACATAGAGTTAGTTGGACAACGGAGAGTGACATGGACTATTTTTCCGGAAAAATGCATAGTTCCGAACGAACAAATCGAGATTGTATTTCTGTAATCACCGCTTCATGCGAAATGACTGGACGATTTTTTAAAGTAATGTCGATAGTGTGAGAAGTGGTTGGCGATGGTAGCAAAATCCCATATTTATGAAAGATTAAACAAAATGAATAGGAAAGTCAAAAAGAGTAAAATAGTATTTCCCGTACCGGGAATCGAACCCGAGCCTCCTGGGTGAAAGCCAGGTATCCTAGCCACTAGACCATACGGGACTTACAATAAATTTGTAAAAATGTTATTACATAAAACCTAATGAGTGGTTATGCTATGCTGTTTTATACGTAGTAGAGCCATGCTGTAGCTATATTTGTATAGCACGAATACGTCAGTTCGACCGGGGAAAGACCACGCTCTCACAGGATACCAGCGTAAAATAGCAGTTCAATGCCGCTGTGTTTCGTATGGTGATTGTAGAGAACCAGAGACTAGTGATGCAACGAATACGAATACGAATATTCGTATTCGCCGAATAGTAGACATTTACCGAATATTCGTATTCGGCGAATACTACGCACGTACGCAATTGTACGCAGCTCTAAATACTGGCAGACTTTGAAATCGCGCGTCGTCGACGCATAAAAAATACGACGTTTGCATGGACCCTTAGCCCCTTAGGCGCAACGATGGCTACACAAGGGCGGGGGAGGTATGACTTATTTTAACACTGAAACGACTGAAAGATTCTCAACAAGCTAACAATATACCGAGACATGTTTTGTTTCAAGATATTGAAACTAGGTGGGACTCAACATATCAGATGTGGAAGAGATTACATGAATAACGCAAAGCGATTCAAGGTGTTTTACCATGTCTACCAAAAAGTCGTAATGAAATGTCAGCAAGACAATGAACTCTTGTGAGCCGAATTATTGATATTCTGGCCAATATTGAAGAAGCTACTAAAGAGCTAAGCAAAGAATCAACGACATTATCTCAAGCAACCCCAAAAATACGAATTCTTAAATCTTGCCTCTGATCCATTGACCTTTTATTTGGAGAGATGTCCATTTTTCAAGGCTGAATAAACTAGGCCGATAATATTTTTCACTGAAACCAATTACAGTAGCCTCGGAAAGACTTCTTCAATGGCTGGAAACATCCAGACTGACAAAATAAATCGCCAAAAAACATGTTGTAAATTTAAATTATTAGAGCAATAGAACATCATCAAATAAGGTAGATTTTCGATACCATGGCGAGATATTCATATTCGTCGAATAGTAGGTTTGATATTCGTATTCATTTTCTTAAAAGTAGTATTCGTTACATCACTATCAGAGACCCTTTTATTGGAAACGAGGCATTCCATCTTCGTCATAATGGGTGACAACGCATCTGCATTTTGATTCTTAATCGAAGATCGATGTAGATGTTTATGGGCCACGTCATACACATACCATCAGGTGGAGCGTCTCGTTTGTCACTCAATTTCTATAAAAAAAAAATTTAAATTATTTTAAACTTTGAATAGAATACAACATTAGGTATATAATATGACTAAAAATAATTTTATGCGTACTAAACATTAATATGAATTAGGTTTTTTTTGAAAATATAATTTTGGCCTTCGAAAACTTGATATAATTAGGTATAAAACTTATCTCTAATCTAATATTTGCTCAAAAATCGCAAGTAATTCTCCTCGAGTTACATCAAGAAGTTTGGAGTGATATAATCAAATTTTAATAATATCTTTTGAAGGATCTTGAAGAGAGGCGAGGAATATTGCTCTTAATAAGTGATGTATCATAATAAAGACCGCTTAATGTGCTCCAGAAGCTTTATTATATAAGTACCTAAAAATCTTTTGGTAGATAATTCTGCATATTTAACATTTTATTATAGATCCAAGTGAAAAATTGACGATAAGATGTAACAAATGTGGAGTTTATTACGAATGAATAAATGAATAATTATTATTCAATATAGATTATTATATAAGACTCATTGAATATAATTTTTTATTTACCACTGGTTTAGAAAATACCTCTATCCCGGGAAGAACCAACAACATACCCAGCAGGATTTATTTTTTAAACTTATTTCACTTTTACAATAATTTGGTACAATTTTTTAAATGAGTTTTAATAGAACTAACATGGTAGCGATCACCTGATTCCCAGCAATTATTTCCATTTATGTATTTTTTTGACATTATAATAACTCTTTTTGTACAATATTTCTTCAATAAAACTTTTAAAACCCGTTTATTGACAAAGGACATTGCTTTGCGCCCATACATTGTTCGCCCTGGAAATAAGGAGCATCGGAAAATTGTGCGTTGTATTATCGATCGTTTGTGAATTCCTATATGAACTTTTTTAATAGCGGACTAGCTGCAGAATAAATATATTTCAAAAAAGTATCAGATTTTGAGCTTACAAAAGATCTGCTTATATTATGTTTTTCATAACTCCGAGTGATTTTTAAGAAACTGAAAAATCTTAAAGCATGTAGCAATTTTTAGTAAGTACCATTTTCTACCAACATAGAATCATCAGCAGAGCTGCAATTTACACTAAATATATTTTCAATTTCATATGCGTAAGTCCGTTTATGAGTGGCAGGTTATCGTTTGGGCAGTACACAGTTCCAAAAATCACAGCCAGGTTAGTCATTTTTGATAGCAATCAGAGTTCGTTAAAATAGCCTCGTCGTAATATTAAATAGATAGTTCTAAAAGGTACCAAAATACACCGATATAATTACGAAGAGCGAGTGACGCCCATAGACACCATGTCTTTGGCGACCCCATTGTAATTGACAGAGTGAGAAATCGACTAGTGACAAGTGACCATTTTGTGACGTCAAAAATAGTGGTGCCAAATATGTGGTGCGATTTATCGATATTTCCTGAGGTTCACTGTGACCATAGGTTATAAACAGTATAACATCAACTCTTGTCATAAAATAATATTAATACCGTATGACAATGTACTACTTTAAAGTAGGTAGTTGCTATGGTCCATAGACATCTACATCTGTACTCGATTACGAAAGAAAATGCGGAAGCGTTTTCACCCTTGAGGACTAAAATGGAATGTTTCGTTTCACCATACGAAACACAGCAGTATTACGCTGCTATTTTACGCTGGCGTTCTGTGAAAGCGTGGTCTTACCCCAGTCCAGCCAACCCATTAGTGCTAACCTGCAGCGTGGCTCTACCACTTTTCTAAACGTTCATTAGAAAACTCTAAATAATGATCATGATGAAATATGTAGGTTTTGTTCACTTCAACATTATTATATTTAAAATCAAGTATGACATCATTCATTAGGTATAATAAGTTTTTTAAATTATAATTTTAGGAAATAACATATAGGAATATAAAAATGATGATTGATTGTTTTGATTGTAGCTTTTATTTGCACTTTATTTTAAATATTTAAATTATGATTCAGATTAAAAATATGCACAAGTTTATAAAAAATTCAAAAGATCGATTGCAATCGATTGGTTACACCAAATCATCTTTCGACACCACATGATGTTTGGCGAAGATGTCGGCGATTAATGTTATTATTCGAATAGAATTCTTTTAACGTTCATTTTCTTATTTTGACAAATTAATGGCATTAGCTCTTTCGCGTATTTTAAGCTGCATGAAATCATATAAGAACTACCATGGCAGCTTATTGCAGAAATATAATGAAACATTGAAATACATAAAATACGAGTATTAAAAAAACTACAATAAAAAAAACTAAAACTTAAAATATCATACAGTCCTACACCCCATGGTGTCGTACATATTAAGTAAATATTAAAATATCGTGTCAAGGTTTCTAATAAAAGGTATTCTTCAGAATAATCGGAAGAAATTTTTTTTTCTCATAAAAGTGCCCAGCATGTAGTGGCGGTGTGAGAATATCCACTTATATATTGACACTTAATATTGCAACTTATTTTATTATTACTACAAAGTTTGCAGCAAAATTGAAAAATATCTTTAAGTAGAGTTCACCTACATTTATCCTCGACTAAGAACAAAATAGAAACGCGTTGTCGCCCCTTAGAACTAAGATCAAATGCCTCGTTTATAGTAAAAAGTGTCTCTACACTCACTATTCGAAACACAACAACATAAAATTGCTATTTTACGTTGGTATTTTGTAATATCGTGATCCTTCCCCGGTCGAGCTGGTTTATTCGTGCTGCAACCATAATGTTACGCGCCATCTAGTGTCAGGAACGAGAGCGAGTAGAGCGTTGCAAAAAATGACATCACAGATCTCTCAACCGACAGCGCCATCCGAAGAACTAAGTTTCTAGAAAATCTATACTCGCAAACTCGGTACCTTGCGCGTGTTTACTTGAACATTCCGGATATTTTGCTAATTTAAATAAATAGGTGGCGCAAGATGCGATCGGGGTAGAGTTGATTTGACGAAACAAGCGAAGCTTCGGAGCGGAATTAAGTGAATTAGTGTTTTTAATTATTAGTGTTTTTAATTTTTGTTAATTTAGGTAATTTTATCGGCAATTTTTATTGTCACGAACCCTAAGCTCGTAAAAATTGGTGTCAGAAGTGGGATAAAATAATGCCGATTTTACCTAAGGAGGAAACGGAGGGTGTCCGTACCCGAAGTCAACGCCAGCAGGAGACGGACCAACGAAGATGTGGTGGTGCAACGTCGCAGACGTCGGAGGGCCAGCCGCCGGCAACGGAGGCCGGTCCATCAGTAGCTCCTGCACCTGCAGCACGTGATTTAGGCGCTCTGATGGTGATGCTGCAGGAACAGGCCCGTCGGTTTGAAGAGCAGCTGCGGGGCGGACAAGAGGAACAGGTCCGTCGCTTGGAAGAGCAACTGCGGGGCGGACAAGGGGAACAGGCCCGTCGGTTGGAAGAGCAGATGGTCCTCATGAAGGACCTTCACGCTACCTTCGGGAAGGAGATAAGGGAGGTGAAGGCTAAGGTTGCTCAACATGACAACCGCCTGTTGGAGGCCGAAACCCGAATCGACCAAGTAAACAATCGGGTTGACAACGTAATGGCTGACATGAAGAAAACGCTGGACGACCTCAAACTTGGGGATGGAACAACAGCTCCCGTAGTAGCCACAACACCTTCGCTACGTGGATTCAAAGTGCCGCCGTTCGACGGGACCTCTTCCTGGTCGGCCTACAAAATCCAGTTCGAGGCCGTCATGGAGGCAAACGGCTGGAATAAAAGCCAAGCCATGACTGCGCTCACCCTAGGCCTGCGCGACCAAGCCTTAACTGTGTTGGAAGCTCTCGGTAAGAAAGTGACCTATGAGCAGCTTCTTGAGGCCTTGGAAGCGAGATATGGCGACGCTCATCTAGAACACGTCTTTCGCGCGCAGCTTAAAGATCGCGTGCAGCGCAGCAACGAAAACCTGCAGCAGTGGGCCGTTGAGGTGGAGAAGATGGTTCGAAAAGCATGCCAATCCGTACTTGCGCTCATGGAAGGGAACCTGGTGCAGACATTCATCGACGGAATCCGCGACCTGGAAGTCAGAGCTGCTGTGAGGCTTGGGCACCACGAGACGCTTAAGGACGCCTTGGCCCATGCACTGGAGGTAGAAGCCGTGCGGCAGGATCATCGTTCCCATCGCGTCAGGGAGGTTGCAGCAGCTACAGTTCGCGACCGCAACAAAGGATACAGCCCTAGGTGCTATGGCTGTGGGGAAAGGGGCCATCTTCGATCCAGCTGCCCTAAGCGAATCGTGGAAAGGAGAGTTGATCGATCTCGAGAGGGTAGTGCAGCTAACAGCACTGCCTGGCGGCGACAGGATCATCGTTCACCTCACGCTAGGGAGGTTACAGCAGTTACGGTTCGCGACCACAATAAAAGATACAGCCTTAGGTGCTATGGCTGTGGGGTAAGGGGCCATCTTCGGTCCAGCTGCCCTAAGCACACCCTAGGAAGGGAAGGTGAACGGTCTCAGAAAGGAAGTGCGGCTAACAGCACCGTCCAGCAGCAGCAGGAATACGACTTTCCTATCAGACACTGCAGCGGGAAATGTCACGGCAACGCAGATGCATTGTCAAGAAGACCTTTTCCTGAAGATTGCAACCATTGTGGTAGGCAAGAGAGTAAGGAAGTGGTATCCGTGAGGATGCTCAGGACAGACTACCTCAGCAACGGGTGGAGGGACAGCCTACGACATGCACAGCAGGAAGATCCGGACATCAAGCCGATTCTGGGATGGATGAAGGCCCGTGCTACCAAGCCTAAGTGGAGGGACGTCTCAGCGATGAGTTCAACCACGAAAAGCTATTGGGCCCAATGGGACAGCTTGCTGCTTCAGGATGGAGTCCTGTGCCGTAAATGGGACAATGGTCGAGGAGACAGCTGTCGTTTACAAATGGTTGTCCCTAAAGCTAAAGTGCCGAATGTTCTACAGCTGTGCCATAATGGTCGTTCAAGAGTCCATCTGGGAGGTAAACGAACTCTACTGAAGGTCCGAGAACAGTTTTACTGGGTCCATTATCGTGACGATGTCGAGGATTGGTGTCGTACATGTACAAGTTGTGCGGCTGTGAGGGGACCTCAGGCACGGAGTAGAGGAGCGTCGAAATTGTACAATGTTGGTGCACCACGGGATAGGACATCCCTTGACATTGCGGAGCCGTTACAGAAAGGCGTAAGAGGGACTCCTAAGATCGTCCAAGTGGATCGCTTGGCGCGTTATCATGGGACCGATAATGCTCGGGACGAGCATGTCTTAGGAGGGGGCAGTGTTACGCGCCATCTAGTGTCAGGAACGAGAGCGAGTAGAGCGTTGCAAAAAATGACATCACAGATCTCTCAACCGACAGCGCCATCCGAAGAACTAAGTTTCTAGAAAATCTATACTCGCAAACTCGGTACCTTGCGCGTGTTTACTTGAACATTCCGGATATTTTGCTAATTTAAATAAATAGGTGGCGCAAGATGCGATCGGGGTAGAGTTGATTTGACGAAACAAGCGAAGCTTCGGAGCGGAATTAAGTGAATTAGTGTTTTTAACTTTAGTTTGTGTAAAGTAAATTAAAGTGTTAATTTAGGTAATTTTATAGGCAATTTTTATTGTCACGAACCCTAAGCTCGTAACAATAATATAGCTACAGCATAACTAGCTCGCAACATTTTACAGTAAATTAGTTCTCTTTGAAGGATTCCAAAAAAATTACATCTTTTGGTAAACGTTTCATATCGCAGTTTGGTTTTAGATATTAATATTTAATTTAATTAACACGTCACGCTTGGCGAGTAGGTTGGCTATCGCAGTTTTTTTTATTTTTAGTCGCTATTAGGAGGACGCTGCTGCCCATCTCCTGATTTGTTTCTCTGTCGCCTCTAACGACACCCACGGGATGATATGGGATAGTGGATATTTTTACACCGCCACTACAAGCTGGGCACCTCTATGAGAAAAACGTTATTTTCATTCAGAGGTATCATCAGCAAATAATACAAAATCGTGATTGTCCCCTACAAGATAAGGTAAGTCATTAATATAGATTAAGAACAGAAATGGGCCAAGAATCGAGCCCTGATGAACGCCTATCGATACTATCGATCCAGAGGAACCTTTGCCATTAATAACGAATTTTTGAGTTCTGTTATTTAAAGATAAAATAATAAGTCTAAGCGCAATATTTTTGCTCTATATTTTTAACCTCCGAAGAAAAAGTAGGATGTTATATGGTTAACGTGTGTATCTGTGTTTATATTTAGGTTTGTCTGTGGCATCGTAGCTCCTTAACGGATGAACCAGTTTAGTTTTAGCACGATAAGTAGCTTTAGTCGAAGTGAGTGAATTATTTATTGCAAAATTCCAGGACCTACATACAAGTGAAGTAAAATAAACCTTAAAAAAATACCACTTGGTTTTGTTATGGACCGGTTAAAATCCATATCCAATAGCTGATTAATAAAAGCCGTAATTTCCTTTTACAAATCAACAATGTGTATATAAAGTGACGTTTTAAATATTTTATACGTGGTAGAGATTTTGTAGTATAGTTGTAGCACGAATGGGTCGGCTCGACCGGGGAAGGACCACGCTCTCACAGAATAGAATCGTAAAATAGTAGCTTAATGCTGCTGTGTTTCGAATAGTGAGTGTAGAGAACCGGAGACTCTTTTTACTGAAAACGCGGCATTCCATCTTAGTCGTCACGGGTGACAACGCATCTGCATTTCGATTTGTAATCGAGGATAGATGTAGATGTCTATGGGCCGCAGTAACCACTTACCATCAGGTGGACTGTGTGCTCGTTTTTCACCATATCCTATAAAAATATTTAAATAAGTTTGTATTTTTCAAGAAACTAAAATTTTGTTTTTAATCTACTACCGATGCAAAATACATATCTGTCCGGAGAAGAAACGGCGAAAGAAAATCTTCTATTCTGTCATTTTTAATCAAAATTGAGAGGAAATTAAAGCCGTTAAGTAATCAAAACATATTTTATAATAACATTACACAACGAAACGAAAAATAGTATTCTGTTTGTTTGTGAATGAATAGTATAGAAACGCTAAGAGGACACTTAGCAATCCTTTACAATTTATTTAACTAAGCGTATGTACCTTTGGCGAGTTGATGTGAACGAGCCCGCAACGGTTTTTTGACAAAAAACAATCATCCCCTGGTACATGTCAGGCACAGCTTATATATAATTAACAAAATAACAAGCTACATTTGTAGTACTAACTGTAGCGGGTAATGTAATGCAAATTACGTAAACAAAGGACAGTTGAAGGCACGCCATGCATGCAGAGCTCTCCATATTATATACAAAAGGAAGAAGTCTTTATTAAATATTTAAAATATCTTCCAGTTTTCTTCCGAGAGTTTTCTTTTGAGAAACTTCTCGACCTGGCATTCGCCGACGGAAGATGAGTACGCCTTTCACCCGGTTCGGATAACAAACGGTAAACTAACTCTTAAATGAAATTTTACAATCGTCCTTTGGGAGGCGTAAAATAAACTAGTAGAAAGACTATGGGATATTGGGAAATACATACCGAATCAATCTCATGTTTCGATAGAATGGCGGTGTAACTATGTATCTCGTACTTACCGGAGTCATGGTAGCCCAGTTGGTAAATGCTTCGTAAGCGAACAACCTGGGTTCTATCCCCACCAATATTAATAAATAATAATGTAATATGAATTAAAATTTGTTATAACAGGTAAAGTTTGTTGCTTGCGAAAATTAATTATTTTAATAAGATACAGTAAAGTGTGTATTTAATCTAATCTTATAAGCTTTCTGAATGGATACTTCTGTTAGCCTTTAAGTTGTGTGAAAATGAATAAATAAATAAATTAAGGGTTAATTTGCCACATACTTTGCGGTAAAGGAAAACATCGTAACGAAACTTGCATGTCTGATGAATAAATAATTAAACTAACGCGAAATTTGCCAATAAGATAGCAATCACCCTGGTACATTGACATCAATATAACTCACAAAAAATATTTTTAAACACGTATGTACTCGTTAGTTATTTATTGACCTCGACCTAAACAACTATCGATCCGCCCCGGCTTCGCACGGGTGATTTCTGCATCTTGACAACAGCACCACCTACCGGGTCCAATTCTAAATTTTAATTATCAAGGAACCCACTCAAATACACACGAAAAATTTCGTCAGAATTGTTTGACCCAGTTTCGAGTTTTAGCGAGACTAACGGACAGCAATTTCTATATAGAGTTTTTATATATAGAGATTAGTATATCGCAATTATCACATTACATAATAACCATGTATGTCAATTGATATCAATTACTAAACAGTATAAAACAATGTCGCTTAGTCACGTCTGTCTATGTATTCGCTCAAAGCTTTAAATCTACTTGCTTAAAGATGTTAAAACTTAATAAGCTTAGATAATTAATTATATGAGAAAATAAAATAATCATCATACACATCATCAGCCACATCATTAAATTGAGCGGATGGTTGCAAAGTAAATATAAATATCTTTATTATAATGGATTTGCGCAAAGTAACGCCTGATTCCATCAATTATTTTCCATGGGGCTTCCCTTTTTTCTATTCAAAAGCTTTATTACACCCCAGAATATATAATAGTATACAGAGCTTCACCAGAAAAATATTGTAGATGTATTTCATATAGTCCGAAGAGTACAATCTACCACTTTGCCTGGTGTTTGATACCTTTAGCGGTGCCAAGTTGACTGCCCGTATATCGAAGTGCTGAAGTGTTTGTACAGTAGGGCTACGATGGCTACCCGAGTACAGAACCAGAGTTCGAAACCTATCCAATTGCAGAGAGGTGTAAGACAGGGTGACGTTATATCACCGAAACTATTCGCCGCTGCAATGGAAGACGTTTTCAAGCTACTGGACTGGTAAGGATACGGTATTTACACCAATGGGGAGTACATCACTCTCCTTCGATTTGCCGACGATATAGTGCTTATGGCAGAATCGCTGGAGGATCTAAGCACTATGCTTGCTGACCTCAATAGTGTCTCCCAACGGATAGGTCTTAAGATGAACACGGAAAAAACAAAGATCATGTTTAATGTCCATGTCACACCTATGCCGGTAGTTGTTGGGAGCACTATGCTCGAAGCTGTTGACGAGTATGTTTACCTGGGACATGTAGTCCGATTAGGTAAGTCCAACTTCGACCCAAAGGTCAATCGACGGATTCAACTCGGCTGGGCAGCGTTCGGGAAATTACGATACATATTTTCGTCAGGTATACCTCAAAACTTCAAAACTAAATTGTATAATCAGTGCGTGTTGCCAGTGATGACTTATGGATCTAAGACGTGATCCTTCACTGGTGGCCGTATGAGGACGCTCAAGGTCGCTCAGCGAGCTATGGAGAGGGCTATGCTCGGGGTTTCTCTGAGTGATAAACTTAGAAATGAGGATATCCACAGTAGAACGAGAGTGACTGACATGGCACAACGGATTAGTAAGCTGAAGTGGCAATGGGATGGCCATATAGCTCGAAAAACCGACAACCGATGGGCAAAGAAGGTTTTCGAGTGGCAGCCTCGGACTGGTAGGCGTAGTGTAGGGTGACCCCCCACTAGATGAAGTGACGACCTGGTAAGACATGCAGGAAGTTGATGGATGCAGGTGACTCAGGATCGTGCTTTGTGGCAGTGGCAAGCAGTGGTGCTTGGGGGAGACCTATGTTCAGCAGTGGACTTGTGAAGGGCTGTAAATGATGAATGATTGTATGATATTTAGATGTATGAGATTTTATGTACACAAATTACATATGGTTTAACAATATTCTACTAGTTGTTCTGTGCGGGACTCGAAAATTCGACCCGTAACGAAGCACCCAGATGCTTATTTACTGCACTACCCAGCCGTCAATAGATCATTATATAGGTAATTACAAAGACTTTCACCGCATTAAGTTAATAATCAATCTTTCTATTATGTAATAACGCGCTTGTTTGTAATCATGTAACTTTCGAACAACTCTATCGATTAAAGTTCTATTTATAAAATGTTATTTGATATGGTAGAATCCAAAAGCTTGGAGTTGAAGGCAAGTAATTAACAAAAAAGAAACTCATATTCACAGTATATTTAGTTTTTTTCAAAAAAGAAAATCACAAAAACTTACGCGATAGGTGGCGCTGTGGTCGAGTTATTAATAAATTTTATATTTGCATTGTAAAAAGTCCTGAGTGAAAGCGGAATGCTATAGAACATTAAATTTAATGATAGCCTATAATAACATAACACGTAGACTTATATATATTTTTTTATAGGGTTCACGTATACTAATTGTTCTTGCAGAACTACACGTTATTAACTGGCTTCAAAGGTGACGATAAAATGCAATTCAGGGGGCCAATAGAAAATCAGCGTTAGGTTTCCAAACTGACATCATGGTTTTTGACACCACCCTGGGGTAATATAAAAAAAATAATTATTTTATAATTTTTATTTTTTCTCTATTAATATTATTTCTAACCATAATAAAGTGATCTCTATATCTATCTCTCTATACTTGTTGCCAAGTAAATTCGGGGGGGGGGGGGGGGGCTGGTGACCCGTAATACGGGTCTTTGAACCTACACGGGCACCAGTGTTGGGAACCGGTTGCATATACGCGCGGGTGGAGACGCGCGGGAGGACGACAGGTCGACGGCTGGTCGGGCGGCAGCGACGCGGCGGCCACTCGCTTTACGATACTCCACCGCGGTCGGACGACAACACTAAATTTAATTTATAATAATAATTTTATTAAGTAGACCGGGTTATTGTAAAGTACGGATGATTATATCAGCCCTATATGAATATACAGTCCACTTTCATTTTAACCACGTCCCAGGACCCTAACATTGGTCCTTTAGGATTCTCACCGTCTTACATAATACGGTCTTCGCCACGTCTCAGCTCTTAAGTGTGGTCTTCAGCTGCGAAATTATACTTCTGCACGGGTCTTCGTGAACCATCACATCCTGCGGAAGATCCTTCAACGCAACTCGCACGCTCGTGAGCCGGGAACCATCTAGAATTCGACCGTGCCACGGACTTTGGACCCATCGAAAGTTCGAGTCATCGTCTCAACACAGGAAATCATCAACATAATCGACGATTACCACCTTGGTGAAAGGTTTAGTCATTGGTGAGCCCGTTCCAATTATTCTTGTGATCTTTTCCTTCTTTTTCATATATTTAAATTTAAAATAGCCTTTATTTTTAGTGAGTGCTTTTGGTCATATATGCTTAAACACTATCTAATCTCTTCCATAATAACACGTACTTACTTCTAAAATCAAATTATTGCATAAGCCCAGCAACAGCATTGCGCTTGAATAACGGGATCTTGTTTACGCAAATCGCTCGCTTCTTATCTATATCTACCTGGGCCGGGCGGCCGGGTAGCCGCTTGCCCATGTGTTCCTTTGTTCGCACACCAAGGTCAAGTTCACGCTGCATTTTATAACTACTTTTGCGTTATAACCTTTGCTTCTCTCAAATATTTCATTACCGCTTTGTCATGGCCGAGGAAAAAATACAAAAATTAATTAAATTACGTAGTTCTATTAAATCTAAGGTCACTATATTTAATAAATACGTAAAAGTATTGCAATCAGGCGGCCCCCCTAGCGATTTACAACTGCTAGACTTAGAAGGTTGTTTTAAAAAATTTGATGCCTTATACGCGCAATATGACGAATTACAGAGCCAGATCGAGGTGCTTTCAGACGACAGTGATGCTCAAGAGCTAGAGCGCGAGGAGTTCGAGGGCCAGTACCACTCGCTGGCAGCGGCGGCGCGCAGCGTGCTCGGCGCGCGGCCCACGCTGCAATGCGAGCAGCCGCTGAATCGTTCCTTATCTAGCTACGAGGATGCAAGCTTACAGCAAACAGGTGCCTTTAAATCCAATTGCGTCAGATTGCCCAAAATTGATTTACCAGTCTTCAACGGTCACTATCAACACTGGCTTGAGTTTAGGGACACTTTCATATCTTTAATACATTCGAGACAAGATATTGACAATATTAATAAACTGCATTATCTTCGCGCATCTCTTAGAAGTAGCGCTTTGCTTGTTATCGATAACTTAGATTTCAAAGCCGAAAACTATAATTCTGCGTGGAATTTATTGTGTAGCAGGTACGACAACAAACGCTTACTGGTTAATAACCACGTAAGGGAACTATTTAATGTGGAGCATATGCGCAATGAATCCTGCAGGGGTATTCGACACCTTATTGACGTTACGAATAAAAATCTTCGCGCCTTGACCACCCTAGACCAGCCGACACAGCATTGGGATACACTCATAATTCACATGATGGCTGAAAAACTTGATAGTGTCACTCATAGAGAATGGGAAGAATATAGAAATACTCTTAATAATCCTCCTTCGTTAGAAACATTTACGACCTTTCTCAGCAATAGGGCAGACCTTTTGGAGACTTTGCAAGAAAGTAAAAATAAACCACAAAAATATGAAACTTTCAAAACTAATACAAATTTACTTATAGCTACAAACACTCAAAAGGAAAAACAAAACTTCAATAAAAAAAACAACTTATTTAATAAAAAAATATTTACATGCCCATTAATCAAAATCACTTTCTATTCACCTGTGAAACATTCAGAGCCCTTCCTATTGAAATTCGTATACAAAAGGCTAAAGAGTCAAACGTCTGTCTTAATTGTTTACGACCTGGGCACTTAGAAAATAATTGCAATTTATCTTCATGTAAATATTGCAAGAAAAGGCATAATACGCTATTGCACTTGCATGAGCCACAGCCGATCCCTGAGCCTGCTATGCCATCAACCAGCAGCATTAACCACTTCGCAAATTCAAGCGAGTCAAAGCAGGTAGCTACTCCTCCGCTTGTTTTGCTTTCCACAGCGCTGGTGAAGGTGCTGGACGGCACCGGCGCCGCGCACTCTGCCCGCATGTTGCTCGACAATGGCAGCACGGCTAACTTCGTTATTCAATCGCTCTGCGGTAAGCTGGGTTTGTCGCGACGTAGCGTGAGCTCCACGGTGACAGGCATAAACAGTATTTCATCTCATATTATACAGTCTTGCAGCCTTAACATTAAGTCGCTTCATAATGACTATAGCCTTACTGTAGACTGCCTTATTTTGCCTGAGATCACTAAAGCTTTACCGTCTTCTTTCATAGACATACAAAATATTCCTCTTCCGATGGGAATAAGTTTAGCCGACCCTTCCTTTAACATACCGTCGGTTATAGACATCTTAGTAGGTGCCGAAGTATTTTGGTCCGTCTTATGTAATAATTCCATTGACTTGGGCAAAAATCAGCCTAAGTTGTATGAGACAAAACTGGGTTGGCTGGTGTCCGGGCATGTCGCCCGTCTTAAGGCACCGTCTTCGTCTCCCGTTTGTCACTTTATAAGCGAGGATTCCAATCCAGACTTAACTCGTTTTTGGGAGTTAGACACTGTGGCAGCAAAACACTCTTTGTCTCCTGAGGAGCGTGCCTGCGAGCAGAGTTTTTTAACAAACACCGTACGCAGCGAGAACGGTAGCTTTGTCGTCTCCATGCCGCTAAAGGACGATCCGTCAGTCTTAGGAGAATCCTTTCAAATGGCCAAGTGCCGTTTCTTATCTTTAGAGCGCAAATTTCTTCGGGAGCCTGTTTTTAAGGATATGTACATGGAGTTCATGCACGAATATGAACGCCTAGGTCACATGACTGAAAACAAAGAGTCTTCATTTGGCGATTTACAACAGGTCAATTATTTTTTACCTCACCACGGAGTCATCCGTGAGTCCAGCCTTACCACCAAGCTTCGCACAGTCTTCGATGCTTCAGCAGTATCTAGTTCTGGATTGTCGCTTAACGACATTCAAATGGTAGGGCCGACTGTACAAGAAGACCTTTATTCTATTTTATTACGTTTTCGCCAGCATAAATACGTCATTACTGGAGATATAGAGAAAATGTACAGAGCGATTGAGCTTAATCCCGCCCAACGCTCACTTCAACAAATCATATTTAGGTATGACTCATCACAACCGTTAAAAACGTACACCTTAAACACGGTGACTTATGGTACGGCATCTGCCCCATATTTAGCCACGAAGTGTTTGGTGAGCTTAGCATCTAGTGCTCTCGATAGCGACGTAAAGCAGTCGATTCAACGCAATTTTTACGTTGATGATTATTTAGGCGGGTCGTCGACTATTGACGACACTATCAAGCTGTGCAAAGGAGTTATTAATACACTTAAAACTGCAAAATTTAATTTACGCAAATTTCAATCAAACAACAAATTAATTTTACATCACGTTTCATCTTCATTACAATCAGATAACGTCTTAGACATAGCAAACAGCGATAGTAATGTTTCTTCTAAAACTTTAGGTCTAAATTGGATTTGCGATTTAGACATTTTGTCATTTTCAATCAATATCGAACTTCGTGACAAAGTGACAAAACGTCACATACTTTCCGTTATAAGTCAGATCTTCGACCCATTGGGTCTCGTGAGCCCCTGTGTCATCGAAGCAAAGCTCATCATGCAGAGGCTATGGATCGAACGATGCTCATGGGACGATGAGGTTTCAACGGAAATAAAACGTTCATGGTTTTCGTTCGCCGACACCTTACCACTTCTTAACCACTTAAAGGTTCCCCGGTGGGTACTTCAAGACCATTCAATATTCCATGAAATTCATGTGTTTTCGGACTCTTCTGAGCGAGCATATGGGGCTTGCGTCTACATTCGCTCTATAGACGCATCAGGCTCTATCAAAGTACAACTTTTGACTTCTAAGAGCAAGGTAGCGCCAATAAAGCCAACAACTATTCCGCGCCTGGAACTTTGCGGATCGTTAGTGGCTGCAAGACTGTGTAACAAAGTATTAACGTCTTTAACACTACATATCAGCAAGTGTAGATTCTGGTGTGACTCAACTATTGTTTTAGGGTGGTTAAAAACACCACCTACTAACCTTAAAAGTTTCGTAAGGAATCGTGTACATGAAATTCAGGAATGCACAGAGGGTCACACGTGGAGCTACGTACCGTCGAAGGACAATCCGGCGGATCTTGTTTCCCGTGGGCTGAAGGCTGACCTCATCAGCGGTTCAGAATTGTGGTGGTCAGGGCCATCTTTCTTAACAGACATTGAAACTAATTGGCCACAAATGCCCAACGTCGGCGTGAAACAGAATCTACCAGAGTTGATTACTTGTTCCTTCGCGCTTAACAATTCTAATGCAGACTTAATATCTAACTTAATTAAAAACAAATCTAATTTAACTAAATTACAAAACACTATAGCATATATACAAAGATTTATTTACAACTGTAAGAACCCGAAAAAGCAAATGAAAGAACATTTTTCAGTTCAAGAGCTTCAAAATTCCTTAAATTTTATTATTCTTAAATCTCAGTCTGAGATGTTTCCTGACGAATATACTTTTCTTAAAGCCGGAAAGGCGCTTCCTAACAAAAATCGACTTACAGCTTTAAGCCCATTTCTCGATGCTAATAACATAATAAGGGTTGGTGGAAGACTCGATAACTCCCCTTACAGTTACGACACAAAGCACCCAATTTTGTTATGCAGCAAACATCATTTCACTAAGCTTATGTTTGAACATTTTCATCTAAAATACTTACATGCACCGCCACAACTTCTGTTAGGAAATATTAAGCAAACTTATTGGCCCTTAGGTGGAAAAAACCTAGCTAAAGCTACAGTTAACAAATGTATGCGATGCTTCCGGTACAGGGCGGAAACTGTTCAGCCCATCATGGGCCAGCTCCCTGTCTCGCGTACCGAACTAGAGTTTCCCTTTCTTCATTGCAACGTCGACTACGCCGGGCCAGTGTTGATAGCAGACCGTAAGGGCAGAGGTTGTAAACTTATTAAATCTTTTTTGGCAATCTTTATTTGCAGTTCGGTAAAGGCCTGTCACATTGAGCTCGTTACGGCATTATCCAGCGAAGCATATATAGCCGCTTTAAATCGCTTTGTGTCCCGTCGCGGAAAGCCCAAGAGCATCACGTCAGATAACGGTTCGAATTTTATCGGTGCAAGCAACGAGCTGGCTCAATTTCTTCTTCAATCGGAACTTGAAGGTCAAATGGCTCAAGAAGGCATCGAATTTAAATTTGTTCCCGCTTATACCCCTCACTTTAATGGCTTAGCTGAAGCAGCAGTACGCTCTACAAAACACCATCTTAAGCGTTTATTACAAACCACTCATTTAACTTATGAGGAAATGGCTACATGCCTCACTCAAATAGAGGCTGTTTTGAATTCTCGGCCCCTCACCCCTATTTCCACTGATCCCTCAGATTTCTCCGCATTGACTCCTCCTGCCCACTTTTTGATTGGACGCTCACTAATTGCTATCCCTCAACCACAAATAGGTGATGCGAATATAACCCGCCTTGATCGATTCAAGAGAATCGAGCTTATAAAGCAGCACTTTTGGAGTCGATTTTCTCTAGAGGATGTCACTCTACTCCAACAAAAGGTGAAATGGCAGTCGTCGACCAAGGAGCTGAAATTGGGATCTCTTGTTCTTGTCAAGGAAAGAGCTCTCCCACCATTGATGTGGTCCTTAGGACGAGTCATGCAGCTCTATCCTGGCAGCGACGGCGTTTCCAGAGTCGCCGAGTTGAAGACAAGGAGAGGCACAATTCGAAGGGCCTTTAATAACATCTGTCCCCTTCCAGATTTTTGAAGTTCTCTGCACACTTCAACCCGGGGAGCATGTTGGGAACCGGTTGCATATACGCGCGGGTGGAGACGCGCGGGAGGACGACAGGTCGACGGCTGGTCGGGCGGCAGCGACGCGGCGGCCACTCGCTTTACGATACTCCACCGCGGTCGGACGACAACACTAAATTTAATTTATAATAATAATTTTATTAAGTAGACCGGGTTATTGTAAAGTACGGATGATTATATCAGCCCTATAAGAATATACAGTCCACTTTCATTTTAACCACGTCCCAGGACCCTAACAACCAGTCTCCCATGAATGACTAAATATTGTTAAAATAGAGATGTAACACTAATGTATCTTCCATGTCGTTTGTGGTGAGAAATAAATAAATTATAATGATTTCTTAAATTTACGCGAACACTACACATTGAATAAAACTATTATTTACGGATCTCATCGCGTTTAATTACTTTAATTTATTTTTATTGTTATCTCGAGGTTCAGGGTGCTTTACAGCACCCATGGTCACGGGGGGGACTGAGATGTTTGACGTCTTAATGTCATAGTTAGTCCGGCTAACTTCAGTTTTTTTTAATATTAATTTTTGGTCCGATTTATGCAAAACGAGCTTATAGTATCATGAAGTCTTGCAGTGGTATGCTTGGGTTTGGGTTTAATTTTGTTAATTATAGGATCCCAAGCAGATGGTAGCACCCAACCATCTTCTCTATTGAAATTTGGATGATTTTTAATTTCAATAGCCTCGCGTATCATCCTTGGTAGGAATCGGTGTTCTTTTGCGAGAATTTGTGGTTTATCAAATCTCATGTAGTAGTGGGGACGATCTTGAACATGTTCGCAGACTGCAGACTTCCCGGAGCGTCGGTGCTTCACATCAGCTATATGTTCCTTCACGCGGGTTTTTATATTTTATAGATCTCTTTGTTTGACCTATGTAAGACCACATTCACAATCTAGCTTGTACACACCTGCATCTTGTAGAGGAATATTACATTTGATGAATGGTAAAAATTGACTAATCTTCTTCAGCGGCTTGTAGTATGTCTCAATGGACGCTCGCTTTAAGATGTAGCCAATCTTGTCCGTGACTCCTCTGACATATGGTAGTAAAGCAGGCGCGCGCTCGACTGTGGCCGGCTTCACTCGTTCACTGTGACGTAGGCGCGGGACCCGAAGCTTGTTGTCTTACAATACTTGCTTGACGTGCTGAAGCTCCGCGGCCAGATGTTTTCTGTCACAGATCCCTCGTGCTCTCTGAAACAAAGATTTACCCACGGTAGCTAACTGTGAAGGAGATGGTGAGATTCACCATTTAGATATCGGTTGGCATGGGTCTTTTTCCTATACACAGTGTGACCAATAGTGTTATCAGGATTTCAGATGACTAAAACATCTAGGAAGGCTAAAGAATTATTTGCCTCTAACTCCATTGTGAATTGTATTTTAGAGTTTATTAAGGTGGTCTAAAAATGCAGTTACGTTGTCAGATGGTAAAATTGTGAAAGTGTCGTCTACGTACCGCTTGTAGAACCTAACCCTTCAGGAGCAGAAAGAAGGGCTTTCTCCTCAAAGGCCTTCATGAATATGTCGGCGACTATTGGAGACACAGGTGAGCCCATCGCCACACCATCTACTTGCTTGTAGAACTCCTCCTTCCACAATAGATAGCCAGATGTGAGGCAATGTTCAAGTATTATTGCATATTCTTGAGGCATGTTATTTTCTTCTAGCTTCCTAGTTACAATTGAGATGCAGTCCACAATAGGTAGGCATGTAAGTATTGACTGAACATCAAAACTGACCATAGTTTCATTGTCAGCGAGATGTAGGTCTTTTATCTCACTCACAAAATGGTACGAATCCTTTGTGTATGCTCTGGTATGTCCTCTCAGTGGTGATAGTATTTTTGCTAAGTATTGTGCCAGCTTATAAGTTGTTGAATCGATCTGGCTCACTATGGGACGTAGTGGAACGTTTGGTTTGTGTATCTTCGGTAACCCATACAACCTCGGTGGTTTGGCACATGATGGTATTAGCGAATTAAAGTAATTAAACGCGATGAAATCCATAAATAATAGTTTTATTCAATAAATAAATTATTATTACTATTATTATTATTAATACTTTTAAGAATATATATCATAACTCCTAAATTACAGAACTGATTTCAATGAAAGAAGTATGCCCACTTTCCATACATTGATTGACCTGTCATTTGATTCTTTTTACAGGTCGCGTCTACCTACAACTACTGTTGCATAAAATCAATTATCGTTTATAATAACATAATAACTTATCACCTTTTTATTTAGAGGCCAGGGAAAAATGCTATAAAGTAAATAAATTTTACAGATTATAAGCTGTCAACTGTACACTATGGTATACTATGGCGTGGAAAGAAAAATAACTTCCACACCATAGTATAAAACCACAAAAAAGCATACCTATCTGATCATAAAATAATAAGATAAGTAACTAAAAACAATTGGTTATTTTGAACGTTCATAAACCACATGACAAATTAATAAGATTTTCGTAGTCTGTGAAACGAAATGCGTAAAACACCTTTCTTTAAATATATATTGTCATGGCTTCTGGGCTTTTAAGTCATTTTTAAACGCGTTCCTTCTCCAAAAGTCTATTGAGAACGATAAACATATTAACATTACTTTTTTTCCTGGCTTTATTGAAAAATTCTATTATGCGATACGAAATAAGCAAAATAAAGGCAATTTTATAAGATATTTTACATTACTAGACGCGTTAGAAAATTTTCAGGTCAAAATTGGACATGATTCTTTTGCACACTGTGTGCAGTTTGGTTCAACTAGCGAGATAGGATAGTTTTAATCCGGTTATGCAACCCTCAATATTTTTTATTATGAATTAAGGATTTTTTATAGGAAAAATGGTTCGTCCTTGAGGGCAGAACGTCTGTCGTGCCAGCATTTAGTATATATATATATATATATATATATATATATATATATATATATATATATATATATATATATATATATATATATATATATATATATATATATATTCTAATTATAAAGAACGGTTTGTTCATTCTTTAATTTTTTTTTGTTATTGACTTCGTTTCTGTGTTCTCGTGCCTTGTGTGTCTCTCTCCTACTTTATGCTTGTTTGCCGCCTATAGTAACCCTTAGTTGACGGCGTTTATAACAAGGAATAAATAAATAAGTAAATAATTATTATAAATAATATAATAAGGTAGGAATAAATAAACAATATGATCGTGATGATGATGATGATAACAAGTGGATTATGAACTAGTTTGTTAACATTATTCTACAAAAAAATACAAAGATTTATATTTGGATATAAGTCTGTAAGTATAACTAAGTAACTAATTATATTTAGATAGAATTAAGACGATCACTGCTAGCTATGACTTTCTTATACAAACTTTTAAATAATGCTATCGACTACCCAAATCTGCTTAATACATTTTCTATAAAGGTTACATATATACACGGCTACCTCGTCATCCATTCGGAATACTAAAATACTGTTACGAGATAGAGGTTCGTGACAATAAAAACCGCCGATTAAATTACCAAAATTTACACTTTAATTCACTTTACACTAATTAAAACTAAAAACACTAATAATTAACCACACTGATTCACTTTATTTCGCTCCGAAACTTCGTTTGTCTCGCCAAATTCAATACCGCCCCGATTGCATCTTGCACCGCCTTTAAATCCACATTTATCACCGAAACATCCAGAATATTCAAGTAAATACACGCGCAAACCGACCAGGCGCAGAAAGTTTGAGTGTGGGGCTTCCAGAAAGCTTTATTCTTCTGTTCGATACTAGATGGCGGTATTGGTTGAAAGTCAAGATTGACATTTTCTAGGAGGGCCTCCTCGCTCTCGTCCCCGACACTAGATGGCGCTAGGGCCGGGTACATGACGTCAACTTAGGCGCGCAACACTGCCCCCTCCTAAGACATGCTCGTCCCGAGCATTATCGGCCCCATAATAACGCGCCAGGCGATCCACATGGATGATCTTAGGATCCCTCTTGTGCCTTTCTGTAACGGCTCCGCAACGTCAAGGGCTGTCCTATCCCATAGTGCACCAACATTGTACAATTTCGATGCTCCTCTACTACGTGTCTGAGGTCCTATCACAGCCGCACAACTTGTACATGTGCGACACCAATTCTCGACATCGTAACGATAATGGACCCAGTAAAACTGTTCTCGGATCTTCAGTAGAGTTCGTTTAACTCCCAGATGGACTCCTGAACAACCATTATGGTTCAGCTGTAGAACATTCAGCACTTTAGCTTTAGGGACAACCACTTGCAAACGACAGCTGTCTCCTTGACCATTGTCCCATTTACGGCACAGGACTCCATCCTGAATCAGCAAGCTGTCCCATTGGGCCGAATAGCTTCTAGTGGTCAAACTCATCGCTGAGACGTACCTCCACTTAGGCTTGGTAACACGGGCCTGCATCCATTCTAGAATCGGCTTGATGTCCGGATCTTCCTGCTGTGCATGTCGTAGGCTGTCTTTCCAATCGTTGCTGAGGTGGTCCGTCCTGAGCATCCTCACGGATACCACTTCCTTACTCTCTTGCCTAGTAAAATGTTTGCAATCTTCAGGATAAGGACTTCTCGACAATGCATCGGCGTTGCCATGAGATTTTCCGCTGCGATTTCTGATAGTAAAGTCGTATCCCGGCTGCCTGCTGGGCGGTGACGTTAGCCACACTTCCCTGAAGATGGCCCCTTTCCCTATAGCCATAGCACCTAGGGCTGTATCCTTTATTGTGGTCGCAAACTGTAGCTGCTGCAACCTCCCTGACGCGATGGGAACGATGATCCTGCCGCACGGCTTCCACCTCCAGTGCATGGGCCAAGGCTTCCTTAAACGTCTCGTGGTGCCCGAGCCTCACAGCAGCTCTGACTTCAAGGTCGCTGATGTCGTCGATGAATGTCTGCGCCAGGTTCCCTTCAATGAGCGCAGGTACAGACCGGTATACTTTTCGCACCAGCTTTTCCACCTCTAGAGCCTACTGCTGCAGGTTTTCATTGATGCGCTGCACACGATCTTTAAGCTGCGCACGAAAGACGTGTTCCAGGTGAGCTTCGCCATATCTCGCCTCCAATGCCTCAAGGAGCTGCTCATAAGTCACTTCCTCACCGAGAGCTTCTAGAACAGTTAAGGCCTGGTCTTGCAGACCTAGTGTGAGAGCAGTCATGGCCTGACTTTTATTTCAGCCGTTCGCCTTAATAACGGCTTCGAACTGGATTTTGTAAGCCGACCAGGAAGAAGTCCCGTCGAACGGCGGCACTTTGAACCCACGTAGCGAAGGTGTTGTAGCTACTACGGGAGCTGTCATTCCATCCCCCAATTTCAAGTCGTCGAGCGTTTTATTCACGTCAGCCATCGCGTGGTCAACCCGATTGTTCACTTGGTCGATTCGGGTTTTAACTTCCGACAGGCGGTTGTCATGTTAAGCAAACCTAATCCCTCACGTCCCTTATCTCTTTCCAGAAGGTAGCGTGAATGTCCTTCCAACCGACGGGCCTATTCGTCTTGTCCGCCCCGCAGCTGCTCTTCCAAACGACGGACCTGTTCCTCTTGTCCGCTCTGCAGCTGATATTTCAACTGACGGACCTGTTCCTCCTGTCGGCAAGCCTGCTCCTGCAGTATCACCATCAGAGCGCCTAAGTCAGGTGCTGCAGATGTAGGAGCTACTGACGGGCCTGCAGCCGGCGGCTGGCCCTCCGACGTCTGCGGCGTTGCACCACCAAATCTTCTTTGGTCCATCTCCTGCTGGCGTTGACTTCGGGTTCGGACACCCTCCGTTTCCTCCTTAGGTCAAATCGGCATGATTTTATCCCACTTCTGACACCAATTGTTACGAGCTTGAGGTTCGTGACAGTAAAAACTGCCGATTGAATTACCAAAATTTACACTTTAATTCACTTTACACTAATTAAAACTTAAAACACTAATAATTAACCACACTGATTCACTTTATTTCGCTCCGAAGCTTCGCTTGTCTCGCCAAATTCAATACTGCCCCGATCGCTTTTTTTGCGCCCGAAGCAAATATGGGCAACCCTCCGGAAAGCGGGGGAAGGAGGTGGGGAATGCTCATAGCATACGACGCAGCCGGCTGCGTGGTTATGTGGAGACTTTTACCCACTAAACCCCACCTTTTAGGGACTGGCTTAATGGTCTAACTAGAGATCTCTAAGCCGTATACGGACGCGACCCTCCTTGGCAGAAAGGAGGGCGCAAAGCCCCGATCGCACCTTGCAGTGCCTTTAAATACATATTTTTCACCGAAAAATCCAGAATATTCAAGTAAATACGCACGTCAACCGACCAGACGCAGAAAGTTCGAGTGTGGGGCTGAGGATTTTTCTAGGAAGTCCTCATCGCTCTCGTCCCCGACACTAGATGGCGCTAGTGTCGGGTACATGACGTCAACTTAGGCGCGTAACAGTAGGTAAACATAAAAATAATCAAGGTAAAAAACTCGCCAGTTTCCCGCTTGACACGTACCTATACGAGTATAAAATTAACTGATAACACACATCTCGAAGTTTTAATGACACCATACATAATTACAAAAATAAAATTATTTGGAGTGGGTAAATATACCTCTGTTGTATATTTTATTTATATATGCTACTTATATCTCTATTTGGTGTAGACTAGACTTTGACCTAAAATCTCGCCGTACTGTCAGGGATCAGATGTTTTTAAATAAAAACATTCATAATAGGGTCGAATCCATACCACTTCTGAGTGCAATAAATTTCGGATGCCAAAGGATAAGTGCTAGAAAGAAACTTTTACTTTGTACTTCTACTATGCGCACAAAATATGGCAAGAACAATTTTATAACTCGTGCATGTAATTCTTATAGTAACAACTTTTCACATGTTGATATATTTTCTCTGTCATACGGACAGTTTAAAAAGGAAATTGAAGCTGTAACGGATAATAGTTAAATTAATAGCTAAATTTATCACACATTACTTTGACTTAACTTCATTTTAGTTTTTGCACACCTAAGTACGTCATGGTGTTCGCTTGTTGTCGATGCGTGACTTAACTGTGGAAACTTTATTGTTAAATGTAAGATTAATATGTGTTATGTAATAGAATGACATTATGTATGATTGAAGATAAAATAAATATAAATAAAAAAATATTGGCCTCTTTTTTTAAATTTTTACTTTTTCCTTTATTTGCATTAAATTTAATCATATTGTGACAATCTGTAATTTGCAGTTAAATAAGCATAACATAGAAAGCTGTAGGATGTCCTTCGAAATAAATAAATTTATAAATAAAATATCGTCACTAGAAAGCCAATACTACTTAAGCGCCATTTTGGCCAAAATGGGTATTGGGTCTTACATATGAAATTAGGGTTTTGTCGTACTGACCACTTTGATCTGAAATATCTCCTCTTTGGTTACGAACTCCAAATTCAAATTTATTAACATACATTTGAG
This sequence comes from Parnassius smintheus behrii, assembly GCA_036936625.1. Classification (NCBI taxonomy): domain Eukaryota; kingdom Metazoa; phylum Arthropoda; class Insecta; order Lepidoptera; family Papilionidae; genus Parnassius; species Parnassius smintheus. The sequence goes on along the minus strand of JAUPFT010000020.1, from coordinate 8,633,702 downwards.
TTTTGAAAACAGTCATTCATTTGTTTTTTCCTTATTATTTTTTTCTTTGTCATCGCATATTACCGCACAATGGAAAACATGAAATATCGGTATATTTACGAGTACGAGTTCTACCGTAGCACCAGTGCTGCCGAAACGGCTCGAAGGACTAATGATGTGTACGGCGCTGGTGTCGCAAAAGAAAGCACGGTACGTTTTTGGTTTTAACGTTTCCGTTCTGGAAATTTCGACCTTCAGAACCAACCCCATGGATGGCCGGAGAACAAAGTGGAAAATGAAGAATTAAAGGCTAGTTTGGAAGCGGATCCATCACAAAGCACTTCAGAGATAGCTGCAGGCTTTGGGGTAAGTGATAAAACTGTATTATTCCACTTGAAGCAAATCGGGAAAGTAAAAAAACTTGAAAGATGGGTACCTCATGAATTGAGTGAATCGAACTTGCAAACACGCGTCGACTGCTGTGTTACTTTGCTTAACCGACACAAAAATGATGATATTTTTAATCGAATCATTACTTGTTATGAAAAAATGGATACTATACGATAATCGGAAGCGCTCGTCGCAATGACCGAACCCTGGGGACCCAGCCAAATCCTGCCCTAAGCGAAAATTGACTCAACTGAAAAGTGACTTGTGAGTGTTTGGTGAACTAGCGTCGGTGTCGTTCACTATAGTTTACTAAAATCTGTCCAAACGATTACGGCAGATATCTTTTGTCAGCAACTGCAAACCATGAAGGAAGAACTAGCTGCTAAACAACAAAGATTGGTCAATCGCTCTAGGCCACTGCTGCTTTACGACTGCACAACAAACAACCACTAACTTAGAAAAGCTACAATTGGAATATCTGCGACATCCACCGTACTCCCGGACCTTGCTCCAACAGATTGCCATTTTTTTCCGGAATTTGGAACACTTCTTACAAGGAAAAAATTCAACACTCCGATGCGGCAGTCCAAACCGCCATCAAAGTTTTTATTTATTCTCGTAGTAGAGAGTACGTAAATAAATGGGTCACGATATTTTTTGCTTTTATTGTATTTCGATTTCTTAATAAGATTAAAAGAGAAAAGTTAAGCCCGGTTTTGTAAAAAAATAAACTTAAAATGGCTCTACTGTAAAAAGCCTTTTTGGCGTTTAAGTAGTATTGGCTTTCCAGTGACGATATGAAATACATTTAAATTATATAACATATTGTTGCGGACGGCGCGTCTCGCATTAGTACAAGGGCCCCGCGAGGACAGACACTCTCACCAACTCGGTGCTTACGGCGCACGGTCCGATACAACATAAGAAGCGCCTCTGGCGCGACTTCGTCATTCGAGCGACAGCAAGCGGACCAATCGGAAGAACAAGCAAGCAAAAAGCCCTCAAGATCCCTAATAGTTTAGTGATAACTTCCGCATAAATAATTGTAAACAGTTTGTAAATATAGTGATTCATTTTTTAACCGTTTTAATTTCAACTCAACCTTATTTAGTCAGACAGATGTCACATGATTAGGCTCAGTAATAGTTTAAATTCATTTCAATTTGCAATCATAGTAATCCCTAGCGTACATAGAAGAATAAATAAATATACAGTCCACTTTGCTCTCATCCCCTACACGTATCGAAAAGAATTCGGTTACTTCTTCTATAATGACGGTTCGTAATAGCTAATGGACAATTTAAACTTATTTCCTAAATAGGTGATTTGCATAATCAAATTCAAATTGCTCAAGGAAAATGTCATCGAGCAGAATCTACAACACAGGAAATATCAATTTAATTTGGAACCGAACCGTCTGCACCGATAAACCGTACCTTTTTGCAAAAATAACGAAGGCTATTGTTAAATTAAAACTATAAGCTTATTGTGGCGCCACGCCAGTCGTACTTTTTAACTTTTTTGAGCCTTGATTATATACTGAAACTAGTGATCCTCCCCGGATTCGCAGGAGTGATTTCTGGATATCGACAACAGCACTACCTACCCGGTCCAATTGTGAATCTAAACTTAATTCACTTGATCACATACACAAAATGTCATCCAAATTGATCCAGCCGTTAAGGAAGAGTTCAGTCACATACACATGGACAGAAGAATTATATATAAAGATGTAAATATTGCGCAAACCCGATATCATTAAAAAAAATGAAGTTTTCGATCAAGTGCTATGTGAAAACAGAAACGCTAATCTGTGGGAGAAAATCGCTATTTAAACGTGTACCTTGCAGAGATTTCTTAATAAACCAAAGTTAAATCACATGAAAAGGCTTGTTATTTTTTAGGCCATATTGAAAAAATATTTTATGAAGTCATTATTACTTTTCTCTTACGGAATAAAAAGAAAACGTAACCAAACAGTTCACGCCCAGCTGGCTCAGCGCTCGTGCCCGCCCTATAACTTGCCGGCTCATCCTCGAGATTCGCTCGAAAAATTGTGGGAGTGAAGTAACGTTTTGATCACACCGTATAGCGTGACGGATTTGCGAATATTTTATTTATAGAAGTAAGAATATTTTAGAAGTTTGGGTGATAAAGGAGCTTACAATCCAACTGATGGTAAGTGTGCACATTGCAGTAAATGCCCATAAGCTCTTATACATATCTATCTATGATTAAGAATAAAATGTGTTATCCTCTCTGAGGAGGTTTTCTTTGTGAGCGTTGTTACCCGGTTTTTATTAGCTCTACTTCATCATAATTAACATAATTACAGCCTTTCACAAGTCCACTGTAGAACATATGTGTCCCTCAAGAAATGTCATAGAGCACCGTCCTAAGCCACCTGCATCCATCGACTCTCTTAAAAGGTTAGCTCAACGTCTTATGATCAAAAATAATTTAATCCGCATATAGGGTTACAATGTTATTTTAGTCAAGGATGAATCGGCACATGAGTACCAAAAACTATTCCACCATGATATTAATAGTTACTTTGCAACCATCCGCTTAATTAAATAAAATGATGTGTCTTACCTAATTTGAAGAGCACCTTCCGCCCTCCCTCAATTGCGTGCACTAATCCCATGGCCACCAATCCCAGCATCACTATTTCCAGCACCACTACTCCCAACACCACTATTCTAGGAAAGACACACCATCGACGATAATTAGTAATTATCGTCGATGGTGTGTCTTTCCTAGAATAGTGGTGTTGGGAGTAGTGGTGTTAGAAGTAGTGGTGCTGGAAATAGTGATGCTGGGATTGGAAATAGTGATTCTAGGAAAGACACACCATCGACGATAATACTAATTATCGTCGATGGTGTGTCTTTCCTAGAATAGTGGTGTTGGGAGTAGTGGTGTTAGAAGTAGTGGTGCTGGAAATAGTGATGCTGGGATTGGTGGTCATGGGATTAGTGCACGCAATTGAGGGAGGGCGGAAGGTGCTCTTCAAATTAGGTAAGACACATCATTTTATTTAATTTAGCGGATGGTTGCAAAGTAACTATTAATATCATGGTAAAAACCGGGTAACGACAACGCTCACAAAGAAAACCTCCTCAGAGAGCATAACACATTTTATTCTTAATCATAGATAGATACAGGATGGCCCATAAGTCCCTTGAAATGTAAAAAAATAATTAAAAAAAAACTAATGACATTATGAAAAAGGATTTTATTTTGTCATAATCCTTATAAAATGGGAATTATTTTTTGAAAATTACATCATCTAAATGTAATCCGTTACGATCGCGGCACTCCTGTAAGCGACGTTTAAAATTATCCATCACTGTGCGGCAAGTAAGCTCTGTAATGTTTGCCATTTCTCTTTGGATATTTTCTTTCAGGACGTCAATTGTCCGCGGGTTGGTTTCGTACACTTTAGTCTTAAGATAACCCCCTAAAAAAAGTCCTCCCAAAGTACTCCCAACACCACTATTCTAGGAAAGACACAACATCGACGATAATACTATTTACTGTATAATGCATTGTCGTCGATGGTGTGTCTTTCCTAGAATAGTGGTGTTGGGAGTAGTGGTGCTGGGATTGGTGGTGACGTGACGGTGAGTGCACCTGCTCAAGCACAGGTGCACTCTCTATTCCCTTACTCTCATAATCCGATAGGACGGTAAACCGACACGACCGGAGAGAGATCAGGCGCAGGACCAACGGCTTAACGTGCTTTCCGAAGCACGGGGGTGAGACACCGCCAACTACCTGACTCCGGGCAGCTACTGAGAACTTCTGGACAGAAAAACTTAATAACTGATTTTTTGACCGACCCGGTATTCGAACCCAGGACCTCATGATCAGCAGTCGCACTACTACAACCACTAGACCAACGAGGCAGTCACTATAATATAGATGCAGCGTGGCTCTACCACGAATAATTTTTTTTTACATGCTCTTAACAAATAAATAAATATTTTTTACATATTCGTCTGCCTGTCTGTCTGCCTGTTCGGGCTAATCTACGGAATAGCTGGACCGATTGTGATAAAACTTTACAAATTTAAACAATTTTATTTTAAATCCAAATAACGCCACATTTATAGATCGTTATCCTTACCAAGCCGGGGAGGGTTGATATTTACTAAATAATACTTTAGAGATTTCATTTGTTATAACGTTGGTCCGTCGTTTAGGCCAATTAACATTTAAATACAGAATGTCGTCCCGACTTTATCGACAAACCCTACGTTGCGATATTATTTGAATTTAAATAATCCTGTATATCCAAGTTAATAATATATTAAGCGAAGGGTTATACGAGGTAGAGTCGCGCAACAGCTATATTACGATTGTAGCACGCACAGGTCGGGTCTACCGGGGAATACCAGCGAAGTAGCAGCGTAATGCTGCTGCATTGCGTATCGTGATTGAAGAAAGGCATAGACCCATTTCAAGGATAATAAGGCATTCGCCTAGTCATAGTGAGAATGCTAGGTGAAAATTATGAAAATGTTATATTGTCATCGGTTCATAATACGAATGCAAATTTCCAGAATGAATTATGAAATTCCATTACATGCATAAATAAATATATGCACACATTCATCACACAGGTCAAAAAGAAACTAAAATAAACCAATAAAATATAAGCATAAAGTAGAATAAATAACTTGAGCACATATTCGTGTTTTTTTTTATTAGGACGGCGACAAACGAGCACACGGTCCTTGTGATGGTAAGTGGTTGCTGCGGCCCCTAGACATCCACATCTATCCTCGACTACGAATCAAAATGCAGATGCGTTGTCACCCGTGAGGACCAAGATGGAATGCCTCGTTTCCAGTAAAAGGGTCTCCGGTTCTCTACACTCACCATACGAAACACAGCAGCATTAAGCTATTATTTCACGCTGGTATTTTGTGAGAGCGTGGTTCTTCCCCGGTCGAGCCGACCTATTCATGTTACAACAATGATATAGCTGTAGTGTGGCTAAAATCCCTTATAAAAATATTATGTAGCAATAGACATTTGGTAAAATTTACTAAGCACTTATTTCTCGTCATGTGGCAGCGGCATAACAGAATCTTTCACCTTAATTTTTTCCCATAGATGTCGTAAGAGGCTACTGTAGGCCAGTAGTATGCCAAGAGTATCTAATGGTTGCCGATATATGGTGGTATAAGCATCTTGTAAATGCTAGGCCTAAATTACCTAAGGAACTAAAAAAGAAGGTGCAGTTCACGCGCGGTAGAAGTGAAACCTTGCGAGTAAAATTGCTTTGTAATAGTGCCATTCACCTCATCCTATATATCAAGTCATTTTATCGAATGTAGAGGTATATTACACTTGACGGATGGTAAGAAATAACTAATATTCTTAAGCGGCTTGCGGCAGCGGCTGAATGTTACCAGTTTGCATATCCATATCATTGATATGCAGAAGAAACAGCGTTAGTGATAGCATGCAACCTTGTGGCACACCAGCGTTAATGGGCTTGTAATCGGTGCGTGCACCGTCTAATTCGACCTTGATGCACCGATCTGTCAGAAAAGTGATCCAATTGCACAATATCTCGAGAAGGCCATAGGAAGGAAGCTTAGCTAGAAGCGCTTTTCGCCAAACCCGATCGAAGGCCTTCGCTGTGTCGAAACTAACTGTCAAAGCTTTCCCCTTGGACTCGATCGCCTACGCCTATCGGTGTATTAGATAAACGGGAAGATCACCAGCTGAGTTAATTATTTTTAATTTTCAAAACAGACACGTTTCTTAACGACGTTTTTCCTCGCCGTTGAGAAGTCGGTCTTAAGACATATTAAATAGAACAATTAAAACCCCGACTTAAGAATGGAAATTATTTTTATTCTTTCAAGTTGAAGTCGGCTTTAACTTTGTATTAAAAGGTATTTTTATGTCTTCTTAGAGAAAAGCAGAATATCAAAATCTCTATAATAGCGTTGCCTAAAAGTTTCATTAAAATATTTATGCCCTATTTTACCATCTTAACAGTTTTCTTAAGTGCTTTGTTTTGTAGGAGTTTCGGAAAAAGTATAAAGAATAATTTAATTACGATTATAACCCTCGACACTGGTTTAAAATTGCGTTCGAATCTTTGTTGTCGTGTATATTCTTAGATATTGATGATCTGACTTTTTATCTGCGTACCAGTGTTGTTGTGAGACGTATTGTTGATAAATTTTGAGCATACAAAACTATTTTGTTTCTTTTATTAAAAAAAGTACACGTTTGGTGTTATGACGGGTCAGGAAGTTGAAGTGAAAATGCACCGGCTATATATCTCAAAGAACCAATAACTGATCTCATTCATTAGTAGAATGGTTAAGAATTGTAATGATAATAGTACTCAGTATCATCATATTCTATAACAAAAACAATACGAACAAATTTGTTTGCGCGGCTTAATTTTTTCCAAAAATGATAGGGCCTGCGCAGGTAGTGGATGGATGCCTCAGGCCCTTACTTTGATCGTGATTTCCTCAACATGAAGTGAACGAGATGTGAACGTGACGTGCACCGACGTTCCGGGAACTATGATGTCTGCGAACATGTTCAAGATCGACTCGGGTCCTATAATTAATAAAATTAAATCAACCCAAAATACCACTACAAGACTTGAAGCTATTGTAAGCTCATTTTGCGTAGAATATGGCATAAGAAAACATTATTTCCTTTGAGTTACAGAAAAGAAGATGTGAGGATATGCTGGCATACTCATACCCTAAGTACATGGAACGACTTGAATCTTTAAAGTCAAATCCAAAGTAAATTTGGTCATACTTAAAACAAAAGAAAAGCAAAAGTTAGTATCCTTCAAAAATTAAAAACGATAATAAATCTGTTTCCAATGGAACGGGCATTTGTAACGTCTTTGCTAATCATTTTTCGTTTGTATACAGTTGCAGTATTAGTAATCAGAATTTTAATAAGTATCTACTATTCCTAATCTTTTGAACTTTTGTTACAATGTGTACCCTGATTATATTTCTTACACAGTGGACCAGGTTTACAATATAAATAAAAGTAGTTTACGGATTTTATCGCGTATATTTACTTATTTTATATTCCCGATATTTCGAGCACTTTATAGCACCTATGTTCCCGAGGGGAAAGAGGTATTCGACGTCCTAATATCATAGTTAATCACGGCTACCTCCAGATTAAAATTATTATTTTTTGTTCAGATCTACGCAGTATGAACTTATAGTATCTTGCAGTTGTATGCTTGGGTTGGGATATAATTTTATTAATTATAGGATCCCGGGCGGACGGTAGCATTCAGTCATCTTTTTTATTGAAATTAGGATGTTTTTTTATTTCAATAGCCTCGCGAATCATCCATGAAAGTTGTTGGTGTTCTTTAGTGAGGATTTGTGGCCTGTAAAATCTGATGTAACAAAGGGGGCAATCCCGTATGTGTTCACAGACTGCAGTCTTCCCAGAGGATCGGTTCTTCACATCAGGTATGTGTTCTTTGATGTAGGTTATTATCAATCTTTTTGTTTGTCCTATGTAAAAGAGGCCACATTCACAATAAAGCTTGTTCTTTTATATCATTGACAAAATGGTTATTAATACTTAGTGAGTGCTTTTGTTTTTCCTCTGAGTGGTTGTTTTATTTTTGCTAACTGTTGAGCCAATCCGTAAGTTAGCGAATCGATCTGACTCACTATTGGACGTAATGGAGCTATTGTGGAAGAAAGACTTTTAAAAGATACAGCAAGCAAGCAGATTCTGCTCAGTACCAAGCTTCGGGTCTCGCGCCTGCATCACAGTGACCGAGTGAATCCGGCCACAGTCGAGCGAGTGCCTTCTGTACTACCATGTGTCAGAGGTATCACAGACAAGATTGCCTACATCTTGAAGCGAGTTTCTACTAGAACATTCTGCAAGTTGCTGAAGAAGATTAGTCAGTTCTTACCATCCGTCAAATGTAATATACCTCTACAAGATGCGGGAGTGTACAAGCTTGATTGTGAATGTGGTCTCTCATATATAAGGCAAAAAGAGATTCATAAAAACCCGCGTAAAAGAACATATAGTGAAACACCAACGCTCCGGGAAGTCAGCAGTATATGATCATATCCTAGATGGCCCCCGTCATTACATCAGATTTGATTGACCACAAATCGTCGCGAAAGAACGTTGATTCCTGCCAAGGATGGTACCTGAGGCTATTGAAATTAAAAAACAACCCAATTTCAATGGAGAAAGAGGCTGGGTACTATCACCTGCTTGGTATCGTGTGATTAAAAAATACATACAAAGATAGACACTCACGCTTTTCACCCAGAGGTGTAGGCAAAGACTACAGACTTCTATTTGGGACGACCCTGACACAACTCTCTCGCGTATATGTTCATCGGTTAAGGGTACTCTTAATTTGGCCCATTTTCAGTATATTGCCAATTGATCGATAAACTTTCGCCTAGAACGATTAAATAATAGAATTAAATCTTCCATGTCACACATATGCCGTAAGTTGTTGGGAGCACTGACTTCCAAGTTGTTGACGAGTATGTTTACTTGGGTCAATTAGTCCGACTAGGTAAGTCCAACTTCGGCCGAGAGTTCAATCGACGGATTCAACTCGGCTGGGCAGCGTTCGGGAAATTACAACACATCTTCTCGTCAGCTATACCTCAAAAATTGAAAACGAGAAACGAGACTGTACAACCAGAGCGTGTTGCCAGTGAGAACTTATGGAACTGAGACGTGGTCCTTCACTGCTGGCCGTATGAGGACGCTCAAAGTCGCTCAGCGAGCTACAGAGAGGGTTCGAGGTTTCTCTGCATGATAAGATTAGAAATGAGAATATCCGCAGTAGAATCAGAGTGACCAATATAGCCCAACGGATTAGTAAGCTGAAGTGGCAACGGGCTGGCCATATAGCTCGAAGAACCGACAACTGATGTGGAAAAAAGGTTTTCGAGTGGCAGTTTCGTACCGGTAGTCGTAGTATAGGGCGGCCTTCCACTAGATGGAGTGACGACCCGGTAAGACATCCAGGAAGTCGATGGATATAGGCGGCTCAAGATCGTGCTTTGTGGAATTTCTCGGGGTAGGCCTATGTTCGGCAGTGGACTTGTGGAGGGCAGTAATGATGATAATGAATTAAACGCGATAAAATCCTTTAAAGTAGTTTTATTCAAAGTTATTAACCTTGTTTCCTTTGACGAAGACATTAATGAGGCTCTTGATGCTTGCAAATCCGTCGATACATCGTATACACATTTCAGTAAGGACTTTGATAATGCTAATCCTACTATTTTACTTGCCAAACTCAAAGGGATAGGTACAGCAGGCCCAATACTGGACTGGTTTAAGTCATATCTTTATATATTTTCAGATAATCTTTCAAACTTTAAGCGTCATTTATTACATTCATATTCCTCAATTATGAACCGTGTTAGATCAGATGGTTAGCGCTCGCTGTAAATTTCACAGTACGTGAGCAAACCCGATTCGATCTCCACCCGCACTAATGAAATTGTTGATAAGAATTTTAGGTGATGATTTGCCACGCTCTCGTCGGTGAAGGAAAATCGTTAGGAAACCTCCACGTCTGAGAAATAAGAAAAACATATTTCGAAGACGCATTGAGGCAGCGTGGCGGACACTTGCCCTAAAACCTTCTCAGAATATTAATATGTTTAACCATTAAATAATTTAATTATGAAAATAAAAGTTTACATTATGAATTATTTTAATTATTACTCGTAGATATTATAACATTCTCATTTAGTTTATTGATCTCTTAATTTTTGTGTTCAATTTACTTACTGTGTAATAATACCTGTATTTAAATCAACACTTATACTCCGGCCGCTGAGTTATTACCGATTTGACACATGACGAATTGACAATACTAGTGAAGTGACTGAACCAGTAACCCTAATATCATTTGGGAACAGTTTGTTTTTAAATATTCTAGTATAGTGTGTAATTAAATAAAATCAAAACAATAATAGTTAAAGACACAGGTTCTTTATTAGATGGAGTATCCTTGAAGGGCGTAGATAATTGGTCGAAGACATATCAAAATAAAACAAATTTGTAAACACTGTAACGCATTTTAATGAATAGAGTAGGTACAAGATGTTTTAATAAATGACTACATATCATTTATTAAAACAATTATTCAGACTCTGAACCAGATTCGCCAGAGCTGTCATCGCTATCAGTCACTTGAATGACAATTTCATTCTCTATAATGGTGTCCACTCTTATATCGCGTTCATAATCTTCTGTTATTACTTTTCGAGTGTTTTCGACGACCTTGACCCAATCTTCTTTCGTTATTTTGCTGCAAGCATCTTTTAATAGACCCATCATTTTATTAGAACTGAATGGCGGAGTCGTATTATTACGAGCTGCGTAACCTGTAATGTAAACATTAAATAACGTTAATTTATTACATTAAATAAACGAAATGTTACACAATTACCTACATGTAAAGGACATGAGATATTTATTTCTTAGTTATGTATCTTTTTACTTGTATGCTGAATATTGGATGTTATAATAGTACAAATTATTCATAACTTATGCGATAAAAAACAATACCTTTGATTTGTGCCCATATTAGCTCAATGGCATTTTACTGTCAGTGATAAGGCGGAATTCGAAGTACCCGATGTCCATGTGCTAGAGCTATCTCATCTACTTCATAACGGACTCTTGATGTTTTATTTTCGCGTACCAACTTTACTAAGTCAGACTTTAGCATTTCGGCAGTAGTTTCAATTCCATTTTGGTGTAGCCATGCTACGAGATCAGCTTTCTTGTCGGCCTGAGTAGGCGCTTTATTCACTTGTTTCGAGTGATATGAAGCGTTGTCCATTATTATGATAGAAGGCTCTGGCAGGCTGGGTAATAATTGATTTTCGAACCAATTCGTAAAAGTGTCTGTATCCATCTCCTCGTGGTAATCGGAAGTACTTTTTGACGCGAAAGCCAGCAGTCCATTTTCAAAGAAACCACTTCCAGCAGAATCGGCGTGACAAATTATCAGTCGCGATCCTTTTCCAATTGGAACCTTTGAGGTTGATGCTTTTGTTTCGTTTGTCCAAGAGCGTGACACAGTGTGGTTCGCATTTAACCATGTTTCGTCAACAAAAACGACGTTGTCCCAAGACTCGATTTTTCTGGCTTCTCTCAAAAACTCGCTCCTTTTAATTATTAAATCAAATCTTTCCATTAATATTTTCCTTTTATTCGTTTTTTTATATTCAAACCCAATTTCGTGCAATAGTTTTGACAACGCCGTTTTACCGCCTTTAAACAAGCCAGCTTCTTTTAAAGAGACCAAAAGCAAACATCTAGTTGGAAACTCGTTCCTAGTATAATAACCATATATGTGGTTTCTTATTGCATCTGCATCAAAAACATCAACACCTGTCACGGGCTTTTGTCTTCGTTTTTTCTTAGGAGTGCGTAAAACATTATCTTCACTTCCAGAAGCACCAAATTTTTCTTTATTTATATTATATAGTGTTTTTGCACCAATTCCAAGAGCTTGTGAAACCCGATCTTTCACTTGAGTGACAGGAATCAAAGGGCCGCCATTTTGTGACTCACGCTCGAAGTAATCCTGTAGCTTTAGTACAAGCTCACGACATTGACTATTCAATGTTTTTCCTCATTTCGGCATTTTCAACAAAATTACCAAACACAAACAAAATTAGTCCAATAAAGCGTAACGATAAACAGGAGAAAGCACAAGAGAACGTAGTCTGTGCGCACGAGAGTACGGAAGACGACTAAACAGATTAAAATAGCGGTGGTAAGGGTGTTGCCAGAATAGTATCGCCAATTACTTAAAAATACACCTATAACATTGCTTAATTGAGGGAGAAAATTATATTTATTAAATGTTGTTTTATATATTATGAATGTTAAAAATTATACATAATCATTTTAATTGTATTTATTTTTAAATCATAGAAAACAGTATTTCTGTCTTTGGATCACACATAAATCTTAAAAATCATAGAGATACTGGCAACACAGTGCAATTAGTAGACGCAAAAAAATGGTAGCATTATAGTCTAGTTGCTAGAAGGAATAAGTAAAATGAAAATATCCAAATAAAATAAATATCATATCTATTCCAATGAATTCGGACCGAATACTATCGAGCACATCACTATGAAAACTAGACGCACGATGTAACTTTGTACAAGCGCGCCAAAGAACAAAAATAAATGTTTTCATATTATTTACCAACTACTTAAATTGCGACGGACCTCGACAGACTTTTTAAAAACACAATTTTAAAATATAAAATGATTTAATGTTCTTCCGAAGGTGGTTAGTTACACAATGAATACATTTTGTATTAGTAATATAAGTCTAAACTATTATCATATCGTCACGGGATGTGTGTGGGAGTTGTTTGTCTTACAATATTACACAGAAGTCTAACTTGGCTTCTTATGAAAATGCTGATGTGGTTGTTTGAAATATTGAGCCAGGGACGGATTGAGGCGATATAACTCCTCCCTCCACAAGTTCGGGATTATCCCGAATTTTCCACATTTTACAGATTTTCGTCAATTTATATTTAAAAATAATACTTAAAATAATTAATATTATAACTAAGATTATAATGTTCACTAAGCTAACACTTTTAATAGTAATTTCACTTTTTTCATTTTCACTTAACTCACTATCACTAATTTCTCCCATACTTCTCTGCAGTAATAAGTTCAGGAACTGTACGTCTGCTATATCCATCGAGGTTCATAGGCTTCTTCAGGGTACTTGAAGGGTCGAATAATATCTTTGGTAAGTTTATCATTGGTTGTTTAAGGAAAGTTATTTCTTTACCTTGAGTCTGATGTCTTTTCAGTTCGTATCCTTTGATTTTAACCTTGCAGTTATCATCCATAGTCAAGAGATAGGTTCCTAGTAGCATCTCCTGGCTTACTTCACTGTCGCAGAATTTAGTCATGGCTGTTTCAGTATTTGAGTAAACTATCCAGCGGTTTGGTTGTATGAGGTAGATCTTCACATTTTCAAGAGTGACAGAGATTGGGTGACAACTTGAGATATTTGTGTGAAACTGCATGATTTCCATGACACAGTTGTCATCGGTGAAGGGTTGTATGTCGTTCTCGTAACACAGAAATCGACGTTCATCGACCTTGCGGCATGACTGCGAGAGTGGTGTTGCTTTCAACCCTTTCACAAGTAGGTAAGGATTTTTAGGGAGGATGAGAATCCAGGCCCTTCATCTGCTCCGCATTGATAAGAACCCGGGATTGTTACCTGTGGACGAAGGTCAAGCATTTGTTAATTATGATAATTGGATAGTAATTAAGATATTAGATTTAAATTTAATTTACGAGGAATTGGAGTCAAGTATTCATAGATATGGGTTACTTAAAAAGCATGTTCAAAATTGTTTCGATATTAAGTCATTTGATTCAGTTTTAATAACCGTTCAATATCAAACTGATTATACTTTGAATGTTACCATCGACAAATTTAAGCAATTAATTCCTTCAATTTGTCGATGGTAACATTCAAAGCGATCGAATGAAGTCTTCTGTCGTTTTGGAGTACCTTTAGAGATTCACAGCGATCAAATCTGTGAATCTCTAAAGGTACTCCAAAACGACAGAAGACTTCATGAACTAGTTTATCTGCAACTGTTGAAGCTTCTTGATTTGGAATGGCGAAGACTTCTGGCCACTTAGTGAAGTAATCCATCACAACCATGAAATACTTGTTACCGCTTTCACTCTCCGGAAACGGCCCCGCCACGTCAATGGCTATTCTCTCCCATGGTGCACCCACATTGTACAACTTCAATGCACCTCTACTACGAGTCCGAGGTCCCTTTACAGCCGCACAACTTGTACATTTGCGACACCAGTCCTCGACATCGTTTCGACAGTGGACCCAGTAAAACCGTTCTCGGATCTTCAGTAGAGTTCATTTAACTCCCAGATGGCCTCCTGAACAATCATTATGGTACAGCTGTAGAACATCCGGTACTTTAGCTTTAGGGACAACCATTTGCAAATGACAGCTGTCTCCCCGAACGTTTTCCCATTTACGACACAGAACTCCATCCTGAAGCAGCAAGCTGTCCCACTGGGCCCAATAGCTTTTAGTGGTCGAACTCTTCGCTGAGACGTCACTCCACTTGGGCTTGGGAGCACTGGCCTTTATCCATTCCAGAATCGGCTTGATGTCCGGATCTTCCTGCTGTGCATGTAGTAAGCTGTCCTTCCACTCGTTGCTGAGGTGGTCTGCCCTGAGCATCCTCACGGATACCACTTCCTTACTCTCTTGCCTAGTACAATGTTTGCCATCTTCAGGACAAGGTCTTCTTGACAATGCATCTGTGTTGCCGTGAGATTTCCCGCTGCAGTGTCTGATAGTAAAGTCGTATTCCTGCTGCTGCTGGGCGGTGCTGTTAGCCGCACTTCCTTTCTGAGACCGTTCACCTTCCCTTCCTAGGGTGTGCTTAGGGCAGCTGGACCGAAGATGGCCCCTTTCCCCACAGCCATAGCACCTAGGACTGAATCCTTTATTGTGGTCTCGAACCGTAATTGCTGCAACCTCCCTAGCGTGAGGTGAGCGATGATCCTGTCGGCGGGCCTGTTCCTCCTGTCGGCGGGCCTGTTCCTCCTGTCGGCGGACCTGTTCCTCCTGTCCACCCAGCAGCTGCTGCAGCATCACCATCAGAGCACCTAAGTCAGGTGCCACAGACGTAGAAGCTGCTGACGGACCGGCTTCCGTGGCCGGCGGCTGGCCCTCAGACATCTGCGGCGTTGCACCTCCAAATCTCCTCTGGTCCGTCTCCTGCTGGCGTTGACTTCGGGTACGAACACCCTCCGTTTCCTCCTTAGGTAAAATCGGCATTATTTTATCCCACTTCTGGCACCAATTGTTACGAGCTTGAGGTTCGTGACAATAAAAATTGCATGATTTCCATGACACAGTTGTCATCGGTGAAGGGTTGTATGTCGTTCTCGTAACACAGAAATCGACGTTCATCGCCCTCGCGGCATGACTGCGAGAGTGGTGTTGCTTTCAACCCTTTCACAAGTAGGTAAGGATTTTTAGGGAGGATGAGAGTCGTCTGGCCATCATGTAATACAGGTAAGGGAATTAATTTATAATAGTTAAAAATTTCGTTTCTAATTAGTGGAATACTCATAATGAATTTTATCTGATTTTGTTTTATATAGGCTTTTATCTCGATACATCTTTCTAATTTTACAATATTTTCGTAAGTAACAGGAAACATGAATTTATCAGTTTGTTCTATTTCGTTCAACAATATTATAAGTTCTTCCGTATCAATAATTGATTGATGCAGTACGTTAATTTTACTAAAAGCAATTGCTGTTTCGATTTCGTTTAAATGGGAATATAAATTATGAAAATTATCAAGAAAGATATTATAAAGGTGAATAATTTTGGTAATAGTTTGTCTAAAATTGGATTTGTTTAAAGCTTGATTAATATTTTTAATACTATTGTTGTGTGAATAAGTCAACTAGCGCCATCTAGTGTCAGGAACTTTGCAGAGAATGACATCACACAATTCTCAACCGACAGCGCCATCCGAAGAACTAAGTTTCTAGAAAATCTATACTCGAACTCTCGGTAACTTGCGCGTGTTTCCTTGAACATTCCGGATATTTTGCTAATTTAAATAAATAGGTGGCGCAAGATGCGATCGAGACAGAGTTGAACTCAGCGACACAAGCGACGCTTCGGAGCGAAATTAAGTGAATTAGTGTGTTTAATTATTAGTGTTTTAACTTTAATTTGTGTAAAGTAAATTAAAGTGTTAATTTAGGTAATTTTATCGGCAATTTTTATTGTCACGAACCTCAAGCTCGTAACAATTGGTGCCAGAAGTGGGATAAAATAATGCCGATTTTACCTAAGGAGGAAACGGAGGGTGTTCGTACCCGAAGTCAACGCCAGCAGGAGACGGACCAGAGGAGATTTGGAGGTGCAACGCCGCAGATGTCTGAGGGCCAGCCGCCGGCCACGGAAGCCGGTCCGTCAGCAGCTTCTACGTCTGTGGCACCTGACTTAGGTGCTCTGATGGTGATGCTGCAGCAGCTGCTGGGTGGACAGGAGGAACAGGTCCGCCGACAGGAGGAACAGGCCCGCCGACAGGAGGAACAGGCCCGCCGACAGGATCATCGTTCACCTCACGCTAGGGAGGTTGCAGCAATTACGGTTCGAGACCACAATAAAGGATTCAGTCCTAGGTGCTATGGCTGTGGGGAAAGGGGCCATCTTCGGTCCAGCTGCCCTAAGCACACCCTAGGAAGGGAAGGTGAACGGTCTCAGAAAGGAAGTGCGGCTAACAGCACCGCCCAGCAGCAGCAGGAATACGACTTTACTATCAGACACTGCAGCGGGAAATCTCACGGCAACACAGATGCATTGTCAAGAAGACCTTGTCCTGAAGATGGCAAACATTGTACTAGGCAAGAGAGTAAGGAAGTGGTATCCGTGAGGATGCTCAGGGCAGACCACCTCAGCAACGAGTGGAAGGACAGCTTACTACATGCACAGCAGGAAGATCCGGACATCAAGCCGATTCTGGAATGGATAAAGGCCAGTGCTCCCAAGCCCAAGTGGAGTGACGTCTCAGCGAAGAGTTCGACCACTAAAAGCTATTGGGCCCAGTGGGACAGCTTGCTGCTTCAGGATGGAGTTCTGTGTCGTAAATGGGAAAACGTTCGGGGAGACAGCTGTCATTTGCAAATGGTTGTCCCTAAAGCTAAAGTACCGGATGTTCTACAGCTGTACCATAATGATTGTTCAGGAGGCCATCTGGGAGTTAAATGAACTCTACTGAAGATCCGAGAACGGTTTTACTGGGTCCACTGTCGAAACGATGTCGAGGACTGGTGTCGCAAATGTACAAGTTGTGCGGCTGTAAAGGGACCTCGGACTCGTAGTAGAGGTGCATTGAAGTTGTACAATGTGGGTGCACCATGGGAGAGAATAGCCATTGACGTGGCGGGGCCGTTTCCGGAGAGTGAAAGCGGTAACAAGTATTTCATGGTTGTGATGGATTACTTCACTAAGTGGCCAGAAGTCTTCGCCATTCCAAATCAAGAAGCCTTAACAGTTGCAGATAAACTAGTTCATGAAGTCTTCTGTCGTTTTGGAGTACCTTTAGAGATTCACAGATTTGATCGCTGTGAATCTCTAAAGGTACTCCAAAACGACAGAAGACTTCATTCGATCGCTTTGAATGTTACCATCGACAAATTGAAGGAATTAATTGCTTAAATTTGTCGATGGTAACATTCAAAGTATAATCAGTTTGATATTGAACGGTTATTAAAACTGAATCAAATGACTTAATATCGAAACAATTTTGAACATGCTTTTTAAGTAACCCATATCTATGAATACTTGACTCCAATTCCTCGTAAATTAAATTTAAATCTAATATCTTAATTACTATCCAATTATCATAATTAACAAATGCTTGACCTTCGTCCACAGGTAACAATCCCGGGTTCTTATCAATGCGGAGCAGATGAAGGGCCTGGATTCCCATTATTCGGATCACCAGTGGAAATAATCTGTGAAGGACGTTTAATGTCTTTAATAGGAACATTTGTGATACGTTTATTAGTTTCAACGGGAAGTACGTTTCTTTTTATAGCACCGGTAACATGGGCCTTTTGGTAACGCGGTTTATCCTTACCCCGTCTTGTATTAACACCTTTTATGTACACAGTATCGCCTATATCTATATCGAGCTGAGATTCACCTGCGTGTTTCTGTCTTACTGCAATTTTTTTGTCAATTAACTTATTTGTAATATGCTCATATAAATATTTGGTCCTTTTGGCGTCTTCTCTTACTAACTGTTGTGTGAACTGCTTAGCTAAATCTACGGCGAATGTACTATTGGATTCGGTGTGCCCGAACACTACTTCAAACGGCGTGAGATCTGTTGAAGAATGAATTGAATGGTTGTATGACATAACAGCATATGTCATCACTGATGCAGCGTCTGTAATTTTGTGTTCATATTTCGCGATACGGTAAATTTCAGTAATAGTTGAATGGAACCTTTCGATAAGTCCCATAGAGTTGGGGTTGTGCACGGTACCAATGTGTAGATTGATTTTGTATAATGTAAGCATTTCCTTTAAAAGTACATTGTTAAATTCCACACCGGGATCTGAACTAATTTTGGATGGGATTCCGTAAAATGAAAAATAATTTATTAAAGCTCTTATTACTTCCGGGGTAGATCTACTATTAATTTCGATTGCTTGACCCAGTTTGCTGAATGCGTCTACCAAGGTTAGAAAATATTTGCCTTCTATTAAAAAGGTATCGATGAAGATTTCTTGGAATGGTTTAGACTGGGTTTGAGTCAGTTGAAGTTGAGGTTTTAGGGGTTTACGGTCGTATTTCATTTTCTTACAAACCTCACATGAGTTTATGATACTCGCTACTGTTTGTTCCATATTTTTCCAATAAAACGTTCGCCTCAAATGTACTAATGTTTCCCTAATTCCCCTATGGCAATTTTTACCTAAATGATATTTAAGGACTATTTCGCGTTGCTCATTTTCATCTTCTACATAGACTATTCTCTTAGTGCATTCATAAAATTTTACAGTATCCTTTTTGAATAATTGCGTGGTGACTTCGAAAAACTGCTTACGGTGTATGACGTCTTCAAAATAGAAAAAATATTTAATTTTGGGTTTTATATACTCTTTCAGGAATTTTTTTATTAATTCCAAATTGTTTAAAGGTAAGTGAACTTCTAATATATTTTGTTTACCCCTGGACAAGTTTTTAACTAAACATTAATTTCTGTTCCACGTATGAACGAGTATTTGGTTTGGTTTCGTATCAATCGCTTCCTGAAGGATTAAGATTCCTGCCGTGTCTACATTTTTAGCCAAATGTATTGTATTGTTACTACTATGTCCTTCGGTGGCTGTGATGGTGCTACTAGTTGGAGACGGTATCGAATATGGGGATTGTCTACCGTGTAAGGAGGGGATACTCACGGTATCCGAATCCGATGATACTGTTACGGTGTCTACTGCCTGATTTGAATGACCTAGCTGTACAATTTTAGAGACTACATTACTCAATGGGTGTTGGAGCTTTCTTTCGTTTCTATCTATATTAACTTGCATAGAGATATCGTCGTTATCATTTAAGGCGTTTATCCTAATTCTAGATAAAGCATCAGCGTTACAGTTCTGTTTCCCGTTCTTATATACTATTTCGTAATCAAATTCCGAAAGACGTAACTTCCAACTAGTTAGTTTACTATTTGGTTCATTGATGGAATTTAACCAGGCTAAAGGTCGGTGGTCGGTGTAGATCGTAAATTTTTTTTCATATAGGTACGGGCGGAAATGTTTGACTGCCCAAACGATTGCCAAAAGTTCTTTCTCTATCGTGCTGTATTTCGTTTCAGCATCGTTCAACGTGCGACTTGCAAAGGCTATAGGCTTATCACTACCGATGGGTCCCTGAGATAGAACTGCACCGAGGGCAAAGTTCGACGCATCTGTAGTGAGCACAAATGGTCGTGAGAAATCAGGGTACTGTAAGAGTGGGGCGTTTGTTAAAAGCTCTTTACATCTTTCAAATGCGTTTGTATATTCTTTTGTAATTTTAATTTTGTTTTTCTTTTTCAGGCAAGAGGTAAGTGGTTGTGTAAGTTTGGCAAAATCTTTAATAAATTTTCTGTAATATCCTACTAATCCGAGAAAACTTTTCATTTTGGTGGCTGTACGCGGCAAGGGATATTTCAGTACTGATTTGATTTTTTCGTCGTTAGGTTTTAAACCTTCTTTTGTAATAGTATGACCAAGATATAGAACTTCTTTTCTCAAAAACTCGCACTTATCTAAGGTGACTTTTAAGTGGGTTTCTCTGAGACGATCAAAGATTTTTATTAATTTTTCGACATGTTCCTGAAGACTAGCCGAATAAACAATTATGTCATCGAGGTATACTAAGCAATGGATACCTTGGAGGCCTCTTAAAATATTATCCATTGCCCTCTGGAACGTTGCGGGGGCTGTCTTTAACCCAAAAGGCATACGTTTAAATTCATAGTGGCCTGATTGAGTTGTGAAAACTGTTTTCGGCCTGTCAGGTTCATTTTCTTCTATTTGGTGGTAGCCACTTGCAAGATCAAGGGTATTAAAGTAAACAGATTTATCTAACTTATCAAAAAGGTCAGTTATATGAGGTGACGGGTACTTATCGTCTATTGTATTCTCATTTAATCGCCAATAATCTACTACCATTCTAAATTTAGGCTGCCCGGTTGCATCTAGTTTTTTGGGGACTAAATGAACCGGTGCGCTCCAAGGTGAGTGAGAATTTTGAATTACGTTATTTTGAAGAAGTTGATCTACTTGTCTTTGAATTTCCTCATTTTGAGAAGGTGGGTGGCGATATGGTCTAATGTAAATAGGATCTTCGTTAACGGTTCTGATATTATGTTTTACCTGATTTGTAAAGGAAAGTGAAATTTTTTCGCTATAGAATATGTCGCGGTACTCATAACATAGTTTGGTAATGGCTTTCTGTTCTTCTTCGTTTGTATGATCTAGTCGTAGCTTATTTAAATTTTCCTTTAAAATTTCATCTATCTCGCAATCGGAATTTATCACGTTAATATCACACTCATTATTTTCAAATACAGTTACATTAAACGGTTCTAAAATTTTAATATTAGCTTTCTCGTTAGAAACATTTTGAATAATGATGTCAGCAAAGAAATTTTCACATTTTATAAGGGCACATGGCATACGAACTCCTTCGCTAAATTGTATAAAATCAATGATCGCGTCGCCGTTTTGTAAGTTGGTAGGAATTTTAACCCGTGTTTCCGACCTTGGTTCTAAGTTAATTTCGTAAGGAGGGTTATAAATTATTGGTATTTCAGTATTAGGCGTTCGTAAAACTTGGTGGTACATGTCGATATTAGCTGCCAATTTTTTAATAAGTCTGACCCAATAAGGCCGTCATATCTACCGTCCACATCATATATGTAAAATTTATGTGGAAGAGTACTTTTGAACGTTTTCAAAAGCGGTATAAAAATAATTTCGTCATGCATGCTTTGCGCACGTGTACTTACTACGGTAAAAGGTTCCTTGTATTTAAATTCGCTAAAATATTGGTTAGCCTTTGCGGGGCTGATAAAAGATCTACTACTACCGGTGTCTATTAAAAACTTGGAACTTATTTCGGGAATGACTATGTGAGGCAATTTTAAAATGCTATCGCAATAATTAAGATGGATCATTTCGGGGGGTTTTCGGAGGCTACTATCGGAAAATTTTCGAGCGCCGTATTATCTTCATTATTAATTTCATTTGAATATTCTAGATACTGACCCTCAAACGAAGGGTCTTCCACAAAACCATCATAGTGGTCGTAGTATCCATCTTCATTATTATCTTGAGTGAAATTTTGATACGACGTTGAAGGTTCCTCACTAAAGAACAAGTCATTAGTTGTCATGTTTTGCCTAATTGGTGCGGTGCGCATAGATACGCCAGTGTCGTAAGCATTTATAGATGGTTGATTTTGTATGCCGAATGTGAACTGATTGGGTTGCTGCCGTACGCCGTATTTAAATTGATTAGGATATTGTTGAAGACCATATTTAAACTGATTTGGTTGTGGTTGATTCTGCATACCGTATCTTTGAACTTGGTGTTGGGGAATGCCAAATTTGAATCCACCACTCTGGAATGGTGCTCGTGGTTGTTGGGTAAACGGATGATTGAAATTACGTGGCATTGAATTTTGTGGTGATGCAAAACGGTAACCTTGTTGAGGGGACGTGCATTTATTAGGGTGTATGAAATTAGGCCTATATCCTATCTGATTATTGGGTACACCAAACCTGAAATTACTATTATTATTATTGTTTGGTGGCAGGTTTGAATTTAGAAATGTAGATGGTCTCGCAAAACTTTGAATGGCTAATTGCTGAACTGGTTTAGCTTTATGGTTTTTGGCGTTATACTGCGCTAAGAAGTTAATTTCCTCCGTGACTATACTTAAAGCAATCTCCAAAGTCGAACAGCCTTTGAGTCGATCAATTCTAATGAGATCCTCGGGTAAATTGTACAAAAATACGTTTAAGGCTGTATTATTATATATAATCATTTTAGCGGCTTTAATTCCTTCATCGGAAAGTCTTTGTACTTTAGCAAGCAGGGAACTTTTTACATTTTGTATTCTACCACAAAACTGAATATATGACTCTCCTTGTTTAATTTTTAGAGACTCTAGTTCGATAGCAATACATTCTTCTGAACGAGGGTCACCGAAATGTTGGGTTAAAATTCCTTTCAAACCTTCCCATGTATTTAAACTAGGATTATCACTAAGTAGAGTCGCAGCCCTACCAGTAAGCTTACTTATGGCATGAAATCTGTATAAATTCTGTATCTGTATTCTGTATTATCGCCTCCTGAATTTAATAAAACATATTCACATTTTGAAATAAATAAATTAAGTAATTTTTCATCTCCGTCGTATCTAGGAATTAAATCTAAAATGTGTGCTGGAATAACAGTTACTGACATTTTATTTAAACTTTTTTACTTAATCTAACACAAATTATTAACAAGGATATTTATTAGCCTATTTTTGTGCCAACAAAATCAGATAAATGCAAATAACTTGGCCCGACGATTTTAGTTCGGAAAATGCGGAAAAGAATGGGATAAAGTAAACAGGAAGTGAAAAGGTTTACTCACAGTATGTTCAATCCCATGTCCTCCAGGTGATTCTGCCCACTTCGATACTGCCGATGTGTCCTGTGCGCGTAATCGATTGATTTGGAAACGATTGTGCGCGCGTCGCGGGAGTTATTTATTTGGTTCGAGGATATCCGATCCGGACTGATATACCGACGCCTGAACCGATTTAGGGGTCCGAAAGGGCGTTAATACGACAGCGGAATATATACGGATATCCTACCGGCTGCGCCATTTAAATAGCGACGGACCTCGACAGTCTTTTTAAAAACACAATTTTAAAATATAAAATGATTTAATGTTCTTCCGAAGGTGGTTAGTTACAGAATGAATAAATTTTGTATTAGTAAAATAAGTCTAAACTATTATCATATCGTCACGGCATGTGTGTGTGTGTGTGAAAATGCTGATGTGGTTGTTTGAAATATTGAGCCAGGGACGGATTGAGGCGATATAATTAACTATTTTAAGTTTTGAAACAGAGTTTATTGGAAAATTACTTGATTCTGTCATTTTGACATAAAGTTTTATATTAAAGAGGTATTTTTAATCATTCGGCAAATGTGTCGCTCGTGCAAGGTTATATCGATTAATTTAAGAATAATCTGTCAAATCGGTAATAACTCAGCGGCCGTACTATAGTATTTATAGTTTCTTGTTAAAATATTATGCTTCTGTTAGTGTGTCATGTTGGTGATAAATAAATAAATAAAAATGAAAATAAAATAAATAAAATTCTTAAATTAAGTTTGAAGAGAACCTCCCCTCTATATTGCACCATCAATATAATAATGCAAAAAATACCTTCGTCGATAATATAACACGTGTTGTGACTCTAAACTAAGAAGTTATCCGGATAAATAAACTCTGCGATGACCAACAGAGAAATAAGTCAGTTAAGTGGATTATTTTTTTACATAGATCTTATTTAATAAATTTTCTCACCTTCATTTTAATACATTTCCGTAAATAACGCCTGATTCTATTATTCTTTCAGCAAGGTTATTTCCTGGTAATATCATAAGCTGATTTAAATTACATAGGCTTTGTACATAATTTTTTTAAGCAATTTAACTAACAATGTTTCTATAATAATGTTATGTTACTAACCAATTTATGGACTCTTGTCTGAAATAAAGTTTATTATTATTACTATCAAAAAATCCCCAACAGTACAAAAGCAAAAACAACTAAACAATGTCCTTCCGACCGAATATCGGTCGCGGCGGCTATTCTCATCGGAGAACAGCCACCTGCGTAAGATTAGATAGTGCACGAGTGTGTATGAAAGGAAAGATGCATACTTTATGGTATCTCTCTCTCTCATAGTGATGTGACGAAGATTCAATACAACAGAAGAAAGATCAGATGCGGTACCAACGGCTTTATGTTTTTCCAAAGTACAAATATAAAACACCACCAACTTCCTAAAAACTGATTCGCATTGAGATTGCCGATGTTATCATAATGGGTATTCTTTCGTCTACAAAAACCAAATTTGAAACTAAGTGCAAGAAAGTGCTTTCTTCAAGAATAAAGTGTTAATAAGGTTGTGTTGGACACATTATATCCGAAGAATTTTGTACTTCTGCGTAGGTGAAGCTTATACCCCATAAGCTTCACCTACGCAGAAGTACAAAATTGAATTTAGATCATTAATTGGATTATGCACATATTATAGGCATTTTTTTAAGAATTTTCAGACAAACTTCTACATCAACTGATGGAAAATATGCAAGCACAATTAAATCATGAATCAATTAAAGACTACTAGATCAATGAGGTAGAAGAAAAATGATTATAAAAATTAAATTACTTAATTATCTTTCTACGCTTACCATAGATATAGCACACAAGGACCGCTTTTTGAGAAAAATTATTTGAAGCAGGAGGTTCCACCAGGGTTCCCCTTTGTAGTAAGTACTAATGTCCTTCGGATTCAGACCGAATTTCGGTCGCGGTAGCCAATCTCATAGAAGACCAGCCACCTGCTTAGGATTGGGATTTATAATATAATACATATTATAATTATAATGCAAGGCAATGTGTGCAAGGACAGATGCACACTTTATACTCGCACTTTCATAAAGATGTGATGAAAATTCAATACAACCGAAGAGAGATAACTTGGTGGACCAACGGCTTTACGTTTTTTTTCAAAGTATATATATAATACATATATATATATATATATATATATATATATATATATATATATATATATATATATATATATATATATATATATATATATATGTAAATTACGTGTCACGTTGTTTGTCCGCAATGGACTCCTAAACTACTTTTTTCATTGAGATTGCTGATGTTATCATAATGGGTAGTCTCACGTCAGCATCGTCGTCTCAAAGTATAAAGTGTTAATAAAGTTACCTTGGACACATTATATCCGAATAAACCGGGTATAAACTGATCCAGAGAAAATCAGAGCCGTAAAAGCTTAACCTGCGCTGAAGTACAAAACTGAATTAAGATCATTTCTTGCTTCTTTTATGAGCATATTACAGGCATTTCGTTAAAAATTTTCAGGCAAACTCCTACATCGGCTGATGGAAAATATGCAGACGCAATTAAATTATGAATCAATTAAAGACTGCTAGATCAACGACGTAGAAGAAGGATGATTGCTTACTATAAGTGTATATTATAGCACACAAGGACCTTATTTTGAGTAAAAACTGGACATTTCGCCAGGGTTTGCCTCCGTAATACACTTCTAAGCAAACAGTGCCTGATATAATTGCTATTGTTCAGGAAAACTTCTATTACAAGGTAAGATGTTAATATTTCAATGTAACACGTGTAGATTATTTAGGTAGTAGTGTCACGCTGCAATTATGTGTGATCGCAGTACGAATAGGGAGGATTGACTGGAGGAGGATCATGCGTTCACATAATAGCAGCGTTAAATTGTTGCTGCCTTTTTCCTATTAACGAGGCATAATATCTTAGTTCTCAAGGTGACAACACATCTACATTTTGATACTAAATGGAAGATTAATGTCAATGTCTATGCTCGTTTGTTACCCTTATTCTATTATAAATTAGAAATAAATGCTGCGGTGGCAATGTATTATATGAAATATCGTTGTTTTAATACACAGTTGAAAGTGAAATATAGTTTGCTTCATTTACAAACTTAAGTATTTAATGAATAACGGTCGAGACGACCACTAGTATATTATTAACGTGCATTCATTCATTTTACTTAAACATTGTGTTAAAATATCATCATAGCGAAAACTAGGTCACCAATTTGTAACAATTTCCCAAGAGTAATATATAAAAGGACGCAGATAGCATTGGGGGACCCGGCGTATTGTAACCAGATACAAATTAAAGTAATTTTCCGTCATACAATTTGCAGAAATAGTTCGATGCGATGGGTTTTGTGAGTTTTTAATTAAAATTTAAGCCTTGTTTTTTTCACAGTAGAGCCACGCTGCAGAAACGTTATGATTGTAGCAAGAATAAAACGGCTTGAACATCAAAGAAATATAGCAGCTCAATGCTGCTGTGTTTCGTATCGTGAGTGTAGAGAACCAGAGATCTTTTTACTGGAAACGAGGCACATCAACTTATTCCTCGTGGGCGACAACGCATCTGCATTTTGATTCTTAATCGAGGATAGATGTAGATGTCTATAGGCCACAGCATCCCCTTACCATCAAGTGAACTGTGTGCTCCTATGTCACCCTTATTCTATAAAAAATAAAAATATAATAAAAGAAAATTCACTGAATAAATCAACACAATATCTTTCCCAACGTTACTTTATCCCATTTAAAAGATGTAGGGTGTTGTTTGGATGCGAGTCATGTCCTCTACATGTTTCGCAATAAAGATACACCTTTATAAAACGATCAATAGGGTTGCTCATTATATACATATTTAACTCCGAGATGAGGCGTATAACAGAAATGGATTACTGAAAAGGAAACTCTAAGGCGGAAGTACGTTAAAAATTAATGTCCTCGAAACTTAGTCATCAACTCTGTACGAAGTTTTTCAAAGTTATCACCATAAAAATGTCACAGAATTTTCCACTACTTTTCATTTTGTTAATAAAGTGACAATGTCCATCTTTTTAATCTAAATTGAAAGTTGGGTTGGACGCTTGATGGTCACACAGGTCGCACATGGTCGCAACGATTGGAGGACATGACGTGGCTGCAAGTAGCTGAACCGTTTAAGTTTTATTTATTGAATTTTTTTTCTTTTTTTTTGTTGTATATTATATATATTCAGCTATGTTTTACATAAAGTAAAAAGCCAAACTTAACGAATGTCGTTTTTAAATACTCTTTGATTAACGCCTTAAGTAGTTCTTATCTACCTGTAAGTACAATTGTATGAATAAAATTCATGTATGTGTATATTTGTTTAATAATTATTTTGTTTAGTTAGTAAATCCAAAAGATGATATTACAATTTTATAACATTAGAGTGACAAGAGGGCTAATAGCACATCTGAGGGTAAGCGGCTATGGTATCACAGAAAAAATCCAAGCAAAGAAGGCTGTAGATGCGTCTTTATCCAAAACGACATTTAAATGCCCCAAGAGCTGTAGTTTTAGATGTGGTAGAACTACATTGCTATGTATGGCTTTGGCTGCAAGAAGCTCGCGTTCTAAATGAGTGACACGCTACCAGGAAATGCACGCGTTCTAGCAGAGCGGCAGTAATACCCGAAAATGTAACGTTTTACTGGTAAACGAGGCATTTCATTTTAATTTTCAGGGTTGACAATACATCTGTAGACTTGAACGTCAGTGCTAAACCGAGAGTAGATGATAATGATTTCTTATATTTACGCGAACACTACACATTGAAATAATACTAGTTTTTACGGATTTTATCGCGTTTATTTAACTATAAATACCCGACGTTTCGAGCGCTTTACAGCACCCATGGTCACGGGGAGGACTGAGATGTTCAACGTCCAAATGTCATAGTTAACCGCGGTTACCATAGATAAAAATTTAACTTTTGTTCCGATCTAAATAGTATGAACCTATGGTATCTTGAAGTCTTGCAGTTGTATGCTTGGGTTGGGATTTGATTTTATTTATTATAGGATCCCAAGCAGATGGTAGCACCCAGCCATCTTCTCTATTGAAATTAGGATGTTTTTTGATTTCAATAGCCTCGCGAATAATCCTTGGAAGGAATCGGTGTTCTTTAGCGAGGATTTGTGGTCTATCAAATCTGATGTAGTGACGGGGGCGATCCTGTACGTGTTCACAGACTATAGCTGATGTCAATTCTTCACATCAGCTATATGTTTTTTAACGCGGGTTTTAATTGATCTTTTAGTTTGTCCTATGTAGGAGAGACCACACTCACAATCAAGTTTGTACACTCCTGCATCTTGCATCTGATTTCGGATTGCTCGGACGTTACACTTGACTGATGGTAAAAACTGACCAATCTTCTTCGGCGGCTTGAAGTATGTTTTGATGGAAGCGTGCTTGTTGTCATGCAAAACTTGCTTGACATGGTGGAGCTCGGCAGCCAGGTGTTTACTGTCACAGATCCCTCGTGCTCTCTGAAACAAAGATTTACCCACGGTAGATAACTGTGAAGGATGGTGGTGAGAATCACCGTTTAAATGTCTATCTGTATGGGTCTTTTTTCTAAACACAGTATAGCTCAAGGTGTTATCAGGATTCCGAATTACTAACACATCTAGAAAAGCTAAAGAATTGCCACTAACTCCATTGTGAACTGAATTTTAGAATTTATAGAGTTGAGATGGTCTAAAAATGCAGTTACTTTATCTAAAGGTACAATTGTTAAAGTGTCGTCTACGTACCGCTTGTAGAATCTTGGATTTATGGGAGAAGTAAGCAGGGCTTTCTCCTCGAAGTCTTCCATGAATATGTCGGCGACAATGGGAGATACAGATGAGCCCATCGCCACACCATCTACTTGCTTGTAGAACTCCTCCTTCCAGAATAGGTAGATGTAAGGCAGTGTCTGAGTTATACTGCATATTCTACGGGCATGTTGTTTTCTTTCAGCCTTCTAGTTACAATTGAGATGCAGTCTTCAACAGATAAGCATGTAAACAATGACTGCACATCAAAACTGATCATAGTTTCATTGTCTGCTAGATGTACGTCTTTAATCTCGCTGACAAAATGGTAGGAATCCTTTATGTGTGCTCTTGCACGTCCCCTGAGCGGTAAGATTATTTTCGCTAAGTGTTGAGCCAATCTGTAAGTTGGTGAATCGATTTGGCTCACTATGGGACGTAATGGAGCATTGGGCTTGTGTATTTTTGGTAACCCATACAACTTTGGTGATTTGCCGCATGTATGTATTATCTATTTTACGTCCAGATTTAATTTTTCAGAGTGTTTTTTTACGATGTCACTAGTTGTTTTTAGTGTGCTATTTGTTGGGTCGTTTTTAACCTTTTTATAAGTGCTTAGATCCGAAAAAAGTTCTTGTATTTTAGAATTATAATCTGACGTATCCATGACTACCGTGGCGTTTCCCTTATCTGCGCGTAGAATCGTAAGTTCTGGTTTATTACGTAGGTTCTTTAACGCTATAAATTCGTCTTTGGGATGATTTGGTTTAGGCACTGAACATCGACGTCATCATCATCATCATCATTACAGCCCTTCACAAGTCCACTGCTGAACATAGGCCTCCCCCAAGTAACGCCACAAAGCACGGTCCTGAGCCACCTGCATCCATCGACTTCCTGCATGTCTAACCAGGTCGTCACTCCATCTAGTGGGGGGGGGGGGTCGCCCTACACTACGCCTACCAGTACGAGGTTGCCACTCGAGAACCTTTCTTCCCCATCGGTTATCGGTTCTTCGAGCTATACGGCCGGCCCATTGCCACTTCGGCTTACTAATCCGTTGGGCTATGTCGGTCACTCTGGTTTTACTGCGGATATCCTCATTTCTGAGTCTATCACGCAGTGAAACTCCGAGCATAGCCCTCTCCATAGCTCGCTCAGCGACCTTGAGCGTCCTCATACGGCTAGCACTGAAGGACCACGTCTCAGATCCGTAAGTCATCACTGGCAACACGCACTGGTTATACACTTCAGTTTTCAGAGATTGAGGTATACCTGACGAGAAGATGTGTCGTAATTTCCCGAACGCTGCCCATCCGAGTTGAATCCGTCGATTGACCTCTCGGTCGACAACAACTCGATACTCGTCAACAACTTCGAGCATAGTGCTCCCAACAACTACCGGCATAGGTGTGACATGGACATTAAACATGATCTTTGTTTTGTCCATGTTCATCTTAAGACCTATCCGTTGGGAGACACCATTGACGTCATTGAGCATAATGCTAAGGTTCTTCAGCGATTCTGCCATAAGGACTATATCGTCGGCAAATCGAAGATGAGTGATGTACCCGCCATTTATGTTAATACCGCATCCTTTCCAGTCCAGTAGCTTGAAAACGTCCTCCAACGCAGCGGTGAAGAGTTTCGGGGATATAAGATCACCGTGTCTTACACCTCTCTGCAGTTGGATAGGTTTCGAATTCTGGCTCTGTACTCGGATAGCCATCGTAGCCCTACTGTACAAACACTTCAGCACTTTGATATACCGACAGTCAACTTGGCACCGCTGAAGGGACCACCGCCCAAATTTCGACGGAATCAAAGGCTTTCTCATAGTCCACATATGCCAGGCAAAGTGGCAGATTGTACTCTTCGGTCTTCTGTACAATCTGCCGCAGGGTATGTATGTGTTCTATGGTACTGAAGCCTTTTCGGAAACCGGCTTGTTCGGGAGGCTGGAGTTCGTCGAGTCTGCGTGCGAGACGATTCGTAATGACTCTCGGAAACAGCACGTAGACGCGGCTCAGAAGGGAAATCGGTCTGTAGTTCTTCAAGAGAGCGTTGTCTCCTTTCTTAAAGAACAAGACCACCGCGCTTCTGCTCCACGCCTCCGGAGTAGTGCCACCATGGAGGACGGAATTGAAGAGCTTCTGAAGGACTTCAAGTACCGGTGTTCCACCCGCTTTCAGAAGCTCCTCTGTAATTCCATCCTCGCCCGGGGCCTTGACGTTTTTAAGGTGGTGGAGAGCCATTCTAATCTCGCTCAGACTGATGTCCGGGATATCATTGAACATCGACGTAACATAGACGAAATGTCTTGACGTATCGCCTCCAAATCTTCTTTCCGCATATTGTTTTTAAATAAACAGTCCTCGATACTGCAGATAATTTCTTCGTACGGTAATCTGCGTGGTGTTATTGCAAAGTTGAGGCCTTTGGATAAAACCTTAATTGTTGCATCATCCAGTGTTTGTTTTGACAGATTATAGAACGCGATTAATCTATGATCTGTGTTTGTCAATGGTTGCTTTTGGTTCTGGCATTGATTCGGATGTTTGACATTTGATTTGGTCGTTAATTTTTGATGTTTTTCTATATGTTTGTTTTTGCATTCGTTATATTTACTGATTTCGCGTTTATTTAATGTTTCCATGCAAAAATTTTAATCAAACGTCGTTAAAACTTTCTTTAATTCACTGGATAATGTGTCTATGGTATGGTATACTTTTACCGACTTTATTTTAGAAGATTCGTTTTCGTTCATTTATTCTAGTCCTTGTGATGAATTCAACCATGGACTTATTATGGTGCTTTAAAACGACATATCGAAAACGCTATCGCCGTACTGATCCGAGTGAATACATAATTTCTATAAAGACTTGAAGAAACGCCGTCATAAGGTCTGAGATAGCGTAGCGCCCGCGACGATTAAAAGCGCTTAGAAATTGTCAGAATCTTAATATATTTAAAAAAAATTATTGATTTAAGTTATCAAAATAATGAGCAAGTAAATTATGAATATCGATGTTATGGATATATTTGAGTGATTCCCAAGCATACAGATCAAATGATTTCGTTGTCATTTCAACTATAGTGATTTTTAGAGGTGTTTTCGCAAATAATTATGATCGAGTCAAAACTATACAATCGTGTTTTTGAGCGATCAAATTCAAGATAAAGACATGAATTTACCTATATCAAAATCCCACTTTCGTTTGTGGTGTCATAGTCCTATACTATTCGATGAAAGCATTTTTTCACGGTGTCGCCTCAAGGAAATTTGAGTAGAGGTATTAGATATGATATAGTTTATCTACATTTTTCTCCAAATGAAACGTGTACAACAAGGATGGAATCTTGTAATTAATATGAAAAATCCCACTCTCTGTTAATTTTAGCAAAAGTTTTTTTGTGTATTTATAAAGTGGGGTTTTTATAAAAGGGTGTGAAAAAATTTATATACAATATATACAATCCTTGAATTATTATGTAAACAATTTTAGTATGTGTAACAGATAAAATTTACCTAGAAGATAGTTATTCACGGACTGAATCTTAAACAAAATAAATCTATTAGCATTTTTCATTATAATATTAAGGGGAAACAGTGAAAATACTACCTTAAATAGCTTAGCAAGATCCCCCGATATGCCGAAAATATTGCAGCATTAGTTTTGAAATAAATATATGGTAAAGTTGAGGATTAAAATTAAGTACTATATTAGACGAAAACATGATAACGTAAAATTTTCTCGATAGAAAAAAATCCAAAGTTACTTCCAAAGTGAGCAATAAATCGCTGGTATTCATAAAATACTTTAAATGAGATCATGAACTTTGCATACTAACTGGACTAACTATAAAGCTCGGCTTATGTTTTTTTTATTTTTTAACTACCATTATTTTCACTGTAAAAAGAAATTACCTATACCATCGACGTCTTGAAGCTTGTTTCCTGCCGACCGATCAGCCTTACTTCAGCTTTCGAACGGGAAAGGTGTGTCGCTTATGATCAGAATACAAATTACGCAACAGGACGCCGTAAAGTTAAAATGGGAAATAACCGTAATAAAAATAAGAAGCGACCGGGTTGGCTTAAAGAAATAGGCATACATATTTTCACGCACAATCCCTACGGGGTAGCCAGAGAGAACAGACCGCCAAGTGTCACGATCCTTACATACCCCTTTTGCTTATTTCAGGCTCATTATCTTCTTCATACATGCACATCTAGGTATCCGAGTACCCTTGACCTTCCCCTCTTCGAGTAATTTGCTCACATCGTCTTCGAAAGTTAGTCTCGGTCTACCTGCACACCTTTTAATATTTACTTTCGCGCTATATATTTTCTTCACCATTCGGTCTTCACTCATTCGCTCAACGTGTCCAAACCATCGGAGTACGCCCCTATCAATTTGTGTGAGGTCATCTTTCAATCCTGCCATATTGCGAATCTCTTCGTTTCGCTTTCGGTCGGCTAT
This sequence comes from Parnassius smintheus behrii, assembly GCA_036936625.1. Classification (NCBI taxonomy): domain Eukaryota; kingdom Metazoa; phylum Arthropoda; class Insecta; order Lepidoptera; family Papilionidae; genus Parnassius; species Parnassius smintheus. Next base: position 8,600,211 of record JAUPFT010000020.1, on the reverse strand, counting down.
GGTAACGCCGCACATTTTACGAAGAGGTCGCATCTCCACTGCATTCGATTTGCTTTTATGCGTCTTCTGGCATACCCAGGTTTAGCTGCCATATAACAAAGCCGGTACTAACACTGCGTTATGTATTGCAAGGCGTGCACTCTTCACTACGCCTTGCCTTTTGACTAACGCATTCAGTGCACCACTGACTTTGTTCCCGGCAGCGACACGCCTATCCACATCTAAATCACATCTTCTATCCCGACTGAAAGCACTCCCCAAGTATACAATTTCATTCACCTGTTCTAGATATTCCTGATTTACCCATATTTCACATTTAGTTCTCTCTTCGTCCTTTTCAAATACCAGAACCTTAGTTTTATTAGCATTCAAACGGAAACCTTTAATTTCACATTTCTCTTTCATACACGTGACTAATACCTGCAGTTCTGCTTCTGATGGTGCAAAAAGCACTGCATCATCAGCATACAGCAGATAATTTACTTTAATGTCACCCAATTTCACACCCAAATAGCTATTTTTCAGCTTTTGTAAAAAGCTGTCGAGATACAGTATGAACAGCCAGGAAGACATGAGACAACCCTGTTTTACGCCCGCTTGGACGCTAAACATGGGTGACAGGTCATGCTCTACCCGTACACAGGCTTTACAGTCATAGTAAAGAGACTGCACAGCCATTAACAATCGATCATCCACACCATATTCCGGCAACATATCCCACATTTTCTTCCTTATAACCTTATCAAATGCTTTCTCCAGATCCACAAAAGCACATACAATCCTCTGGTTAACATTCAGAAGCTTTTTCGTGATCATTCAAAGAGAAAACATTCGATCCGTGCATCCTCTTCCAGGTCTAAATCTGCATTGTGCCTCCCATAATAATCGTTCCGATTTCTCTTACATCCTACGTGTCAAAACTTTACTTTTTTTTATAGGATAGGGTGACAAACGAGCACACAGTCCACCTGATGGTAAGTGGTTGCTGTGGCCCATAGGCATCTACATCTATCCTCGATTACGAATCAAAATGCAGATGCGTTGTCACCCGTGAAGACTAAGATGGAATGCCTCGTTTCCAGTAAAAAGGGTCTCCGGTTCTCTACACTCACCATACGAAATACAGCAGCATTAAGCAACTATTTCACGCTGGTATTCTGTGAGAGCGTGGTCCTTCCCCGGTTGAGGCTACCCATTCGTGCTACAACTATACTACTTATATAACTGCAGCATGGCTCGACCACGTATAAACTTGCTTGCTATACTCGTCAAGCTGATCGCCCGATAGCACCCGCAGTCAAAATGTGAACCTTTACCTTTATATAAAGGCACAATGACCGTGGATCGCCAATCATCCGGCACAACTTGCACAGCAGATGAAAGCTGTCCCTGTCCCGATGAAAGAAGCGAGGCCCAACGAACTTGACTATTTCAGCAGTAACTCTGTCTAGTCCCGCAGCTTTACCATATTTCAAACTTCGAATCGCACGTTCAATCTCTTTCATGCTGATGACCTCAGTGTTTGGCGTGCCAGTCACGGCGTCACCTAATCCTCCATCCTTCACTAAGATCACGACACGCATACATTTCTCGATAGATTTCCCTCCATCGCTGCACGACGTCCGATTTTTCTGAGAAGACGTCAATGATTTTCGAAAGCACTTTGTTCATTCTTAAGGCTGTCGCACCACTCTGAGACCTTCCAACCTCTTTCCAGAAGAGTTTGGAGTTTTCCTTAAAGTTGTGCAACAACCTTTCGTCCGCTTCTACTCTACACCTTTTAACGTGCTTCCTCAATCAATGTTTTTGCATGAACTTTCTGCAGCTTATATCTTTCTTTTATCTTCTCTCTCATATGCTTTTCGTTACTAGAGGCCAAGTAGTCTAACCATGCTTTTTTCTTCTTCTTTACAGCTTCTCTCACTTCATCGTTCCACCATGCATCTCTTCTTTTACTAATACCTCTTTTTGTCGTTCCACATACTTCTTCCGCTGCACTTACCATTCCATCCCTAAGGTTCTGCCATGTTATTTCCACACATTCTTTTCTGCCATCGATGGTGTCAAGCTTTTCGGCTACCCTCGTGTGATATTTCTCCTTAGTATCCGCTTCCTGAAGCTTTCAGCTTTAGATGCGACAGACCGACTGTTTGGTAGTTTGTTGTGAAGGAAACACTGGAGGCGTTTTGGTTTGATAAATGTATTTGCTCTCGCGCACCTTTGTGACAACCTTCTTAATTGTAATGTTATAATGTAATGTAATGGCCGCCTTTCCGTGTCGATAAAATAAGCAGCACAGATGTAGCGCCATCTATGGTTCTATATGTGAACTGTTTGTTCCAGTTAGGTAAGTAGTTTATGAAAGGAAAGAGAACCATAGATGACGCTTTACAAATGGTAAGGGTAGATGGCGCCAATAGTGTTTATAATATATTTGGTTTACAACATGCTCCCTCCTTGAAATAGTTGAATATTTCTACTAATAAGTTTAATTAGGTTATAATAAATTAAATCTCAAATAACTTGTGTATTATTAATTTGTTTCAAATAAGCTATGTACCTGTCCACCTACTCTGATGATTTTTCAATGAAACTCACACAACATAAACATTTATTGTAGTTTCACAAATAAATATTGGGATGTTCTATTTAATGCAATACAGTTGAGTACTACATAATTATAACGTATGACTTTAAGATACATTTGTTTGAAATAAGTATTACATATTATGAAATATGAATCTAAGTTACAGGCTAAATTAATATAATATAATAGTGTGACACTAAAGATACCTTAGGTTATTTAAATTGATACATAAGACACATTACTTGGTTACAAGAAAGGTTAATACTAAATGTACTAAGTTAAATAAGTAAGTTAATGATTATCTTGTATTGGTAGAGGACAAATTTTCGGGAACGAAAGCTTAATGCTGGAGCCCTGGGATGTCTTCAGTGTGGCCACGCGAGCCCACTCCACTGGCGTGGTGGAGTGTGCTTGTCCTTGATGAGATCTACGGAGCCTGCTGTCACAGTGGGTCCCTTAGAGCTCTGCCACTTGCCTCGTTGTTGGAGTAGCCCCACGTAGTCTCTTGAGAAGCCCCTCCAGAAGAGTTGATAGATCTGTTGGAGTTGTTGAAAGTATTTAAGTCTGTTGGTAGAGACTTCGTCGTATCGATAATCCGGTAATGCCACTGGAGTTCGTCCTATCAGGAAGTGAGCTGGTGTAAGGACTTGGAATACTTCTGAATCAGAAAAGGGAATAGTACATAAAGGTCTGCTGTTAAGGATTCCCTCTATCTGAATTAATACTGTTGAAAAACCTTCATAGGTAAGTAAACTTTGTTTCAGGACACGCTTTAGATGATATTTGCAACTTTTAACAGCGCCCTCTTCCAAACCATTCATGTGAGGTGAGTAACTAGGTACAAACTTCCATACAATACCTTGCTCGGTACACGAGGTTGTCAATTCGTTAGAGCTCGTATTAAGAAAATTGTATAACTCCCTTAACTCCCTATCGGCACCCCGGAAGGTGGAGCCGTTGTCGCTCACCACCACTCGTGGCTTCCCGCGTCTGGCTATGAACCTTCTAAACGCCGACATAAAGCTGTGAGTTTCTAGACCTGTAACAAGCTCAATATGTACGGCTTTCGTTGAAGAACATATAAAAATGGCTATATAAGACTTGTAAGTTTTGTAACCACGCCCCTGCCTGTCTTTAAGTAGATATGGACCCGCATAATCTAGTGCCACAGTGTAAAATGGTGGTGCTGGTTGTACTCTATGACCTGGTAGGTCGCCCATCATAAGCGTTGTTGCCTGTGGCTTGGCTCTGAAGCAACGCTGAAGCTCTGAAGGTACGCATTCTCTATAAATGTTATTTGCTAAAAGCTTACCCTTGATAGGCCAGTACAGCTCCTTCATACTAGACAGCAGCAGCTGGGGTCCTGCATGTATGAGGCAGATGTGCTCGTTCCTCATAATTAGCTTAGTTAATGTGTGATTGCTGTGTAGTATGATGGGGTGTTTTTTGTCAAATTCGTAGTGTGATTGACTAAGATGACCTCCCACCCTTATAAGATCATTGTCCATAAACGGTTTAAGACTCAAAAGTTTTGAGGTTTTAGGCAATTGTGTATTATTTTTAAGTAGTTTGTATTCGTTAGGAAATGATTCTATTTGTGTAAATATTATTAATTTATTAGCAGCTTGCCTTTGTTCCTGACATGAAATTGCACCTGTAATTTTGTTATTTTTGTTTTTTTTATATTGTGCAAATGTCTTAGTATGTATGCAAATATACGAAATAGCTTAGTGTCACTGGACCGCCTTGAAATTAAATCATTTATGAACGTGATGTCGTTAGCCCCATTTTGTGTTGTGTTGCATAATGTTTTGTGTGGGGATTACTTTGCCTTAAGCTCAATTAATTCTTGGGTTTGTTGTTTATTTAGAGGCCACTCACCTTGTGGTTTACTCAGAAATGTTGGACCTTCAAACCAAAATTTAGAGGTAGATGTGAAGTTAACCAATTCGTCTGGTAAAACTCCCCTTGAAAGCAAATTTGCAGGGTTTTCATTACTAGAAACCCAACGCCATTTAGACTGGTCTGTTAGAGCTTGAATCTTGGTAACTCTGTTGGCTACAAATGTATTGAGCTTATGAGTTTCTGTGTTTATCCACGCTAAAGTGATGGTAGAGTCGGACCAGTACTGAATGTCGTCTATAGGTACTTTGAGTGCTGACTGCACATCTTTCATATTGACTGCCAACAATAACGCCGCACTCAATTCGAGGCGGGGTATAGTTTGAGTTTTTAAAGGTGCTACTCTGGTTTTTGCAAATAATAATCGAACTAGAGTTTGTCCTTGTGCATTGGTTGTAAGCACATATATGGCTGCCCCATATACTTGTGTGGAGCTGTCTGCAAACCCATGTAATTTGAAGGTTATATAATTGCTTATTGTAACTACTCTGGGGATCTGTAACAATCTTAGGTATTGAAGTGAATTGTAAAATGTTAACCAATCCTTTAAAGGAGTTTTTTAAAAAGGTTGGTCCCAGTCCGATCCGTCCACCCATAGTCGTTGGATGAAGCATTTGGCAAGAATTAAGCTTGGGCCTAATAGGCGTAAAGGATCAAAGGTACTTGAAACTCGAGATAAAATAACTCGTTTTGTTACATTATTTGGTATAGGTTGTAAGTTAATTGAATAATTCAAATTGTCGTTTTCGTTTGACCATTCAAGTCCTAATATTTTGTGTGAGCTATCCCCTGTTTGTCCAAGTTGGACGCCTTGTGGCGTTGTTGTACTTTCTGTTTGTGTAGGTAGTACATGTTGAATATGTGTTAAATTGGTTTTCCACTTACGTAAATGAAAGTTAGCTGTGCGCAGGACTCTGTATACCTCCAGGACGACCTACGCGATCCTGTGCTCATCGTCACCTGAGAGAAGTAAGTCATCAGCGTAGAACTGCTCTTCGATCGTTGCGGCCGCTGCGGCTGCCACCGACAACTCGGCTGACGACCGTGTTGCATCTGGAAGTTGTTGCAAAGCAGTGCGAGTTTCTTGCGCCAAGTGCAGTAAGCAGCGTGTTGTAGTGCGGCGCAAGTTTCAGTCCAAATCTGAGTGTTGTTAGTTTGAAACTTTGAAGCTCATGGTGAGGCTCCTCCCTCCACAGAATGCATTGTAGAGGTTGCTGATCAGCATTTATGTGTATGCAACAAAACATTTTTTGTATGTCGGCGTTAATTACATATTTGTGCAATCGAAATCGTAATAAAATGTGGTTAAGTGAATCCTGTTTGATTGTGCCCTTGTGCAAAATATCATTTAGAGAATATCCGGACGACGTTAGACAAGAGGCATCGAAAACTACCCTCAGGGGTGTTGTAGACTTCTCTAGGTTGACAACAGCATGGTGTGGTAAGAAATTAAGAGGGACGTCAGAGGCAGTACATTTCTCCATGCGCCCTGCTTGTTCAAATTCTCGCATAAATTGAGTATACATTTGTTTAAACTCTTTGTTTTTAGAAAATTTTCTCTCCAATGACAGAAAACGTTGTTTAGAAATGTGCTTGGATTCGCCTAAAGAGGTAATAGGTAGTTTGAATGGTAAATTTACAACAAAGTTGCCCTCAGGGTTGCGGGTGTGCGTCATAAACACTTCCTCGCATTGTTTGTCATCATGGGACAACACTTGGTGTTCGGTGGAGGTGAATGTATTATCACCACATTCCTCCATTTCCCAGAAGTGTTTCAATTGAGTTTTTAATGATAAATTACATCGTACCTGTGTGAGACTTGCTAAAGACCCTGATACTATTCATCCCAGCCTTATCTTTTGTAATATAGGATAACCCTCTCCCAGAATATGCCTTCCACTGCACAATAAGTTGTAAAATAGCTCGGCCCCAATGAGTAAGTCTACCTCACCCGCTGAGGAGAAGTTTTCGTCTGCTAATTTGATATGAGCTGGAATGTTCAAGAATTTAGTTTTAATTATTGATGAATTATAATTTGGTAGGTTACAAATTTGTGGCACAATAAAACAAGTCAGTTTTGTTTGAAATTGGCTATCATTTGACTCAATATTGATGTTACAATAATCTGATTTTAGTTGAATTATTATTAAAACCTATCACTTCCATGTTGATATTTCTTTTGGATAGTTTCAACAATTGAAAGGCCTTTTCTGAAATAAAATTGGATTGTGAGCCACTATCTAGTAAGACTCTCAAGTGGTGGGTTTGATGTCGCGAGTCGTATGCTCGGACCACCGCTGTAGACAAAAATACCATTTTTTCTTTTTTGGTTGGGGCGGTTACCGCCTTATTATGTGTATGAATATTGATTGAACCTGCATTTGCTGCTGGTTGTACAAGTTCCCTTACTTGCACTTGATTACTTGATTGATTGGTTTGGTGAGAGTGCAGCGAGGTACTTGAAGTTGGTTGCGCAACATGCATCGTAGAAGGAGTCACCTTATCAAAGTGTAAAAGTGTGTTATGCTTACCTTTGCAGTACTTGCAGTGCGAAGAGCGACAATTGGTCACATTGTGATTATTACCTAAGCAGTTTGTACACAACTTGAATGATTTTACAGCCCTATAGCGTTCCCTTGCATTCATAGCCAAGAAATTGTTGCATTGGTTAAGATAGTTAACCAATGCAACAATTTCTTGGCTCTGACAACAATTCCTTTACATTGTGGACACGAAGGATTTATGGTTGACTTTGAGGATGTGGTTACCAAACTTTTCCGTGCATCCGAGCCTCCAGGTTTAGTAACATTCATGTTGTCGAGAATGTCAGCTCGCCTCCGTACAAAGTTTTTAAAGTCCTGTAATGAAGGTAGCACATTTAGTTTTGATTTTCTTCCCATGACCGTTGCATCAAGGGAGGTAATTTGTTTGACATAAAATAAATGATAATTAAGTCCCAATCAGTGACAGGTATATTAAGAGTGTGAAGTGATCGCAAATGCTTGTTTATATTATCAATTAATGCTCTAAGTGACTTGGCGTTTTCAGTGGAAATGGATGGAATGTCGAAGAGAGATCGCAGGTGGTTTGAAACTAGTAAGCGTGGGTTGTTGTAACGCTCACATAACAGCCTCCATGCCATTTGGTAGCCATCAGACGTGTATTCCACTGAATTGACAACCTCGAGAGCTCCGTCCTTCAGGCAACTGCGAAAATATTTGAACTTCTGTATTGATTTTAATGAACTTTGGTTTATTAAGGCGTCAAAAGTCTCCCTAAATTCAAGCCACTCCCTAAAGTCACCACTAAAACTGGGTAATGCAATTTTGGGAAATTTTATTGAGTCAATGCATTCACTATGAGATGGTTTGGCTTCAGGTGTAATATGTGCGTTACTAAAGGCCTTAACTAGCCCTTTGGCTCTGACTAGGCTGTCGAAGTAAGGTTCCTCGAAATTGGCACGTTCGAGGATTTGACTATCGGTGTCCTCGGATAGGCTTTCTAATTCGGTTTGAATTGAATCAAACTTATCATAAGTTGCTATTATATTTTCGATACGTAATTCAAGGTTTATAACACCATCTGCATTGAGTGGTGTTGACAAGTTGTCGATAAAATTGGTAAATTGGGTAAGTTTACCCTTGTGGGCTGCTCTACTGCGTGAAAGTTGTTGAATATCGTCCATGATTGGATAAAAAAATTGGTTAAAATTGTAATTGAACGAAAGATAGAGAGATTGGAATGGAAAATAATAAAAAGGAACCAGTTCACTCTCCTTTAGAAGCACGTTGAGGTGTGGTCGTGGTTGCACGTGGTCATCGTTGAAGTTATGTATGTCTCCAAGTAGTTTTTGCGGCGTGGCACTCGGTTCCCATGCCGCTCCTTCTTGTTAATTTGCCGTAGTCCGCGCAATTGGGATCAGTCAGCGTCTTGTTGTCGTGTTCTTCGTTGTGGTTGGCGTGCACGTGGTTCGAAATCCAGTCCGGTCCGGTTTTCGGTTTTCCGTCGGCGTCACCTTTCTTCACACGCAGATTCCACGTTTCACAGGGGTCACCAATTTGTTTGGTAGTTTGTTCTGAAGGAAACAAAGGAGACGTTTTGGTTTGATAAATGTATTTGCTCTCGCGCACCTTTGTGACAACCTTCTTAATTGTAATGTTATAATGTAATGTAATGGCCGCCTTTCCGTGTCGATAAAGTAAGCAGCACAGATGTAGCGCCATCTATGGTTCTCTATGTGAACTGTTTGTTCCAGTTAGGTAAGTAGTTTATGAAAGGAAAGAGAATCATAGATGACGCTTTACAAATGGTAAGGGTAGATGGCGCCAATAGTTTTTATAATATATTTGGTTTACAACACCGACTGTGGTTCTGTTAACTGCCTTCCGGTAGCGCCAACCCGCGAACAAACCCCTAAATCTAGTAATTACTAGATAGTGATCCGTTTCCAGGTCAGCACCCCTAAACACTCGTGTATCCATCACCTGTTTTCGCAGTCGGTCATTCACCAGGAACAAATCAATCATACTACTCTCATTCTTTCTTTCTCTAGTGTTCATATAGATTTTCCTGTGATTAAATATAGTGTCTGTCACAAGAAGACCCTTTTCCTTGCATACAGCCAGTATAAGCTTGCCAGCATCATTAACCCTTTTATCGGCAAACTTTCCAAGCACCGACTCGTATCCTGGTCGAGCGATACCTACCCATCTATTCAAATCACCACACACAACAGTTCTTTCATTTCCCTTAACCAAATCTAGAACTTCTCTTACATTCTCCCAAAACTCCTCCAGCTCAGCCCTGGACGATGAAGCTACCGGCGCATAAACAGCCGTAGGGAATAACTTCGTCAGTCCCAGTTTAAAGCGAACCCAGAGAAGTCATGAGTTCACAACGTTATATTCAGTCCTAAGATCGACCAACTGGGACGACAACAGCACCCCCACTCCCTGGCAGGCGTTCTCGCTTTCCGGGATTCCGGACCATATAGCTAACGTCCCGCCAGGGAGCTCTTCAGTACCACTGCCTTTCCGTTTGGTCTCCGACATACACACGACATCTAATTCTCTTTCTTTCATTATTTCGATCAACTCATTCGTCTTATCTCTCATGCCCCCTCTAAAATTCCACGTGCCAACTCTGCACTCCGTCCTCCACCTTCCGCCGTGTTGGGCTGTGCGTGACGGGTGGCGGTCCCCATTGCCGCTTTGCGCTCTGCATTCCACACCAACAGGGACGAGTTGGTGTGCGTCGCCTTGGGGGTACGCCCGAACCCTCGTTTGCATGGGTGCGCAGCTGTGTAGAACTGCAGCCCTGAAAAGGGCTGGCAGGGGTCGCGACGAGCACGCTTCTACGATGATGATGATGATGAAGAAATAGGCATAAATATGATAAACCTAATAAAATAAGTATTTAACGACCTATCTACTTACAGTATTAGTGATTACAAACTTGTCGGTACATAGCACACGACGCGCGGGTAAGTGAGGGCGAAATTAGAATTTGAGCTGAGTTACTATAGCCCCTTAAACCATTCACGTGCTAGAGCTACGCTGCAGCTATATTATAGCTGTAGCACGAATGGGTTGACTCGACCGGGGCAAGACTACACTCTCTCGGAATACCAGCGTAAAATAGCAGCGTAATGCTGCTGTGTTTCGTATGGTGAGTGTAGAGAACCGGGGACACATTTTACTTTGAGTCCTCAGGGGTGATATTTGCATTTTGATTCGCAATTAAGGATAAATGTGGATGTCTATGGGCCACAGCATCCACTTACCATCTAGTTTTATTTACAGTTGATATTTATTTTCTCAACACAAACAGGTACAGCATAATTAATGAGAAATATGTTGAACACATAACACATAAACACTCACGCCTGTCATTCGGAAGGGTAGACAGAGACTACAGACTTTTATTTAGCACGATCCTGACATACCTCTTTCGCTTCCTCCACATCCATATACCTACGCATACGTGCTCGTCGGTTAAGGGTACTCTTAATTTGTCCATTTTTAATATATCGCCAATTTGGTACCTTTCTGACTCTTCCATTCACTTCAGCAACATATATTTGATTTGCTTTGTCAGTCTTTCCTCATTCATTCTTTCTACGTGACCAAACCACCGAAGCATTCCTTTCTTAATCCTGGTCACCGCATTATCTTGCAAACCACACTCTTCTTTTATCACACAGTTTCTCACTCTGACACTCAAATTCAGCCCTAACATACTCCTTAGTGACCGCATTTCTACTGCATTTATTCTACTTTCGTGCCTCTGTCTCGTCTTTTACATCTGTGGAGGTTACTGATCATCTCAAGCTTCTCGGCATACAGTTGAGTGCTAACCTTAACTTTGGCGCTTACATTGAGTAGAAATTACAAATTACGGCCAAAAAAAAATCAGTATTTTAAACAAGGTGAAGCGATACTTCACCCCTGGACAGTTTCTTAACTTTATACAAAGCTCAAGTCCAAAAATTCATAGAGTATTGTTGTCACCTTTGGAATGGATCAGAAAAATATCAACTTGCCGCACTCGACTTATTGCAACGCACCACAAAAATCTGGTGGAAGGCAAGCTTCACCGCTTAGCTCACCGCCGTCTAGATGCTTGTTTGTCGGTCTTTGCTAGATTGTTCTTCGTAAAGTGTGCCCATGAGTTCCATAAGCCCATACCGCCATCTCCATTCTCCAATTGGAGTACCAGACGAACTGCAGTTCGTGCACCAACTAAGTGTTTGCTTGGTTAATATTCCGAATATTTGCACTAAGCGCTATAAGTCATATTTCATAATGCGCACAGCCAAGGAGTGGAATGCTCTTCCAGTGTCTTTTTTCCGAGTGCATAAAACCTTAACCTCTTCAAGGTGCATGTTGACAAGCTTCTTCTGGGCAACACGCTCCATCGTACGTCCTCATATGGATAGCAGTGAAGAAACACGTCTCAGATCCATAGGTTATTACTAGCAATAAGCAGTGGTTGTACAATCTCGTTTTCAATTTTTTAGGTATACCTGATCTGAAGATGTGTCGTAATTTCCTGAAAGCTGCCCAGCCGAGTTGAATCCGTCGATTGACCTCTAGGTTAAATTTGGACTTACCTAGCCAGACTATTTGTTCCAGGTAAACATACTCGTAAACATCTTCGAGCTTAGTGCTCCCACCAACTACTGGCATAGGTCTGACATACACGTGATCTTGGTTTTGTCCATGTTCATCTTAGCACGTATCCGTTGGGAGGCACTATTGAGTTCATTGAGCATAGTTCTTAAGTCCTCCAGCAATTCTGCCATAAGTACTATATCGTCGGAAAACTTGAGGTGAGTGATGAACTCGCCATTGATGCTAATACCGTATACTTTCTAGTCCAGTAGCTTAAATACCTCTTCCAATGCAGCGGTGAAGTGTTTCAGAGATATAACGTCAAAATGTCAGGTGTCCCGGAAACAACGCAATCTTCAGCTTTGAATGTTGGCTCTTTCTGACAGACAGATCTTTGACAGAGACTATACGTGGGGTATTAAAGATGTGCAAGTACCGCCGCTTGCATTTGTAGATCTCTCTGTTTAGTTGCCTGTATGCTGTTAAATCTACTGAAGACTGCAGCTTCATTTACTATATATACTTAGTATACTTCATAAGATTAAGAGTGTAATCGGAGAGTTTCTGGGACAAGATTTGCAGAACTTAGCTCCAAACGCATAAACAGTTTCCACGAGCTTGTCATTTATAATTTATGTCGTCACAACATTGCAGTCTTCTAGGCACTGAAAATGTTTTTGTAATTTGAGCTGAAAGTTTTCAGAACTTTGGGTTAGGACACTAGAGGGCTGAGCCTTGACTTCATAAGACGAGACCTCTAAAACTTAACGTTTAGGTTCGGTGTGCCTCTAACCATTCAGTGTTCACTACCAGTTTTCACCCCCGAAATCACTAAGATATATGGTGGATTTGGCGTTTGGCCTTCAACCACCAAACTGCTGGTTCAAATGTATTAAATAATGTTATGCGGTGCGACTATTAATTTTAATAGAATAGTGGACTGTATATGAGCGCGGTGCGAGCGGTGAATGGAATTTAATTTATTCGTGATACTGCAAATCCCCTGAATTCGGGGTATAGGAAGGACGTGAAGGAATGCATGTGCACCCACCTGGACTTCCGCTGATCTGCCTCGTGTCTCGATGGCTGCCGGCTGTCTTCACACTTATCAACTTCACAGATAATCACGAAATATAGCGTTATTGCAAATGTCTATACTTTTTACTATATGCTTGTATAATTCAATATCCAAATTACACAAGGGCGGGAGCGATGATGCGAGATATAAGCGGTGCGGTTGATTGCGTGCCTTCTCAACTTGTGTGAGCCCGTTAATAAGAATGCACATGCTGGGCATAAAGCGGTAGGTAGGAAACCGGAAATGGGCTTTGCAGTAATCTTATTGGATAATAATTAATGAATCCCTTATAAGCGTTAAGCCATAGGCCTTGAGGTATCCTCAACTAGCTAGTAAAGTATAAATATATATATATATATATATATATATATATATATATATATATATATATATATATATATATATATATATATATATATATATATAGATAAATACTTATATAGTAGCGAAATGAAGCGACGTTATGACCTAAGAATTAAACTAAATATATAAACGATAATGTAAAATTAACTATATTAATCACTGTGTTGGTAAAGGACACAGTTTGATAAGAGGGCGTTTTAAAGTGGAATTCTTAAGTTTAACTTGCGCAACGCGTACCACACCATCCTTACCGGGAAACAATTCGGTGACAACGCCTAGAGGCCACTGAAGCGGTGAAGTATTATCCACGTCTATTAGAACAATCGTCCCTACAGAAATGGCAGTAGAGTTCTTATTCCACTTCACTCTACTCTATAATGTATGTAAGTATTCGAATCTGAAGCGTTTCCAAAAGGACTGAACTAAAGAATCTATTAAAGAAAAGCGTGATAACAGATTAATACATTCCTTGCTTAAATCTGCAGCTGGTAAGCATTCAAGTGGTTTTAAATTTAGAAAATGTGCGGGTGTAAGTGCGGTAGATTCCGATGGATCACTGCTTAATACAAAAAGCGGGCGAGAATTTAAGATACACTCGATCTGACAAAGAGTAGTAAGCATTTCTTCATACGTGAGGTTTTGCTTACCTATTACGCGAAACAAATGGGTTTTTACAACCTTAATATTGGACTCCCACAAACCCCCGAAATGTGGAGCGCTTGGAGGGTTGAGTTTCCAAACAATGCGATTATCAGTGAGCACCTGACTGAATGCCTTATAATATTCTTCTGATTTTAAAAATCCATGTAATTCATGTAAATATGAACGCGAGGCGACAAAATTAGTACCGTTATCGCTGTATATAAATCGACACGGACCTCTACGAGAGATAAATCTCTTAAAAGCGTCTAAAAAACTTGCCGAACTTAGATCAGATGCTGATTCTAAATGCACTGCCTTAGTAACGAGGCATATAAATAAACATAAATAAGCCTTCTGGCTTCGTATACCACGTTTACGCGTCAATGTGATATAAAGTGAGCCCGAAAAATCCACACCTGTGTGTGTAAACGCATTACAATGCTCTAGGCGGCAAGCAGGCAAGGCAGACATCATGGGGTAAATAGGTTTGGGTTTATGTCGAAAACAAATGTTACACCTATGAATGCGGTATCTCACTACACGGCGAGCTGATAATATCCAATATTTCTCCCGTAATGCAGCAAGTAAATACTGAGGACCAGCGTGGAAATGTTTATAGTGATAATAATCAATTATAAGATCAAGAATATGCCCCTTTTTTGGTAGCAATATTGGATGCTTTTGGGAATCCGATAAAGACGAATAATCTAACCGACCACCTACTCCAAGTACATCGTCCGTGATAAATGGCGATAACCCTCGTAATGTTGTTGAACATAGTTGTCCTTTTTTAATATTTTTCATATCTTCGGCGAAAGCGATGCCTTGCACAATTTTAATAACTGTGATTTCAGAAATCTCTACGTCGGATGCGGTTATAATTTTATTTATGCGCGGTAATTTGTTTAAAAACCTTAAAACGTAAACAACGGATCGTAAATACTTATTCCAATTAGAAAATTTTAAGCTTAACGAGATAAATGGGTTTTCTTCCATGTCACTGACTCCAAGCGACACAGTCTTTTCTTCTGGTAAACTGATATGAGTTGATGCGAACCTTTGTACAGGCCATTCTTTACACGGCAAGGAAACCCACGAAGGCCCTTGTGACCAAAGGTCATAATTTAAAATTTGTGAGGGTAACAGTCCAAGCGAAATATGATGTGGTAAAAGTTATCCGGTAATAAATAGGACTGTATTTGCGAAATACGGTTAGCAACAAAGATGTTGAACTTATGCGGTGAAGAACACGCCCAACAGAGCGCGACTTCCGAATCTGAAAACGCATAAATATTGTCGATCGGATGCCTCAACGACAACGAATCGTAAACGGTGCGTACTAACTTAGCGAGCAAAACCAGGGCGCACAACTCAAGCCTGGCTAAAGTTATACCTTTAGTGGGGACACCCGAGATTTAGAACATAGGAGCATTATAATTGGAGGATTATTTCCGTTAACAACATGCGAATAGATGACACACCCGTAAGCTTTTTCACTAGCGTCGGCGAAGGCTAGTAGCGACACATGGAATTTTTCATTTACGCCGATATGACGTGGAATCTGTAAATGTGAGATTAAAGGTAACTCTGATATATATATCGCTGCCATGTATTGACAATATTAGTGGGTGGAGTCTCATCCCAGTTAAGTTTAAGAACCCACAAGGCTTTAATTAATAATTTGGCGTAAAGTATTACTGGACCGACAAGTCCTAAAACATCGTACAAGCGAGCGGTTGCGGAGAGGATAGCGCGTTTGGTACAAGTGACCGGTGGCGGCGAAACAAGAAAGGAAAACTTATCGGTAGCGGGATACCAACGAAGGCCTAAATTTTTTAAAATGTCATTATCATCAAATGATACCGAGTCTTGTTGACGATGTGATGCTGGTATATGTTGTAAAAGCTCCTTGCAGTTACTTGTCCACTTAACCAAATCGAATCCACCTCGGCGAAACATTTGGATAAGTTGAGTGGCGGTGTTGACTGCGTCGTTGACGCAAGGCGCGGAGGAAACGGGGTCATCCATATAAATATCCCTTTCCACTACAGAAGCAGCAAGGGGATAGGACTCCCTTTCGTCAGCGGCTAACTGGCGTAAAGTGCGAAGTGCGAGGAAAAGGAAAGAGCGTAATCCGAATGTGACGCGATTAAATTCATATGTTCGTATAGTTTCTTCTGTAGAAAACCGATATAAAATGCGTTGAAAAGCGCGATGGGATTTTTGGACTTCAATACACAAGTACATTTGCCTAACATCTGCAAAGAAAGCGATGCGATAAACTCTAACGTTTAATAAAATATTAAAAATGTCTGTTTGTAAATTTTGCCCGGTTAGCAAAATGTCTTTCAAAGAAATATCGTTATCCGACTTAGCACTAGCGTCTAAAACGATGCGCGCAACTTCGTTGTACTTTTATCATTCCGTACGACAGGGTGATGCGGCAAATAAAAAGAAGGCTGTATACAATCATCATCAGAAACAGCGGATAAAACACCCTTATTAATGTATTCCCTTATAACAACATTGTATTGATCGCGAAGATCGGGATATTTGTTAAAGCGTTTTTCCAAAAGTAAGAGGCGTTTTTTTGCATTCATTAAAGAGTCACCCAATATGTCGGGCCTTTTCTTAAATGGCAGGGCGACCACATACCGTCCGTCGTTTTGGCGGTAAGTAGTAGATGTATAAATGTCTTCACATTCCTGCTCATCACGGCTCAAATATAATTTTTGCGGAAGTTCTTCAATTTTCCAAAATTTTTCCATTATATCATTAAGACAATTTTGATTTAAATTTGTATCGTAAGAACAGGAAACAAATGAACGCGGGGAATGATGTGATATAGCGACTTCAGCATCACCCATAATAATATATCCGAATGATGTTTCTATGGCACTAGGCCATTGCGAATGAATTAAGTTTTCAGGCGACAAAAGTTTTATGTAGGTATTAACCCCCAATAAAATATCTATAGACCCAGGTTGATAAAACTGATCATCTGCTAAGCGTATTTTATCTAAATAGCGAATTTTTAAACATCTACTATCGAATCTGGCAACTGACCCGTGATGGTCGGAACAACTAATGGTTAAATATGATAAAATTTGTTATCATTAAAACGAGACGTGAACTGCAGTGAAGTGACTCCTAAAATCTTTTGGGACACACCACCGATCCCGTGTACTTCGGTAAAACGATTTTTATTCGAAAAGGAAAGAAATAAGCGTTTACAACAATCCTTCGTAATATAGTCGCTTTGGGATCCGGGGTCAACTAAACACCGAATAAAATGTTCATTGTCGTACTTATCTACGACCTTTATTTTTGCAGTCCCCAATAAAGTAGTATAGCGCGGGAGAGTACTATAATCGCGAGAAATATTACATGAAGAGGTAAGTGTTTTTTCATTTTCCTCCGTATTCGAATTGTGAGATGAATGTTTAAAAACAAAAAATCAGCTGAGTCCTCAATTTTTAATTGCTTTAGAGCATTAATTGAAGCATCAAATTTGTCGATAAATTTATGATAACCTCCTGTTGTGTTTGCGTTCACCTGTGTTAAATCCAATAGTTGGTTAATAAACGTAGATGCGAGTGTGCGTTCGTCATTATATCTTCTTATAAGCTCATTCCAAATAATGGAATAATTTTCTGCGGTAGGGGCTAACCCGGCACAAACTGATAACGCCCTGTCACTCAATTTGTTAACCAAATAATAAACACGTTCGGCATCAGTTAATTGTAAATTGTCGTGAATTAATGTCTTAAATTGTTGATAAAACATGGACCACTGGCGTATGTCTCCGTTAAATGACATTAATTCAATTGGCGGAAGTGAAGTTTTTAATTTAGTAGGAAATCTATTTTCTAACGTAACAGTGGAAGGCGATGTGGATATTTTCGTAATTTGGCACTTAATACGACTATATAAATCTTCAAATGAGTTCCAAGCCTCGTAATCAACGTATGCATTAGGGTTTAATTTTAAATGTTTAGTATTATAGTTATCTAGAACTTTTTGCAACTCACTACGTAATAGTTCTATATTCGAAGCGGTTGCTAAGGAATAAATTCTGCTCGTCCAAGGAATTAAATGCGCCGTTTGAGGTCTCGTAAATTTTTTGTAATCGTTCGTAAATATAATTACGTTTAGCGATAATAATTTTTAAACTAACTTCTTCATCCGAAACCAGTTTAGATTCTTTGCTTCTCGTCGTCATTTTCAACAAACAAATGCGTACTAAAATTATTGCGATAAGTGACGCTAGAATTAGTTAACTGGGGAACGAAGCAATCTCGCGTTACTAGAAAGATGGCGGTTAATCAACAAGAAAAATATCATTAATGGAATAATGAAGCGGTGTGGTATGCGTTACAAAGGTATTATAAAACGTGTAATAAGCGATGCGGGACAAATATAATTGTAGTTAGTATAATTAGAACTACAATTTATTATGATTTAAGTATATATACGTATATAATTTTGTGTAATATATAAAAAAATGAATTTACTTCTCCAGGCCGAAAGGATAATTTAATCCCGGCCGAAGTGACCAAAAAATATATGGTGGATTTGGCGTTTGGCCTTCAACCACCAAACTGCTGGTTCAAATGTATTAAATAATGTTATGCGGTGCAGCTATTAATTTTAATAGAATAGTGGACTGTATATAAGCGCGGTGCGAGCGGTGAATGGAATTTAATTTATTCGTGATACTGCAAATCCCCTGAATTCGGGATATAGGAAGGACGTGAAGGAATGCATGTGCCCCCACCTGGACTTCCGCTGATCTGCCTCGTGTCTCGATGGCTGCCGGCTGTCTTCACACTTATCAACTTCACAGATAATCACGAAATATAGCGTTATTGCAAATGTCTATACTTTTTACTATATGCTTGTATAATTCAATATCCAAATTACACAAGGGCGGAAGCGATGATGCGAGATATAAGCGGTGCGGTTGATTGCGTGTCTTCTCAACTTGTGTTTGAACAAGAATGCACATGCTGGGCATAAAGCTGTAGGTAGGAAACCGGAAATGGGCTTTGCAGTAATCTTATTGGATAATAATTAACGAATCCCTTATAAGAGTTAAGCGATAGTGCAAAAAAAAAAAACTTTTTATAATGAATTCGATCTCAGTTTTTGTCCAAAGGTTCACTTCTTGTGGGGCTGCCTCTAAAAGAAATAATTCATCATAAAGAGTCCCTCTTTCTCTATGAAGTAGGCCAGCTGTCGGCCCTTTGGGTTCCGCTGCTCTATAGTTGCTTTTGGAGGAATGCATGGCTTTAGAGATATACTCATACATTTCCTCCACTTCTTCATCGGGGTGTACTGAGGTTGGTGCGTAACCCTATATGATATATGATATAAGGCGCAGGTTCGGCCGCACATGGAATACTGTTCCCATCTCTGGGCTGGGGCTCCCCAGTACCAGCTCCTTCCACTTGACCGCATCCAGCGCAGAGCGGCTCGAATCGTCGACGACCGAGTGCTTTCCGATCGGCTCGACTCACTGGCGCTGCGAAGAGATGTTGCATCTCTTTGCGTATTTTATCGCATCTATCACGGGGAGTGCTCTGAGGAATTGTTCGGATTAATCCCAGCCGCCAAATTTCGTGAACGCACTACACGGCAAACGTCCCGATACCATCCACACCATCTGGATGCTTAGCGGTCCACCACTGTACGTTTCACAAGGAGTTTTCTTCCACGTACAACCTCTCTGTGGAATAGTTTACCACCGGCGATTTTTCCGGACCGATACGACCTGGGGACCTTCAAGAAAAGAGCTTACTCCTTTCTAAAGGGCCGGCAACGCACCCGCAATTCTCCTGGTGTTGCGGTTGATCATGGGCGGCGGTAGTCACTTAACATCAGGTGAGCCGCATGCTCGTTTGCCCCCTCTTCTATAAAAAAAAAAAAATGAACTTCAACGAATGACCATTGGTGGTTATGAGTATAAGTACGCAACCCTCGTTGACACACTCACAATCTTTACACCTTTGTTAACGAAAGACTTGTGGACAATAAATTATGTTAAATTATTTATCCACGCATTTAATAAAAATATAAACAAATTTTTGGTCTGTTAACCAATTTAAAAGTAGATTTCAGTGATGAATGAACTTTGGCTAACATTTTGTATCGTTGTTAAAATATAAAATTTGATTTTCAATAATTAATTGATAATTTGTATGTCAATTTTAAAGTGTTTTTCGTGCGCTCTTCTTTTTATTGAATAATGGTGACAAACGAGCACATAGTCCATCTGATGGTAGATTACTGTTAAGTGGACTGTGATATTTGATTCTTAATATAGCATAGATGGTATATTAAGAATAAAATGTACCATTGACTCACACACTCTATAGATGTATATCAAGAGTGTCCGGTTCTCTACACTCACCATACGAAACGCATCATTATTAAGCTACATTTTCGGCTGGTTGCCAGTGAGAGCGTGGTCTTTCTTCAGTCGAGCCGACTCATTCGTGCTTTATCCATAGTACAGTTGCAGATTGACTCTACATGTATGTTATTTAAGACTAGCAAATCGCTCCGGCTTCACCTGGATGGGTGAAATGTTCATTTATTTATTTACTAATTTATTTATTCTTTTTTGTACACCACAATACAGAAAAATCAATTTCAGTTAAAACTAAATTAAAGTATGTACAATAGGCGGTCTTATCACTCTGAAAGTGATTTCTTCCATACAACCTTTGCGTAGACCGTAGAGGAATGATGCAAACAAAAGTTAAAATAGAGGGGGGCATACAAAATAATAATAAAAAATATAATAATAAATACAAATAAAGATAAGTGAAAGTTATATATAAATTATCATATAATAGATTATATGAAGAGAGTACGAGAAAGGTAAAGTAATTTATCTAATAGCGTTCTAAATAATACGATTTAACAAGACTTTTGAAAGATTGAAGAGATTTAGCACGACGAATATGGAGAGGTAAGGAGTTCCACAATCGCACAGCGGTTACGGTGAAGGATTTCTTGAAAAAGGAAAAGAGTGCAAAGGTGTAGAGAGAGAAAGATTGACGAAGGATCGAAGGAACCAATTATGGGTAAGTGAAAGATACTGGAAACAGTTTTTTAAATAAAGAGGAGTGGAAGGATTAAATAGCACAATATACAACGCGGAGGGAATGTGAGTATTCCCGCGAACGCGGATCGGGAGCCATTTTAGCTGTTTGCGAAATTCGAAGATATGATCATATTTGCGAAGCCCAAATATAAATCTAATGCATAAATTTTGAATGCGCTCAAGCTTATTAAGCTGCTCCTCGGTAATGTTAAGATAGCAAATATCAGCATTATCAAGGATAGGCAGAAGTAGAGACCGGGCTAGCTTTAGTTGCTGTGGGAAAGAAATTACGTAATCTACGTAAAGAGCTTAACGCAACATACATTTTTCTACTAACGTCATTAACCTGTGAGGTCCAAGACATACAGGAGTCAAGATACAACCCCAGGTTTTTAACCTTGTTACTGTAAGGGATTGGAGTGCAGTCTAGTATAATAGGGGGTAGGGAAGACCAGTAAATTTACCCAATTAATCTAGAACTACCGGTGACAATGACCTGAGTTTTCTTAGGATTAATTGTTAAACCATAACATTTACTCCAATTCGAAATACAAGTCAGATCAGCGTTGATAGTGACACTATTAACTGCTTTAGATAGATCTTCAAGAGAGAACTGATATATAGATTTGGAGATCATCAGCATACAAGTGGTAGGAAGAGGACAAATTATGACTTATAGAGTTAATGAAAATTGCAAAAGGGAGAGGAGACAATACGCTACAATTGTGGTACACCAGCAGCTGTAGTAGTCCAGGTGGAAAAAACCTCTTGCACCTGAATTCGCTGTCGGCGACCAAACAAGTAACTTCGAAACCAGTTAACTACAGTTCTAGTTCTAGTAACTACAGGAGATATGTTGAGAGAGCGTAGGATGCTTAAGAATATATCAAAATCTACAGTATTAAATGCATTACTAAAATCAAGCAACGTGAGAATGGTAAGCTTTTGTTTCTCCATACCATACCGAATATCATCAGTGATTTGTAAAAGTGCAGTAGTCGTACTATGGCCAGGACGAAAACCGGATTGCAAGGGATTTAAAAGATTGTGTTTTAAAAGATAGGTGCTTAATTGATTGTGGACAAGACGTTCTAGAACTTTGGAAAAGAAAGCAAAATAGAGGTAGGTCTCTCTAATCAGAAAAACTAGAGGGATTTGACTTTTTCGGAAGAGAACTACAAATGCGTCTTTCCAAGCTGAAGGGAAAAAAGCAGAATTCAGTGAATTATTCAGGAAAGACGTGATTATAGGTAAAAGGAGTTCAATGAGAGGGATGACCATTTTCCGACTAATAGTTGCGGTTACTACCAATCGAATTTACCAATCGGACATTATGACTCTCTTAACATCACAACTGTTAAATTGGCTAAAATTAAAAGCAGAGGTGTCCGGAGCGGAAGCTTTTGAAAGGGAATCCAAAGAATTATGTTTTGCTTTATAGTTAATGCAAGACGAAGATGAGAAATGCAAATGAAGTTGTTTGAGAGCAAAGTTTTGGTGTGTGAGATTTTGTCGTAATTTCCCAACTCCTAAGGACTTAAGAAATTTCCAGACGCTAGCAGGGTCGGGATCTTGAACAGGAAATAATCGTATCTCTCCAACCTGGGGTACAAACTGGAACACTGCTTTGTGCCTTGGGCTGGAGTTTGCATTTACGTCAGAGAGGACGTTTGTTCTCGACGCCTCGGCAGTCTTGAAGGTTCGGACCTGTCCATCCTTTAGCTACGCGTGGACAGCGGTGACCATCCGCATGTCTACGGGTACCTCTATAGGTCCCATAGTGGTAATGCCGAAACAGACCGACTCTTCTTGGCACTATGGGTCAGCCGATTGGGATGGGATGCGGTCTTTCTTTATATCCTACCCTTGGGGGCAGGTTTGCTGCTCGCCGGACGATCCTAAAGTAGTTGCGGATTCTGTCGCTGATGTGGTACTTCAGGGTATGGAACTTTTTATTCCTTCCGCTGTGGTGCCCATTGGAGGCAAATCTCACCCATGGTTTGGTCGCTCCCGTAAAATAGCATCATGCTATAAGCAGGAGTACTACCAAGCCTTGGCTGACGCATCAACGACTCACCGGCCCATACAGCAAAGGAAGAAGTTGATCTGCTTAGCTCTTTCTTTGCGTCCAACTCGACTCTCGATGACGGGGGGAGTACGCCGCCGACCATCCCGCGGTGTGAGTGCTCCATGACGAAAGTGCAGTTCACACAACGCTCGGTTCGCACAGCAATCCTCTCACTGGACATCCACAAGTCGAGTGGGCCTGAAGGAATCCCCCCAATTGTGCTGAGGACATGTGTTCCAGAGTTGGCACCGGTTTTAACGCGTCTTTTCCGGAACTCCTACTCCCAAGGCGTAGTCCCAAAATCATGGAAGATGGCTTTCGTCCACCCGATCCCTAAAAAAGGTGACCGCTCAGACCCGTCCAATTACCGGCCTATCGCCATCACCTCCTTGTTCTCCAAATTAATGGAGTCCATTGTAAGCTGCCAGCTCATGAGGTACCTTCAGGATCACCAGCTGCTTAGTGATCGCCAATACGGTTTAACCATGGTTGATCAGCTGGTAATCTTTCGGTCTACCTAACTCATAGATGAGCGGAAGCAGGAGAGTCCAAGGGGGAGGCATTAGCCGTCAGTTTGGACATTGCGAAGGCCTTCGATCGGGTTTGGTACAAAGCGCTTCTTTCGAAGCTCCCTAATTTTTTTTTACACTAATTCACTTTATTTCACTCCGAAGCTTCGCTTGTCTCGCCGAATTCAATACTTCCACGATCGCACCTTGCAGCGCCTATAAATACATATTAGTACCGAATCATCCAGAACATTCAAGTAAATACGCGCACCAATCGACAAAGCGCCGAAAGTTCGAGAGTCAGCTTCCAGAAGCTTAGTTCTTCGTTTCGACAATAGATGGCGCTGTCGGTTGAAAGATTAGTGATGTCATTTTCTGGAAAGCTCTCCCCTCGCTCCGTTGCCCGACACTAGATGGCGCTAGTGCCAGATGTCAACTTAGCCGCGCAACACTGCCCCCTCCTAAAACATGCTTGTCCCGAGCATTATCGACCCCATAATAACGCGCCAGGTGATCCACATGGACAATCTTAGGAGTACCTCTTGCGCCCTTCTGTATCCGATAGGTTACATCGTTGATCTTGGTCACAATCCAGTACGAGCCGTCCTATTTAGCTTGAAGCTTAGGAGATTTCCCTTTGCTGCGGACCGGATTGTGCAGCCACACTAGTGAACCTTCGACGAACCCTTTGTTGTTCATTTTGCGGTCATACCGGGTTCTCATCTTTTCAGACATTTGCTGGTCCAATTATCTGACGTGTTTATAAATGTCATTTATTTTGTACCGCGAGTCATTTGCATAATCGGTTATACTGCGTGGGGCATCAGGTGGTATCCCGGCGATCAGGTCTGCAGGCAGCCGTAATTCTCTTCAAAAGTTTGCGAAAGCTGGTGTCACTAATGAACTTTCGTGAACAGTGCTTCGATATGACAGCAAAAACGGTTGTATGTGCTTATCCTAATCTCGTTGCCGGTTGTCTACAACTTTTGCTAGGTACCTCTCCAATGTCTGATTAAATCGTTCTACCATTCCATCAGATTACGGGTGATAAGAAGTCGTTCTTGTTTTATGAGTACCCATAACTCGGCAAGTTTCCTGGAATATTTGAGACTCAAAATTCCTTCCTTGATCGCTGTGAATCTTTAAAGGTACTCCAAAACGACAGAAGACTTCATGAACTAGTTTATCAGCAACTGTTGAAGCTTCTTGATTTGGAATGGCGAAAACTTCTGGCCACTTAGTGAAGTAATCCATCACAACCATGAAATACTTGTTACCGCTTTCACTCTCCGGAAACGGCCCCGCCACGTCAATGGCTATTCTCTCCCATGGTGCACCAACATTGTACAACTTCAATGCACCTCTACTATGAGTCTGAGGTCCCTTTACAGCCGCACAACTTGTACATTTGCGACACCAGTCCTCGACATCGTTTCGACAGTGGACCCAGTAAAACCGTTCTCGGATCTTCAGTAGAGTTCGTTTAACTCCCAGATGACCTCCTGAATAATCATTATGGTACAGCTGTAGAACATCAAGTACTTTAGCTTTAGGGACAACCATTTGCAAATGACGGCTGTCTCCCCGAACATTTTTTCATTTACGGCACAGAACTCCCTCCTCCTCCTCCCACAAGTTTCAGCTTCTGACAGGCGGTTGTCATGCTGAGCAACCCTATCCTGCACCTCCTTGATCTCCTTCCCGTAGGTAGCGTGAAGGTCCTTCATGAGGCTTCAGCTCTTCCAACCGACGGGCCTGTTCCTCTTGTCCGTCTCGCAGCTGCTCTTCCAAACGACGGGCCTGTTCCTCCTTTCGGCGAGCCTGTTCCTCCTGTCGGTGAGCCCGTTCCTCCTGTCGGCGAGCCTGTTCCTCCTGTCGGCGAGCCTGCTTCTCCTGCTGCTCTTTCAACCAACGGGCCTGCTCCTCCTGTCGGCGAGCCTGCTCTTGCAGCATCACCATCAGAGCACCTAAATCAGGTGTTGCAGATGTATGAGCTACTGACGGGCCTGCAGCCGGCGGCTGGCCCTCCGACGTCTGCGGCGTTGCACCACCAAATCTTCTTTGGTCCGTCTCCTGCTGGCGTTGACTTCGAGTACGGACACCCTCCGTTTCCTCCTTAGGTAAAATTGGCACGATTTTATCCCACTTCTGACAATATTATATTTTTACGTGGTAAAGTCACGTGCAGCTATATTATATTTGTAGCACGAATGGGTCTGGGTCGGTCTCTTACAGAATATCGTACCTTAACCGTAGACTCTAACTGGAAACGAGGTCTTCCATCTTAGTCTTCAGGGGAGAAAACGCATCTGCATTTTGATTATTAATAAGCGTAAATGTAGATATCCACGGGTCACAGCATCCACTTACCATCAGATTCGCTGTGTGTTCGCTTGTCACTCTTATTCTATAAAAAATTATATAGGGAACATTCCTTTAGTGGAGTTAATTTATAGACACTAAAAATACCACATTATTTAATGTTAAGAGCAAAAGTTATGTTACCTTTGTCGCACTAAGTCCCCTCGTAGCGCATATTTAGTAAGTAGGCAAAAAGTAATTTTTCCCTAAACATTATATTGCAAAAGCATAGCACTCAGGGAATTTCCAGTAATATACAACTTTTATAAGAAACTTAGCGTGCGAACTGTAATTTCATGTTACCAATAGGAAATTCTTGAAAACCGCTCAGGGGTAGAATGTTTTCAAATATATAAAATAAAAAAAATTACTGTATAAAAGCTGTTGGTAATTTTATACTATCACAGTCACCTCGTTTTTTGGCTCTAGAAAATCGAAAATCATCCGATTTCGATGATTTTTTAAAATCTTAATTATTACGGTGGATTTACGAAAAAAATTACAAGAATAAAAAAAGGAAAACGAATATATCGTTTCAAGGCTTTAAATGTTCACGAAAATGCATTTATTCACGTATAATTGTTAATAACTTTTAAATAATCAAAAGAAGTTGTTATACTTTTTTCATAATATACAAAAAACGAATATTAAAAAAAATAAAAAAAATGTTTGTTTATTAATTTTTTATTATAGTGTAAGATCGAGTGATGCGAGCTCGGGGTTTAGGGCATCCCGACTCGGAAAAAATTAAAAAATGAAGTCCCGCTTCGTTCGATCTTACACTCAATAAAATCCAAAATAAAGAATTAATAAACAAACATTCTTTCATGTTTTCACTAGAAAAAAAGACGCACCATCGTCCATAATACGACACGTGTTGTCGTGCAGAACTTGCTTGACGTGCTGAAGCTCGGCGGTCAGGTGTTTGCTGTCACAGATCCCTCGTGCCCTCTGTAACAAAGATTTGCCCATGGTAGCTAATTGTGAAGGATGGTGGTGAGATTCACCGTTTAAATACAAACCGATATTTCTGCACGACAACAAGCTTCGGGTCCCGCGCCTACGTCACAGTGACGCCGGCCACAGTCGAGCGTGTGCCTGCTGTACTACCATATGTCAGAGGTGTCAGACAAGATTGGCTACATCTTGAAGCGAGCTTCTACTAGGCTGCACTAAAAGTATCGGAAATGGAATATTTCCACTGTTCCTGTCATATTAAAATCTTTTTAATTGAAAAATCCTTGGTTTTAAAAATCGAATACCATTTATTTATTTAAAAAAATATTCTCGGTCTTATCACAAGGTTTTGTCAAACTTGTTTAGTCGTTGAGAAAATGGAATTGACTCGAGAAAATTCAGGAGCGATGATTTATTATGACTCGAAGTGGTTTAACACAAAAACAGTGTATTGACCGGATGATTTCTGCATTTGGTGATGAAGCCCCATCCAAAATCACAATTTATCGCTGGTTTGCTGAATTTTAACGTTGACGTGTCAAGCTGCAAGTGATGATCCCCGTCAAGGTCGTCCAAAAACTGCAGTCACCCAAGAAAACGTTGATGCAGTGCGTAAGCTGATTGAGGAAGATCGACATGTGACATACCGCGAAATTCAGGCAACTTTAGACATTGGCATGAATCCAATACAAATAATCTTGCATGAACAATTAGGTGTAAAAAAATTGTTTTCCCGAAGGATACCTCATTCTCTTTGTAAAGAGCAAAAAGTTGCTTGCGTTACTTGGTGCGTCAGAACTCTCGAAAGATTCCACGCACAACATCGTATCAGGTGACAAATCCTGGATATACGCGTACGAACCCGAAGCAAAAGACCAGTCACGAGTTTGGGTGTTCGAAAATGAGTTAAAGCCAACAAAAATTGTTGCAAAAAAATGGTGGCCACGTTTGTCTCCAAAACCGGCCATATTACGACTATTCCTCTTGAGGGACAAAGAACGGTTAATGCAGAATCGTATGCTAGCATTTGTTTGCCACAGGTCGTTTCTGAACTCCGTAAAGAGAACTGCAACCTCTGCATCATCCTCCATCACGACAATGCGAGTTCTCACACCGCACACTGAACAAAAGAGTTTTTAGAGCAAGAAAACATAGAATTATTAGACCATCCGCCGTAAAGCCCTGATTTAAGCCCTAATGATTTCTATACTTTCCCTAAAATAAAGAATAAATTGCGTGTACAGAGATTTTCATCACCTGAAGAAGCTGTGGATGCCTACAAAACGCCCATTTTAGAGACCCCAACTTCCGAATGGAATGGTTGCTTTAATGATTGGTTCCATCGTATGGAAAAATGTGTCACATTTCACGGAGAATACTTCGAAAAACAGTAAATACATTTTTAAATAGTAATGTTGTGTCACTTCCTTAATTCCCGAAATTTTCAGTGCCGCCCTCGTATTAAAACATTCTACAAGCCGCCGAAGAAGATTAGTCAGTTCCTACCACCTGTCAAGTATCATATTACTCTACAAGATGCAGGAGTGTACAAGCTTGATTGTGAATGTGGTATCTCTGATATAGGACAAACAAAAAGATCAATTAGAACCCGCGTCAAAGAACATATAGCTGATGTGAAGCATCAACGTTCCGGGAAGTCTGCAGTTTGTGATCAATACTTAACCGATTTTCAGCAAATTTGCACACCGTGTGCAGGTTGGTCCAACTTGAGAAATAGGATAGTTTTTTTTGCTCACGACTCGTAGGCCTCGATTGATCCACAATAATTTTTTTTGCTAATTTAAGGATTTTTAATAGGAAATGATAAAGGGTCGTAGAAAAGTGCAGAACAACGTCTGCCTGGCAAACTAATATACACAAACACACACATATATATATATATATATATATATATATATATATATATATATATATATACTACCTGCGTAGTGATGTGACAAATAATGGTTTTTAGTCGATTTTTATTACGTTAAAACAAGTGCCCCGATGGTGATATAAAATATAAGTTATAAGAGATACTATCGTTATCCACTATCTGCTGGCTGGCTGGTATTGAAATCCACCAAAAACTCCGTAATGTGACGCATCAACGTATTGTAAAGAATTTTTAAACACATAATAATAAAGTATATGTTTAGTAGCAAATGTAGTAGTAGTAGTAGTATATACTTTATTGTACACCACACATATACAACGAATAAATACATTACAGAGAAAACTTAACATATACGTATGTACAATAAGGCGGTCTTATCGCTAAAGAGCGATCTCTTTCAGACAACCTTTGGGCTAAGGAGAAACTGGAATTAAGAACAGTAGGAGGTGGTGCGTTTTATATTACACTTACATTCTAATATCTAAATAAACTAAACTATATTTTGTTTAGTTTATTTAGATATTAAATAATGTATTGATTGTACTTTAATCAAATGTATTGATTAAAGTTGAAACTTATATCCATCAAGTTTTTTTTGTATCGAAGTAAAAATATTTTTCGTGACACATGATGCATTGCTGTTTCGTTTTACTCAACGATTACTACATATGACTGACAGGATTCATACGAAGCGTACACGCCTTGCTTTACGTACACGTTTGATTATTAAAACCGAAGGCAACATGAGCACGTAAAAATATACAAAAACAACGTTGGGTATATTATGATCATCCCAAGACAATTCGAACCTTTCACCGTTTATCCGTTAAAATATATCATAAAGATAATTATATCTCCTCATAACTTAACTATAGTTTTGTTTAGTTTATAATATTATGATTTAGGTTCCGTTGACACATAGTACTGTAACTGTATCCATATAAGAAATGCAGCTTACTAACATCTAACCGTAGCTTTGCTGGCGTCATATAAGAAAACACTTAATGATTATATTTACGTGGCATTTTTAATTTTCACGTGATATTCGTGATGTTAGCGAAATTTAAAATAAAAACGAAAGGAATTCTTCATTACCAGGTGTCCTGAGGTACCAGAACCCTGATATATAGAGAAAGCCTCCCTGAGCATCCACGCTCAAGCTTCGCATGTCTATGGGTGCCTCTATAGGGTCCCAAAGCAGTAATCCCAAAACAGACCGATTCATCGAATACGTTCAAATGGCTACAGATTTCTTACTACAACAGATCACATCCACAGAAATCGTGATACTTGGCGATTGTAACGCCCGCCACGCTGAAGGGTTGACCGATCATGCGACGAGATCTGTTATATGTATAATATATACCTATATGTGTGTGTAACTTTATCTGGGCATATGGTCGGACATAACTGGTTACTGCGCCTACATAGATCGACGCAGATGTGGAAGATCATACCTTCCCTGTTGAATCCTCTGCTGACCTCTCATCCACACGGAGATCGGGATTCCGGCGAAGCCTCTCTCGGCTCTTCGGATCATCATGTAAACCGGAGTATGGTGCCATTCACGCTTAATTTGCGGTTGCGCTCTGCACGCTGCTGCAGTGTTTGGCATTAAAGGTCGGTAGATTGGGACGGAATGTGATCGATATTTGCATCCTACCCATGGGGCCATTCTGTCACTCATGTGATGCTGTAAGAAATGGAACTACTAACTAACTTTATTCCATCATTTGTGGAATCAGATCTCAACCATGATTTTATCGCTCCTATAAGACTGAGTTCTATCTGCTCCTATAAGTAGGAGTATTTTCAGACCTGGTCTGATACTTCGGCGGCTCGGAATGTAAGCACCAGTAGGCTTAAAAATAGGTATAACTTCGCCTATAGGTCCTTCCAAATAGTTATTGCCAAATCAAAATAAGAGCACATTGGTAGAATTGGCGAGAAATTAGTTCGCCTTCTTTCGAGAATCCGTGATTTCTGATCTCTAGCCAAGGCTGTTCAAGGGAATTTTTGGGAAACTCTGCACAGGGTGACGACTTACTGGCCCACGCTGCAAAAGAGAAAAGCCATCTTTTAGGCTCTCTTTTTGTATCCAAGTACACTTTCGATAAAAGGCCGAACGCGTCGCCGACCATCCCGCGGTGTGAGTGATCTATGCCTGAACACGCAGTGCTCAATACGTAAAGCACTTCTCTCCCTTGATATCCGCAAGTCGAGTGGGACTCATGGAATCCCTCCAATTGTGCTAAGGTTGTGCGCTCTAGAGTTGGCACAGTTCTAACGCATCTCTTCCGGTAGTCCTCCTCCCTAGGCGTAGTCCGAAATTCATAAAAGATAACTTTCGTATTCTAAAAAAAGTAACCGCTCTGATCCATCCAACTACAATCGCCTGAGGCCTATCGCCTCACCTCTTAGTTCTTCAAAAAATATGGAGTCCATTACTAACAGCCAACTCATGCGGTACCTTGAGGAGCGCCAGATTATTAGTGACTACCAGTACGGTTTCCGTCAGGGTCGCTCAGCTGACGAACTTCTTGTTTATTTAACACAGCGATAAGCGCAGGCAACCGATTTTAAGGTAAAGGTTTTGGCGGTTAGTTTGGATATAGCGAAGGCCTTCGATTGGGTTTGGCATAAAGCGCTAGTCCCGAAGCTTCCTCCCTATGGGCTTTCCGATAAATTATGCAATTGGATAGTTTATCGGGAGTAAACGGTATCAGCGAGGATAGAATCCGGGTTGCTGACGTACTGTGAAATTCACGGCGCTTGCTTGGGCACTAACAGACTATAAAATACGTCTATTTAAATATAGTATTTAAGTACATTGTTAAAACAATTTCAATACCACGGTATTGCAGTGATAGCTAAAGCCTCTGAGTACATAGTCCCTCCTGCAGTTCACAATCAAAAGATTGCTTTTAGTTAGTAAATTAACTATATAACACAACACCGTTGTAACATTCACTCTAAGTATGCCTGTAAAACTCAACGAGAAAGTGAAACTGCACACAGGAAACCGATGCTCTAGGGAAGACAAGTTGCGAGCTTCAAAGCTATGTCTTTTACTTTGCATTCTCCCTAAAGATAATTGCATACTGGTTATTTCACTTCGTGATTTATGTAAGTTTATGAACATTTGTATCTAACCGAGACAAATATTTTAATAATTTCCAATTTGGATGTGGTTGTGATGGGTCCAATATTTGTAAGTCCAAATTTCAACATATCTCCACGTTTTGAGGTCCAATAAGTCAGATTATACTATTTTAGAAGTATGTCTGTGTGTTGTGTGTATTATTGGTGGTTTTTTGTCTTTGAAAACTATAGTCTTACATCGCATAATCAATACGATTATTTTAAAAATAATACCTGATTAAGGTAATGGCGGAGTAAGAGACCCATTATTATCTTGTGGTTGCCGTGAAAGGAGACCATAAGAGTTGCCAAAAAATATGGTTTTCCACAGATGACTGTTTAACTACGATGTTTACGCTAGGCGTAAAATAACCAGAGCGGTTCCTTTTATAAAACTTAAGCGACACACGAACTTCCGGTCCACCTGATAGTAAGTGGCTTCTGCAGTCCGTGGGCACTTGCAACAAATTTGAGACAAAAAAGATTACGTAAATCCTTTGTCACTTCGGAGAACTAAGATTGTATGTCACATAGCTTCTATTATACCAATACTGCTATTTGGCAACAGCAAGTGTATGGTATCCACTAAGACGAACCCCTAGACAGAAAAAAGAGTCCTACGAACAAACAAAATAAAGAAAACAAAGTAGAATCATTTTTAACCCCCGACGAATAAGAGAGGAATTATAAATTTGACCGCTGTGTGTGACTGTCTGTGTGTATGTCTGTGGCACTGTAGCTTTTACACGAGTAAACCGATTTGGGTGCAATGTTTATTATTTAAAATCAGGTTTTACTACATATTTACTACATTTATAACATAATCCTATTCCTATACATTTGAATTCTGGCCCTAACACTATAGTGTCCAAATCTTATTTAAATCTTACTAGACACTAACTTACACTGACACCCACTCTAGTAGACAGTAAACTCGTCTAGCATTTTGTATCATGTAAGTGGTTGATATCACGATCTGGTTAAAACTTTGCTCGTCATCAAAATTCGACTCTAGATATTTAACATTTACAAAAAGTGTTATTACGGATTGACCCAAAGTATGTTACTGTACAGTTACAATGGTGTATATATATTTTCTAGACTAAAGTGCTTACAACCTAGAGCCTTATAAACAACATATGGGATATCGATCATACGTAGATCTATAATTAATAAAAAAGTTATTTCTCGTATATAATATATGTAATTTTATCAACCATTAATTTATTACAGCAAGTAAATGTGCTGTTCAGACAAAGTACCCTTAACCTCCTTTTGACATATACTGACGAACCTTAATTTATAATTTTTTAATATTTTTTCGAATTGCTCTCCAATAATCGAAAGATTAATTTACATGAATTACATCGTTTGTAATTAAAACAGCAATTAAAGATGTGTTCAGAAATTTAAATTGTTGAAAGGGGGTCGCAGTTTTAAATTTTATTAATGTAATTAGTGCACGAATTTAATGGCACTAAAGCTTTATGCGAGTCTTTTGAATAGGAATACCTTAATTATGAAAATGAAAGCAGCTATGTTTGACCTATTTTTATTCAATATGAGAGCGTTAGTAGCATGGACACTGGATTCTTTGAAATAATTACATATTTACTACGTGATGTCAATTGAAGAAAATTTGATGAAGAAACCACCATGATGTCCGAGAAAATAAAAAAAATTCGAAGACATAAAATATTTATTTATTTATACACATATTATATGACATTATCACAATAACATACACATTTTTATACTCGCTGATATGAATATCAATAGCAAGTGTACATAACATTAACTTGTTGAGTCATGCAACTTAATTTTGGATTAATTTGAAGTAAAAATAATATCCGATCAATACAATATAATGAAAAATTATTCAAGTAAATTAGGAAAACTCTATTGAAATAATAAACATGTTCGGTTATTGGGGAAGAACATGATAGATATTGTACTCCCTTCAGGAGTATGCACATTTTGTATTAAAGTATAAAATAAAATAAATACGCCAACACTCTCAGTGGCTGTACCAAGACTTTAGCAGTAATCAGAGGAATTTAACATAAGAAAAGTAACTGAAATTAAAACCAATAACAACTTTATGTTTCGACATAAGAAATTTAAAAGACGTTTTTAGCTGATGATGTGGTTATTATTTTATTTTAGTTTCCTGTAAACTGCATGTGCACAAAATGAACGACTATCAGGGCTATCGGCTTCGCTGATAAAAGAGTTATAATCGTAACGGGCACCTATCTCTATAGTAATTCCAAGAACACGAAGCACTTGTAACTGTATGCATCTTACTCGTATATCTTAGCTATGTCACGAACGAACTACGAGTAACTGTATCTGTAGCATCTTATGTCTGAGGTATATCACGAACGAACCAACTGCTTTTTCATTTTTCTGGGAAACCTTATTTGATACTAAAAAGTCTATGGGCCACAGCATCCACTTATCCTTAGATGGATTTTATGCTTGTTTTTCATTCTTACACAATCTTATATATAAAAATCAATTTCTGTCCATCAGTCTCTCTAAAACTCGAAAACGGCTACAACGATTTTGATGTTTGTTTATTTGTATATTTGAGTGGATCCCGGGTTGGACTAAAACCTGAATTGGATCTGGTAGGTGGCGCTGTTGTCGAGATCCAAAAATAGGGTGGATAGCTAGTAAAAAATATAAATCTATTTTCATCTTAAACCAATGATTTCAAAAGGAAGGATAGGCCCATCTAAATATTTTGCTCATAACTTTTTCATACAAGAAAAGTAGCGTGTCTGTCATAATAAAAACTTCATATTAAAACGACGTAACCTGGGTCGGATTTCGTAGTATAATTATCCTAATTGTACCATTATTTCATAGTTTGTAGTATATAGTATCGTAATAATACTAAGCGAAATTACCATAATTTTACCTAAATGTCAACTGTATTATTATTGGGTCGTTTTACATTTTAATATTAACCCTACGATATCGAGAATTTCTATATTGTTCATGAGTACCGCGTTTTTTTTTAAATAAAATTAGAATTAGCTCCCTTTCTGGTCAATCGATGCTCGATCGATGCATTTATGTTGCATCCTTGATACAACCTCTATGCTTCGGAAGCCATCGGTTTGAAAACAGAATTTCAAAATATTTAATGAATCAGATTTTCAGATTCAATTAAGCAGATATGGTTTCTTTTGTACTCTTTTCATTTTACCCTTATTGAATATTAAATATATTAGGTACCAATATTCAAAATTTAACTTACACCAAGTTCTTAAACAATAATTAAACAGAAATAAAAATAAAACCGTCGAAAACCGAAACGTATAGATAAGCTATACGTGTGACGCCAAAATCCCGGCATATTGGAAAAAAGAAACATGAAACGTCAAACGTTATATTTTATTTTAATTGTTTAATTTTACTTTCCTTGTACAATATTTTTGAGAGTCTCAATCCAACCCTGTCCTAATCTTGGTAACGAAACTAAACTAACTGTAAAATAAAACGTTAAAAATGCTTTTATGTTATTTATCGATGATACGATATTCCATGTTTTTTTAAATCTTTGTATCGTAATTTTTGCATTCTTTTACCACGCAACTAGTACATATTTATAACAGGCAAATCTGTCCAGCGCGTGCACCACTGTAGACAGATTCGCGTAAGCCCCAAACTGTAATTTTAGGGCCAGCGCACTGGTCCGTTTTAGTTGTTCGGTCGGCCCGGTCCTTACGCTAGTAATATATAAGTCAATGTCTTAAGCAGCAAGACTTATCCATATACTCACAAGACAATACCAGGATAGCATGAAATTTATGGATTGGAAACCATGTCATTAATTTCATTGTTGCTTCCTCAGCTTTTTTTTACTGCCCTTTTTATTACTATTTAATCTTGTAATGTCTTTACGGTTCCATTAAATTTTTGTATAAATATATTTTGTAGTAGTCTAGAGATATTTTATATTCCATTAAATATCTAAAACCCTATGAAGAATTTTCTGTTATAGTAAACGGAAAAATGACAGATTATTTTAGGGTCTTTAATAAAAAATAATTTCGTAATTTTTGTTTTAATTAAAAATTACACATCGACATAGATTGTTCATACTCTTTAATTATATTGTCAAAGTCTTGAATTAAAATGTCAATGTCTCGGTGTGAGGTCCCATGTTCTTTACAAGTGTTCGTAAAGTTGTTGTTTCGTCGTCAAAATTGGCGGGAAATCTCTCAAAGATTTTTACTGTAAGATGTCCCAGGCATGCTCGATAGGATTTAAGTTGGGCGACAGTGCGGGCCAATTCAAAACTTGAATATCGTGTTCTCTTAGAGCAGCCGATATCAGCCGCGCCGTATGGAAAGGAGCATTATCGTGCATGAGTAGAAATACCTGGCCCATTGGGATTCTGTGTGGGACAATAACAGGCATTACTATCTTCTCGTGGTATTTTTGTGCAGTCATGCCGCCTTGGATCCAAACGAGCTTAGTTCGTTTGCCAAGACAAATACCTTCTGATTATCCCGCCTTGGTATGAGTGGACCTACTGAAGGTACTGTAGACAGCTAACTCTCCCTTAAGTTCTTAAAACGTCTGTTCTTCGTGAATCCGGATAAAATACAAACCTGGACTCATTGGTGAACAGCACCAAGAACCATTGTTCGTCTCTCCATGGTAAATGCTCCCGAGTCCACGAAAGCCGCCGACCACAATTGCTACGTCACAATGCTGGAATACGTAGCAGTCTTCGAGCATGAAGGCCAACTGTCTCTGCGTAGTATCACGAGACCCACCCTTGTGCCGTTCTTTATTTTATTTTATTCGTTACTTACAATTCTGCAAATTTAAAGAATAATTTAAATTTGCAGAATTGTAAGTAACGAATTGCTAACAATTTTGCAGCCGTATTTGGTTTTTTTCTTTGGTATTTTTAATTACATTTTTAAATTTTGCAAAATAGAATAAAAGAGATTTGAATCGGTATACAAACTTTTTACGGAAACTAGAAAGATTCTAAAAAATCGTAAATAATCCAGAATTACAGTGTCCTTGCATTCTGTTGATGTGTTTATATTTTGAATAAAACTATATCTACGGATTCTATTGCGTTCAATTTACTTATTTCAACTTACTTTTAATTCATGACGTTTCGGGCGCTTTACAGCACCCATGGTCACGGGGTGTGGACTAAGATGTTTGACAACCCAATGTCATAGTTAACCTGGCTACCTTTACCTGTTTATATCTTTGTAATATTGTATGTATGACGTTACAGGCTGTGGCCGTGTTCTGCCCGGGGAGCGGCCAACACTCCGTGTGATAGTCCTTTCTTAATCCTGGTCACGACATCATCTTGCATACCACATTTATATCTTGTCACGCAATTTCTCACCCTGTCATTCAGATTCAACCCTAGCATACTCCTTAAAGACCGCATTTCTACAGCATTTATTCCACTTTCATGCTTGGTTTGTAATACTCTGCCTATTTATATTCTTCAGACCTGAACACAACATTTAAAGCCCCGGAAAGTGCCGGCAGAAATAGATATAAGGCTAATACTTTCCTAGGCAGATTCCTACGTAGAAAAGGAGTCCTACAACTTAGTTTATCCTACCACCTAGTAGTCATTATCATCAGATAGAGAGTTAACTCACTTATGTCACTCTCATGTCAAAAACATTTCACGTTGGCAGTTATCTTCTACAATCTCTAGGAAGTAATATTCTTAGTGAACCAAATATATAGCCCAAACGAAGAAATCTTTTTTTATACAATGAGGATGACAAACGAGCACATCTATCATCTATTTTTATTCTCGGTTATCAAGCGAAATGCGTATCCATTGCCGATAAGGATTAAGATGGAATGTCTCGTCAGTCAAGAGGATCTCCGGTTCTCTACACTCACTATATGAAACACAGCACCATTAAGCTGCTATTTACAACGCTGTGTGATTTGGTTACAACCTGGCTCTACCATGTTAAAAGTCGACAGTCTACTGTTATCCTCAACGGTATTGTTTCGAGAAGTAAGTTTCTTTTAAACAAGGGATCTCAATAAATCAGTGCTCAAATGATTGAAGTTTTACTCGAGCTACTTACTTTAAGACTTTTTTGCAACTGAACGACAAGCTATCCGAACAAACCAGAGAAAATTTTACCCCCATTTGTATTTTACGTTAGAAAGTTACCGGTGTTAGGAGGGTGAGTAGATAAAATTTAACTACGTTCTGTAACGTACATATGCCGAGAGATAAAACTACTCTATTAATTTGCTATGCATAAAATATTTGAAAAAGGTGATGTAACGCGACTCAGACGCATGATATAAGTGAGTAAAACTGCGGGGCGCAGCTAGTTCATTTATATTTGGCACGCTATTCTATATATTTTGCATTCTTCATCAGTCCGCAAAAGTTCAATGCTGGACATGGCCACCTCCCTTCCCTTTACAGAGAGTGCTCTTGTGCTTGAGCATACAATTGGCACTAAAATTCTGTCCTACGCAGATGGTTACTATCTGTTAATACTGGCCGCCGGGACAGAAATTTAATTTAGAAGACACTATAGGTAGGATTTATGTTAATTGTCTTTTTTTCTGCGGATCAATGATCGCAGTGCCAGACGTCTCTCTTGCTTGACGCTGTTGTCCGTCGCCAAACAGAGTAATTTAAGTCTGCCTTAAACGAAACAATTACACTGCCATCTATCGGTGTCCATAAAATTTTGGCATTTCACATAGTTGCCCTTCACTCTGCCCTACACACAAGACATCCATGAGCTGAAATAGTGTTTTGGAGAGTCTTCCATAAACAAACAATAAATATATATGATCGAGACAATTACATCACTCTAATTGACATGCGAGCACAACTAACTTTAACAAGTAAAAAATCTAACAATAACTTAAGCGAAAATAATAAAATTAATCTAAAGTAATGAACGAAACTGATGAATTGGTATGTGCTGGAGATATACCATCTCCTCATTTCTTCCAGTGTGTGTCAAAAAAGGCAAGTATGGGAAATGTCAAGAAAGTTCACATGGCTTCTGCTTGCTGCTACTATGCTATTTAGTAGAGCAGTTGAGATTGAAATTCAGAGAAATAAAAGGCACACCTATACATTCCCTTATTCACGGGGATTAATCGTAGTACTTAATGAAGAAACCAATTAAATATAATAAAAATATTAAAAAGTATATTTTCCTTAATTAAAAGAACTCTGCTAATAAAGCTTTATTGTTACCTGTTTCTAATTCAAAAAATAAAAATTCAATTTTAATATATTTTTTGTTTTTATTTAAAAATAACATAAATGAAGAAACTTAAAGGCTTTCTTTATTTAAAAAGGGATGTTTTCTATCTTTTACTGTTACCTTTATTGTATACGAAGTATTAGCATATTTTTTGTAGAGTTAAATAAAAGGGGTTTCTTTTACATTATAATTCAGAAAGAGAAAGCTCGGCTAGCCTTTATATTACACGAACAATACTTTTCTTTATATAACAATTCACTAATGCAGTGGCGAAGTGTTTGATTGCTATCTTTGGGCCTTCAAATAGGCTTCCCGCCATCGAACTACATATAATAAGAATTACCTCAATGCCCCCGGACGGAATAAGTGTTTGTATGTATGTTTTACCAAAAATATGGTTTTATGTAGGGATGTTTGCTCAATTTCATGTATAAAAAAGACATCCACGATTTAAGAGAGAATAGAATAGAATAATTTTTATTGAAGATTTTTATGAAGGTCACATGTAATTCTTATTGATAGTTATTTTTACTTTAGTTTGAGCTTGGGTGTGTTAGCGTGGTTTAGGTTGACGCCTTTTTGTAACCAACTTCAAACAAACGAGACTACAAGTGCGTTATCACATATAAAGATTAAGATGTAATCTCTCACAGCCTGTTATTATTCTGGCTCTCTATACTCTACAGATCGGAATACAGCAGTGCACGTACTGCTGCTTGACAGTCTTACCTACCAAGATGGAGCTGCTCGTCTTCTTCGGTCTTAACATTTAGTTCGTACCCAATAAATAATATACAAATAGACTGCTGCATAAATTTAAATAACAACTCTCTCAAATACACTGGACCTCGTTAATGAAGTAAAGTAAAAACAGTAAACGTAAATAGCCACGCGTTCCGAGTTGTGTGAGTGTGTGTGTGTGTGTGTGTGTGTGTGTGTGTGTGTGTGTGTGTGTGTGTGTGTATGTGTGTGTATGTGTGTGTTGTTATGTCCTCCATACCAAATTTCGGTCACGGAAAATGTCATTAATTTTTGGCCCGACCTGGGATTGGAACCCAGGACCTCACGATCAGGAATCGCACTACTACAAACACTAGACCAACGAAGAAGTCAAAGTAAAAAGAGTCTTATGACCGTATATATTTATATGGTCATAAGACTCCTTTTATACCCAGTAAATCGTGTGTTTTGGGTACTTAACGTCTTACATATTTTTGCGGCAAATAGCGTGCTTTCTTGTGTTCCTTTCTGAAGGGTATATACAGGATGTAAGTGTAAACACCGTTGTCCTTGAAACCATGCATAATGGGCATATGTAAAAGCCTAGAGAACATTTCATCTTAGCCCTCAGAGGTCGCAACGCATTTGTAGCCTTTATTGTAGTTGGCTGCAGGTTTCTGAGGACAGCAGCTACAGTCTCTTTTGTGGTAGACTGAAAAGACGTTTATAACTTGTTTTATATTCAAAAAAAAAAAACTTTTTTATCCCCCAAGCAATAGTATCTTTCTGGCCTCTTCTATTGTTGAGTTTAAGACATGAATGAAACGAAGAATGAGAAGATACAATAGAAAAAATTTGGTTTACTTATTTATTAAATTAAAATAATCCGTAAAATTACTTTTTATTCAATACAACTAAATTGGTTTAAAATATTCATCATGTAGAGGTAACAACTTAGCCTTTGTTCTAAATTATATTTTATGTGCACAGATTTTGCTAGTCAGAAATACGCTACTGCAGAGTCAGTGAAATATATAAAAGCCAAGTTTATTCATTTTCTCAAACCGCATCTTACACTCCGTGACTCTGTTGCTAGGAATAAAATGTTTATATTAAGCAACTTTTCACAAACATACTCGTATTTCTTATAATACACCTCACATATAAGTAATTTAAATATATTTAAGTATCATTCTTTATGTTTGAAGTTACTTTTATTGTAAATATTAATTAGAAAAACATACAATAAAAATAAATGCCACCGTTGAGATGCACTTGAGAGAGACTACAGACTTCCCTGTAGAAAGTGAGACATAAAATAGGAATACTCTTATATTTTTATATTTAAAAATACTTTAGAACCTGCATAGTAGAGGTTATCAAGCATGAAGTCCAGATAGTTGCCATTTCTACAGATATCTTATACGTGGTAGAGCCATGCTGCAACTATATTACGTTTTTAGCACAAATGCGTCGGCTCGACCGGGGTAGGATCACGCTCTCATAGAATACCAGCGGTTTCGTCTCATCTTCGTGTTTTTGGAGTTTATTTGAATTCACTCCTTAAATCACAGAATAGCGGCGTAAAATAACAGCTTATTACTGCTGTGTTTCGTATAGTGAGTGTAGAGAACTGGAGACCCTGTTACTGCAAACGAAGCATTCCATCTTAGTCCTCACGGGTAAAAACGAATCTAAATTTAGATTCTTAATCGAAGATAAATGTAAATGTCTATTAGGCACAGCAACCACTTACCATGAGGGAGACTCGTTTGTCACCGTTATTCTATAAAATAAAATAAATAAAATAACTTATTCATAATAAAAGACTGCTGAACCGATTTTAATAAATTCTTACTGAGCTTCTATTTTCCTTATTGTGCTATAAATTAAACCAGCCTTAACGTCTATACAATTATTTCTACGTACGTATACATAGATCATATATCAAGAATAACGTCCATGTCATACCTATGCCAATAGTTGTAGGGAGCACCCTACAACTATTGGCATAGGTGCTGCTAAGCTCGAAGTTTTTGACGAGTGTGTTTACCTGGGACAAATAGTCCGACTAGGTGAGTGCAACTTCGACCGAGAGGTCGTACATATTACTAAACATATTCACGTTAGGCATACCTACCTCTAAACTCGAAAACAAGATTGTTTTACCAGTGCGTGTTGCCAGTGATGAATTATGAATTTGAGAAGAGGTACTTCACTGTTGGCCGTATGAGGAAGCTCAAGGTCCCTCAAGATATGGAAAGGGCTATGACTGGAGTTCTCTGGGTGATAAATTTAGCTAATGAGGATATCCGTAGTAGAAACTGAGTGACTGACATAGCCCGACGGATTAGTAAGCTGAAGTGGCAATGGGCCGGCTATATAGCTTGCAGAACCGACAACCCATGGGGAAAAAGGTTCTCAAGTGGCAGTTTCATGCCGGTAGGTGAAAAGTAGTGCGACCCCCCACTGGATGGAGTGGCGTCTTGATAAGACATGCAGGAAGTTGATAGATGCAGGTTGACCAAGCTTTATGGCATTCCTTGGAGGAGGCTTATGTTCAACAATGGAATTGTGAAGGTCTGAAATGATGATAATGATGACATACATATAACTCGTAGGAATTAACTTGAGACCTGGGCCGATGACGTAATTGTCAATGTACGGTGTGCAAAATAATGCGTCGTAATATTTTTTTATTTGAAATTTTTGAGATTTGCATGAGATTATTAATAAAAACTTAGATTATTAATTAAAAATGTTCTGGCAAGGGGTGAAGTAATAAGTGATATACTGTTGCCATTTTTATATATTTTAAATATTTATTTTTTATAATATATATAATATTATTTTTAGTTAACGCGTCAAGGAAGGACAAAGAAATAAACATACACACTTTCTCATTTATAATATTATTAATTTATTTATTATACACTTTATTGTACTATAAAAAGTGTTACAGATTCGTACACAATAAAAATACAAAGCATAACAGGCGACCTTGTTGCTAAAAAGCAATCTCTCCCAGGCAACCTTAGATAAGCAATCTCGGATAAGCGGAACAGCACAAACTATGTAAAATCAAGGAATAGAAGTAAGGAATATTAATAAGGATTTATTATAATATTTATTATTCATTGTCACTGTATACGATCGGTTCTATTCCGTTCATTAGATCGTCCTCACTTTCACTCTCTGAGCTGGATTCTTCCCCTCCGAGGGATATAATTAATTCTCTCTGTTGGATTTCTCCAAGTCTATCACTCTCCCAGTATTCGTACTATAATCTTTCGATATGGTTAATTTCTTTCTTCCAATTGGAAGCCGTTATAGACTGTATTGCGTCTCTTGTCAAACCCTCTATTTCCCTTTCAAACTGGTTAACATTTTTAGCTGCCACCCTTTGTTTTATTAAGTTCCATATATATTCGATAGGGTTCAAATCACAATGGTAGGGTGGCAGCCGTAATACCTCGTGTCCATGCTCCCTCATGAGTTCGTCCACTATATATTTTTTGGTGGTTTATTGAGCAGTATTATATGGAACAGTTCCGGTTTCGTCATTTTTTCATCAAAAGGAATGTTGTTTTTCCGAAGCCAACTCTGCATCTCACCTTTCAGGGACGAGCTCACGGGTGGTTTTTCAGACTGAGTTGAGTGGTAGGGATTGTAGGGCATTGTCAATATCGACGAGACTGTTTTGAGGTAAGTTTGGGATTAGTTTTTCTGTCAACCACTTTTTAAAGTTTTTACTATCCATTTCGTGATGGTAGTCCCCGGC
This sequence comes from Parnassius smintheus behrii, assembly GCA_036936625.1. Taxonomy (NCBI): domain Eukaryota; kingdom Metazoa; phylum Arthropoda; class Insecta; order Lepidoptera; family Papilionidae; genus Parnassius; species Parnassius smintheus. The sequence continues at coordinate 8,556,720 of JAUPFT010000020.1, read as the reverse complement.
ATTACTTTTGCATTTGTAAAGCAATTCGGCACCAGGGATAAAGCCGTTTTCACCGCCAGCGTGCACCAATATCCACCGCTGTCCTGGATTATCATTTTTTCTAATGCTTTCGTCATTGTTATTTTGCCAGCATTTGCGCACGGTATAGTGGGAGTGAATCCATGTTTCGTCTAAATAAGTTACAACAATTACAACAAACAATTATCAAAAATATCGAACTAGAGTCGAGACGCGTATCCGTAACAAAAATGCTATCGGTACTGAGCGCGCACGGCCAACGCGGGACGCGGTGCGGGGAGTCGGGAAGGGAGTCGCATTCCAGCGGAGTCTCAAGTTAATTCGTATGTGTTGTACGTACACACTCCCACTCTAGAGACCTTGCAAAAGGGTGGACCATCTATTTTGTTTTGTAGCCGATAATAAATTAAAATCAAATGTTTTGAAATATATTTTATATTTTAATATTTTTATTAAATATTCATTAATAGTTTTCTATTGGAAATTTATTTTAATTGTGAAAATACAGAAGCATTTTTATTTTTTATAGAAAATGTTTTCATCCTACTGCCCCATAAGTATTGTTTTTCGCAAATAAGTAGGTACATGCTGCCACAGCTTCACAGGGACAAATACGGACAGAACAACAATCGAATCATCGAATCAATCTAATTCCTTTTCTTATTTACCCTTTATTCTATAAAACACTTAATAAAAAGTATTACAAAGGCGGACTCAATGCATTTTAGCATTTTTTAACAGTCAAACGAGTCAATTCTTGTATTTTTTATATGTAATTGGTCTCTCGGAAACACCTCTGACAATTTGAATGAAAAAACAATACCTAAATTTTTGTTTTACTAGTTTAGTTTATCTAGATAGGTTTCATCCCTGAAAAAACTATTTTTTTTTAAATCAGAGCAAAGCTCTTTTGCGTTTCGCGTATTATATACACTAATAGAACTAATAGAACCTATGACAGTAGCCTAATGGCAAGGCGCGGACCGCGAACTCAAAAAGGTCGTGGGTTCGAATCCGCCATTCGACTACTGGCTTGAACCACTCGTAACATAAGCAATTTAAGCTTACCACGAGTGGTTAAGGGGAATATTAGTAATGTTTATAGCATTGTTAATATTCTTTAAAAAAATATTAGAGGTCATGGTTAAAAATATATTTGGCGATAACATTAAATTTGTGATAATTTCTAGATGCTTCCATTAATTAAATCTCTTATGATTTAAATTTCTGTGGAATGTTATAAAGCTGTTGTCGTAGGTATCGATTTTATTTTTTGTGTCATAGCTATATTTAAAAAAAATATTTTTAACGTTTATGGGACCGCCATGTCACCTTTAAGAAAAAGAGGTACAGAGGCGTCGTTAGCTCTGGGAACCCAATGACTCAAGCCAATAATTATAATAGTTGGTCAGATAACTTCTCACAGATTATCAGCGTAAAGCAGCACCAAGCTGCTGATTTACGCTGATATTCTGTGTGAACGTGTTCCTTCCCCAGTAGCAGTAGTTTTTGGCATACACAGTAGAACATACTTAATTAAGTCTGTGAATGAAAAGTGTCCGTTGTCCAATTATTCATATTTTTTAATAATTTGTAATTTATGTACCGTACTACTGAAATTACTGTTATCTTTTATTTTAATTTTTACCCAAAACCACACGTTATAATTCTACTTTTAAGAAATCAGTTTTATCGAAGCCACATATTATTACATAAAAATCGTGTTTTTCATTGTATTATAGCATAAAAAGTTAAATGATGAATCTAATCTATAATCTAAATCTATGTAGTTAAATCTATATATGTATAAGTCAATAACTTGAGCACTTTATGTGAACTACATAGTTCGCAGTTCACTATTAATTTAATATGACCTTTTAGTTAAGCTATTTCTTTGTAGGAAATAATATCTAGGTACTTTTTAAAGACCATTTTTTCGTTTATGTTTAAAAAAAGTTTTTAATTGTTTTTATGCTACAAAAACTATAATACATAATCTTTAAAATTGAAATCTTATTTCTCTTCTTTCTTTATCTTTAATCAAAATCGAGTTTTTTTTAAGTCTACTCAGGTAAGTTGTGGAAGTTAAAACCCTCTCTGAAATGAAGGGAGGCCTGTGCCCAGCAGTGGGACGTATCTATATACAGTTACAGCCTATTCTGTAACTTTACTTTTGTATTTAGATCTAAAGTGATAGTATGGATACTATATAACTAGATATCATCAACCATCTTCTTCTACGCCATTTCTTTTTGATAACTCTATTCTTTGTGCACATTAAGAAAATAAACGAACATGTTGTAGATATATTGCCGCAGCGGCTAATTCTTCCACATCCATCTCGAAAAACGATTCGATCACAACTGAATGTTGCAATGTCGCATTCAATCATCGCATGGCCATCACGCTGGGCTAGCGCTGGCCCAGCGTGTAGAGGAGCTATTACAGCTTTACGCCAGCTTACTCATACTCGGTATCAGTGAATAAATATATGTTGCATCGGACGGTCGTGTGTTTATTTAACAATAATTGCCATACATTACTACTGATTTGAAAATGAAAACTAAGTCCTGGGAGAAATCAACAAGAAACCCAGTGGGATTTAAAAAAATAATAACAGCTTACAATCCTACTTTATGTTACACAATTAACAACAAAAAAACAAATTTGAAATAGCTTAGTAGCGATGACTTAATTCTCAAGGGTAATTATCATCCATATATTTTATGATGCAAATAAAGCAATATTGTGTTACGTTATAAATAAATAGTATCGAAACTGCAACACTATATTAAGGCTGACGCTGAGTGAGGTTATTAATAATGGCGCAAAGCAGCAAAAACTCTTTATATACTCCTCGGTTGTTATTAATCGTCTTACTTCTGAACGATTGAGTGGGATCATATTCACAATATATAAATATTTGTTTTGTCTAGTCGATGTTAATAAATTTCATATTTACTCTGTAAACAACGGATTGAACGCAAATTAAAAATATGAAAGAGAAAACAGTAGTTGTAAATACTAGATGATTAGGCTCAATATTATAATAAACCTTCTTAAACAAACTTTGTTTAATAAAGTTTACGATCTTTGATGAGGTGGCTGTTTATCACTAGTTCGTTAAGAAGCGATCTTGTGTTATGAAGTTGTTCAACTATCGAATATTGAGTTAGAAGTCAATGTTGAACTTCGCAGATAGTAAAAATTATAAATCTACAACTTAAACTGTTTAGTGGTGGCGTAAGAACATCCACTACCAAAAACGTTCCGTGGGTATGAGGTATGGTAAGAGGCGACGGAGGGATACTGAAATATGAGATGGGCAGCAGCATCTTCCTGACGACAACTCAAAAATTATAAAAATCCGCGATTGTCAACCTCCTAATCGTGGCAACTATGGCATAATCCTTTCCATTGATCAATTTGATCAATTTGAGGTTTGAAAACCATGTAACCAATTTGGTACAAAACTGCTTTTACAGGTTAAAAGTTCTATACAAATTTAGACAATTCATTACAGTTAATTTACGTGTAAAACTTTGTGAAACTCTAGTTTTAGCTAAATTAAATTATTGTATAACTGTTTACGGACCTTGTTTGCTTAAGAAATCTCAAAAATTAATCCAAAGGGTACAGAATGCTTGTGCACGCTATTGTTTTTACATACCGAGACGATCTCATGTCACGTCATATCTTAATGCTTCGAATATGTTAAAAATGCAGGGGCGTCTCAAACTTTTTTATGCTTCTTTGCTATTCGGCGTAATAAATACAAAGAACCCAGAATATTTATACAAAAAACTTAATTGGAGAAATGACCAACATTTATATAAAATTCGACTATGCTCTAAAGTTTTATGCGTCCCTAAACACAAAACATCGGCTTTCCGGGGCAGTTTTAAGTTTATGGCATCTAAGTGTTGGAATGATCTCCCACCCCCTCTACGCACTATGACAAGTAAAAACAGTTTTAAAAAGAATTATAGACGTCACTTATTGAGCGAACAATTACTGTCATAATCGTATTATTCTTACATTTTAGTTTTATAAATAAAATAAATATTTCCAGTAGGCGGTAGTAGATTTATAAGCTCAAATAAGTTAGGCTCAGTAAAATACATATTATTTAATACTTTGTTGTTATTACTATTAGTTGTATTGTTGCAATAATTATTAATAATATAAATTTTATGGAAAAATCTATGATAATTTATATTATATTATTATATTATATATTTCTTAATTATTAATTTGAACTGGCTAATACTCGTAATACTCGTAATAATACTCGTAATACTCGTAATAATACTCGTAATACTCGTAATACTCGCAATACTCGCAAAAAAAAAACACTCGCTAATACTTAGGAAAACACGACATGTACTCTTATATGAACAGTTGTTAAATTTAATATAAGCAGGGATGCGCGCGTACTGTACTCTTCATTTGTTGGGTGCTGGCAGAATAACAGCGTTGTAGGCAACTGCAACATTTATGCTGAGCTAGAGCCCATTCATTACTACACTTTGTAATTTTGGTTATTTCTGTGTATACTGCTCACTGTGACTATATTGGTGGTAATGAATAAATGTTTTATTATTATTATTATTAATTTGCGGTGTAGGCCTACATTCAACAGGGCACTTTTATGGGCAGTAATGAATTGCTATTTAAAATATATGTGAATGTAACACGGAAGCTTCGTTGTTCGTGGCACAAATTTTGTTCGTTGGAACACTTCCAATAGTCGATATTATCAATAAACCCTACATACACGCGAGTAGATCAATGTTCGGTGGCAACAATAAATTTCCTAGAATGGTTTTCTACAAAAATTTGTAACTGGTTCAAACCTTAAAGATTCACGTTGTAGTTTTACTATTAGGTTACTATTGAAATTGAAAAACGATAAATGGTAAATTTCATTTCCTTGTTAGAAAGGGACTTGAACATTATATATCCGATTAAGTTCAATAGACCGCCCAGACGAAGCGAAAATAGCCCGACCACATAAGTAGTTCTTTAAAAGGAAGGTTCTTGATTGACAGCTCTACCCACCAACCTCACACCTCACATTCCGTGGACAAAACTAATTTATGTAATGGACAATTTATTTTGAAGGACTTATCTATTAAAAGGATAAAAGGTTTTATTCGACCAAAAATGTTTTGTAAGGGTTATTATTCTACTAAAGAGTACATGTTGATAATAACTGTGCAGACCAGTTTCTGGTATGTTAGTGCTTTTTTCCTTTTGGCTCTCACAGCTTAATCGGACTCAGGGCCAGGTCAGGCTGCTACCTGGGAGACCACTAGTTTTAAAAATAAAGGGAAATTTTATGTTATTCTCAAAGTTACTAACGTGACGATGTTCATCTACGACAATTTAAAATGCACGTAAATGAATTATCTAATGGCCTTCCAAACTGGGGGTGGCAGGCAATAGCTCTGACGGCTAACTCGTATCGTTCGATGTTCTGGGCAATAACCATTGAACCGTCCAGGGACCCGGGTGTATGGTGTATAAGCTGTGTGGAGGCGTCCGTCTGCGGACTCGCGGCGTCCCATCCGTTGTCCTAACAGTGTTTGTAGCATTAATTTAATGCATATATAGTAGTTGAATATATATATATATATATATATATATATATATATATATATATATATATATATATATATATATATATATATATATATATATATATATATATATATATATATATATATTGAATGTATTTATTGTGTAATTTGTGTGTGACGGGCCGATCACATTTGAATCTAGAGGAACTGGGGGTTCGATTAAAACGTTACGGGGCCTCCGGTGACTTTCCGTAACGTTTGAAGTCGGAGCATAGATTTACCACAAGCGGGTTGGGATGTGTTTCAGCATTCTCAAAGTAGCGCCGAAACTTTTCCTTGAAATATTCAGATATCATCAGACGTTGACAATCTCTATGTAAGTCGGAGTTTTGTTGGAACCACCAAGCTCCAGTGGCTACGCGAATGAATTGATTTTGGACCACTTGACAATCATACAAATGAGGATGAGTTGCGTGCACGAATGCTACAGTTGCGTTGGACTTGATAGGGCTTACGCAAGCTTTGTAAAGGTGGAGCTTTTGTGTTAGGTATAGCTTGCTCTTAAATAAATAAATAAATTTATTCACAAGAAATATGGTACAAAGATGTTCTTATAAAAATAATAATGATTCACATATTTCACCAATTTTGTAATATGAAAACTTATGTACTAATTAACTTATGGTTAGAATATACAAAAATTTAAGTAAAAATAAACATGCATCACTTTACAATCTTAATATTAATCGTTTAAAACACAATCAGATAAGAAACAGCATTTTACAGTCAATAGAAAGGTTCTTTTATTTTTAGCAGTTCATTTACCGAATAAAACTGTTTTTCTAAAAGCCACTTTAATAAATTACGTATAAATCGATTATAATCTAATTGCCTTATTTCATTTGGGATTTTATTAAACACTTGAATAGCCATCACATAGCAATTTTTTGAGTACAGTCTAGTTTTTAATGAAGGTAAAATAATTTTATCTGAGTATCTGGTACTATATATTACTGTATCTTTTAATCTAGTAAAAAACTGAGGATACTTTTTTACGAATATTGAAAGTTCAAAAATGTACATGGATGGTAGCGTAAGAACACCCAATTCTTTAAACAGTGGTTTGCAAGAAACTAGTGGCCTGATACCACAAATTGCTCGTATACACCGTTTTTGCGCTATAAAAGCACGGTTTACATCAGTCGAGTTTCCCCATAATATGAGACCATATCTCAATACAGCAGCGACATACGCATGATATGCAATAAGAGAAGTGTTTCTTGACTAGATTGAAGTTAGCCCTCGCAGAGCAAAATTAAATTTAAATATTTTAGAACAAACTTTATCTATGTGATTTTTCCAATTACAATATTTGTCTAAACTAATACCTAAAAATGTGGTACATTCAGTAGCAGTAATTTTTTCACCATTATACTTAATATCAAGTAATTGCGGTTTACTTTTAACATGTTAGAATTGCATAAATTTAGTTTTGGATAGATTTATGCTTAGATTATTGTTTTTTATCCATTTAACAACATTTATAATAGTATTATTTATTTCATTTTCATATTCTTTATTACTACAATTGTATTATGTTTGATGTAATTTGGTAGGTCATTTATGTAAATTAAAAACAATAAAGGACCTAAAACACTCCCTTGTGGCACTCCGTAATCATTTGGTAAGTACGAAGATTTATATTTTAAAATGTCTTGCCGTTTTTTATCTTTTTGTTGTACTTCAATACATTGTTTTCTATCTTTTAAATAGCTTTGTATCCAGGAGTAAGCTGGCCCTCTTATACCATAAGCTTCAATTTTTTTAAAGAGAATATCATGACCAACACTATCTAATGCTTTGCTCATATCAAAGTACACTGCAGAAATTGGTATTTTTCTGTTTATATAATCGGTTACGATTTTTATATGGGAAAAAGTTGCCAGTGTCGTAGATTTACCTTTTCGAAAACCATATTGCTCTGGTTTTAATATGTTAAACTTGTTAAAAAGTCTAAAAGTCTTTTTTGCATAACTTTCTCATACAATTTTGATAATATTGATATTAATGTAATTGGTCTATAGTTATTAATATTATTTCTGTCACCTTTTTTATGCAATGGTATCACAACGGATAATTTCAATTCTTTAGGAAAAATTCCCGCTTCAAGCGATTTATTAATGAAAAAACATAATACGTCTATGATTTTTCTGGACACCTCTTTAAAACTTTTGTTTGTATTTCATCACAGCCAGTAAATTTTGTGTTTATAAGTGATGAAATATGGTTTTTAATTTCCGTCATATCACATGGCCTTAAATAAATACCAGATTGATTTCTTAGACTAGTTACGCTTAATTTATCCGCACTATTATGTGATATTCTGTCTTTAATGGAATAGATGAAATGCTGATTAAATGTTGTAGCTAGTTCAACGGGATTTAGTATATTTTGACTATTGACTGTGAGTCTATCAATGAGATTTGGATGTGTCTGACTATTTTCTTTTATTAGGTTCCAAGTGGCTTTAGTGTTATTTTTTGATTTAAGTACGAATTTGTGATTCATCTGCTTTTGTGCCAGTAAAATAGTTTTTTTTAGGATATTTCTATAAAGTGTATATTTATTTTTGTTCTCGTGAGTTTTATTTTTATAATATTTATAGCGAAGTGCACGTTTGGTTCTACAGGAAACTTTTTCTTGCTGTTAACCAATGGGTGGAGTCGGCTATGGTACGATTACGGACAATGCGGATATTTTTCCGTTAATTGCCATGGGATTTGGAGGCCCAGTACCTGAAGATTTGTGGGGATTTAGGTTCTGACGATTAAGAGAGGGGCTCCTTTGAAAGTATATGGCTGCATAATTTTTCAGGTTCTACTTCAAATTTCCATAAGCTAAATCAATCGCCTAAGCGATGGGTAGCTCTTTGGATAGCATCCAGGAAAGAGTAGCTGGAAAGAAGAGCGTCGAAAATGCCTACTAGGTAGGAGGAAAACAAGTAGCGCTGAGAGTGATTTCAGTAACTTTTTACAAATGCCGACGGGGCCGGGTGCTGATCTCTTTTTGAGGTCTTTGTTTAATTCTGTGACTTCGTCGAAAGTCACAGAATTTATGGGTTCACCCGCAGGTGGACGCACAGACTTACGCTTGACTTCCACTTCTTCTACCTCTAAAAGGTGAGCGAAATCTATAGGTTCGTTGGAGGAGTGTATTGGCTCTCTAAAATTCCTGCGGGGCATTCCAGCTTTTCAGAATTTTTATAGGAGAGATGGGTTTTTCCTGGTCTAATGAGATACAGTATGGTTGAGGATGGTTCTGCTGTTGGAATTCGGGTCACCTGCCAGAAATCAGTTTGAGATGGCTCGATATCCTCTAGTAGAATATCTCACTTATCTTGTCTAAATTCGGCAATGCTCTGTTTCACCTAGTTTTGGAGGTTCTTCAAAATTTGTTTTCAATCGTGCGATAGTGATCGTAACGTCTTAAGGCCACGTTTTGGCTCTACTAACCTGTTGAAAAACTTTGTGTGTTGATTGCTCTACACACGAACCTTACAAGAGCATTATTCAACTGTTGAGGTGAGGTGGCCAATAGGGCTTGTAACCTCATCGGCCTCCTCTGGCTAGTCTATCTTGTCTGGGATTTTTACTTAATGCTGAGGGGGCCGTTTACTCAAGTTTGACCTCGAGTTTACGCTAGTCCACGATGGTTTTGGTCTGATGGATCTCACTAGCGGGCTGGCCCGGCTGCAACAAGACTGGTATGTGGTCCGAGTCAAATTCCAAGATCATCTCGATCGTTGATATCGACAACGTGATATCTTTGAGTATTGCTAAGTTCAGGATATCTGGTCTGGTAGAAAATGGGTAGCGTGTTGGAGTCTCAGGCGCGACGACATTCGACTTTCAGGCCTTATCAGAAAAAGAAACGACAAAGGAAGATCGAAAGAAACTCTCTGCCGTTAGTTGCTTCCCTGACAAGTCAACAAGCGTTAATATTCGTCCTGAAAATCCTAGGCTAAATCTTTTCAAACCAATTGTATAAATATTATATTGAAAATAATTTTGTTTTAAAAGTATCGCTTTCGAATAAGTATTCTTGTAATTTATATTAAATTTTTCTTCTATTACGGAGAATAAAAAATAAAAAATATTGCATGCCTTAAGCGCAAAAGCCCGTAGGTATGTTCTACTAGTATAGCATCTAAAAATCAAGAATCCAACGTTTTGTCGCATGAAATCGTTCCTAAGAATCATATTGAACATATAAATTATATATAAAGCACATTGTCAGAAAGATAAATGATTGTGAAACTTATTTTTTTAATCTATTAATTAAAATTTCATATTAAAAAGTGGTTTAAGTGGCTACGCTACACGATAATTTTTAAAAATATCAATCGTTCAACTCAATTTATTTTTAATCTCTTCATCTATGATGTGGGAAGCCATGAAATGTAAATGGCTGTTTAATTTTGTTTTGTTTAGTTATAATTAATGTTTTTCGGCTGAGAAATTCCGAAATTTTTGGTGTTTGAGCAGCCTTCATATATTATATTTTACTAAATACAGCCGTCATCTTGAGTGGGTTACTGTATCGTTTGTTTACAGCGGCTCGGGATGAAAAATATTATAAATAGAGAGTAGAAATATAAAATATTCCAAAACAAAATTTGATATTGACTTTCATTACAATATATTGTTTCGCTAAAAGTAAGTAGGATTTATATATAAAAACTTTATGAAAACTAAATAAAGTTGATGTGAAGAAAGAATATTAACGAGTCAGGTAAAAAACTAGTTTTTACGAAAATGCCTCAGTGCAAATACTTAAAAATTAAAGTAATATTAAAGTTGATTTCTGATCGTTTAAAGACAATTCTGTTAAAAAAATTTCAATTAACAATAATTATAAAAATTGAATCTCAATAATAATAACATAGTAAAATTAAAAAAATCTATTGTTGATTTAGAATTTTTTTCTACATTTTTTATGATCATATGAGCATTATGAGTCGTGCACTTTTGGATTTTCCACTTTTTTATTGGCGTTTGACATAATATTATCGAAAAATTAGAAGTAATAGTAATAAGGTTATTTGTGAAAACTTGTGTGTATTTAAAATATTTCCAAAAATTGACGTATAACGTGAATGCTTAAGGCATGCACATTTGGATTTATCAAAAGTTTTTTAAACTACTAGGCACTGAACTCATGTCATTTCTGCAAGCGATTTTTATAGTAGGGAAGTGACCCTCGTATTGCCCAATGGGTAGGGTTACCAAATTTTTTAAAGGCAATTAAGTATATGCCGATTTCGAAAAGGGTAAAAAGGAGATTTTTTTCTATTATGGCCTGACACTAACGAACTTTGCGCCAAAAAGTCAGAGTTCAGGTAAAAAGAGTGCTTAAGCGTACGCTATATTTTATATTTTTTGAAGTGCATCTACACGTACATAAAAAGAGCTCAATAGTCAATTTCGGAATAAGGTTGCTTCTGTAGTCAAACAGTGGTACCTTCAAAGCTGTTTTCCGGTTTGTAGGTCATAGAGAGCCAGCATAATTAGCGTGTGTGAAGTATTAGTACTATTGAAGCTTCATCCTAAGAGATAACAACGCATCTCTAGAGGTTGGTTGCAGGTGTCCATAGACTGCATATACAGCGTTAAATCTTCTTCTCTACGTGCCTGTAAAAATTCACTACTTGACCTGGGTCGTACCCATTGTGTGTGATTGGCCTTAACCTTCACGCTTGTAAGGCGGCTTGACGACAGCTGTACCAGACAGACTAATTGCATCTTTGACTGTGATTTCCGTCGTTCATTACCTACTCGGTTGTTAGTTTGGGTGTTTACATCTGGCGTTTAGTCCGACTTAAGATCTTTTTATACGTAGTAGAGGCACGCTGCAGCTACTCGTATATTATCGTTGTACCACGAATGGATCGGCTCGACCGAGGAAGGACCTTGCTCTTACAGAATACCAGCGTGAAATAGCAGCTTCATACAGTTGTGTATTGAAAGGTGAGTGTGTGAGACCCAGAGACTCTTTTTTACCGGAAATGAGGCATTCCATCTTAGTCCTCAGGGCATAACTCATTTACAACGTATGTGCGTAGTCTATGGGCCACAGCATCCACTTACCGTCAGGTGGACTGGTGTTCGTTTGTCACCCTTATTCTATAAGAAAAACCTTTTTAGTCCATCATATTATAGTCTCTTAGGACACGCAAAGGAAGAAAGGTGAACTCAACAGTTCACATTGAGTTACATTATCTACTTGGTAGAGCTACGCTGCAGCTATATTATGGTTGTAGCACGAACGGTTCGACCGGGGAAGGACTACGCTCTTACAGAATACCAGCGCAAAATAATAGCTCAATACTGCTGTGTTTCGTATGGTGAGTTTAGAGATCCGGAGACCTTTTTTAACTGAAAACAAGGCGTTCCATCTTAGTCCTCAGGGGTGACGACGCATACGAGTTTTGATTGTTAATCGAGCATGAATGTAGATGTAATTTTATTTGTATGTAATAGTAGCGTGTTTATGTGTGTAAAATTAAATCTATCATGTATAATTAAGTAAGCATTCCTTAATAGCCATTTTGCCAAATATATAATTTTTATTATTCCACAAGATAGTAGAACTACGTATACGTACTTGTGGTCTAAATAGATGACCTACTCCTTTTCTACAGCTCTTGTGTTTAGAAACAGAAACCTTTTTCTGCTACTAACTACTTACATACCCACAGGTTCCATTTAAGAACCATTTAGAGATAGGATCTAGTGATAGTATTCCACGCGCGGATAGATTTCTCGACTCTTCTGTCCGGCCGCCTGTTATTCCGCCTAATAGTGACTTTCATATTTTTTAATAAATAAAATTTTGCATTTTGTATAAATTTTAGTTTCTCATCATGCCCCAATTTGATGGAAGGAATCCCGTTTTTTTATTAAGAGATTTCAAAATCCCTCTTTAATTTAAAACAATCTGACAAAGCTAATAAATGTTATAGATGCAAGAATCTTCTTTGTGTGGAGTTCGTTAGAGATTTCAATCAAATTATGTGTAAGCTGACATACCTCTGCCTCTGTCTAAAATTCTATTAGCACCTATTTTTAAGATTATTTTGAATACGTATCAAATTCTCCGAAATATTATTAGCCTTGCGGCACTATATATGATACTCACTGGCATTCTATTTATCCAGAGCAAAAATTGAACCAACTAGCAAACTTTATTCGTTTACTTTTCCACTCCTCATCTTTTTCTTTTTGATAATTCGCCACTGAACTCGAATAATATTCTAAAAAATATCCTATAATAATAAAAAATCGTAGTAAGAGAGTGGTACCTATCTAGACGAACTTCTTATCAGAATGGAAGTCTTGCCATATAGTGAAAATTGTCACCTAATTCTAGTGATTGCTTTCACTGTGGCTCCTAGTAACTTCAAAAATAACTAATAATTTTCAATTATTATCCTAATTTAATTAATTAAATTATTATACTATTGTAACAATGCAGATGTAATTCCGCAAAAAATTACTGCAATACCTCATAAGTAAGCTTCCTCATTTAAGCAGATAATATTCGTGAGATATTGAAACAATTTGAATAAAACTAACATTGTTCTCACACGAAAACTCGCATCAAGTTACAGTTTACGTATCGCCAGAATCTTTTCTCTTATTATCTGGAGATTTCGCAGTATTTTCTAGAATGTTGCAAAATAACTTCAGATTTCGTTCTTCCAAAGATAAGCTGTGTTCGATATGCAATATGGAAACTTTAATCGATTAAGCAAGTTTCAACCAAATTGCGTACAAATACACGTCTGAGGAATAAGATAAATATTATGAATTGTTAAACCAACGTTTAGTACATTCTAACGTAGTAGAGCCGTACCAGTTGTATTATAACTGCACCACAAATAAAAAGCCACTCACAGAACACCAGAATTAAGTAGCAGCAGAGCAGCATTGTTCTTATGTTAAATGCTGTTTCGTGTAATGTTAAGAACCGGAGACTTCTTTTAAAGGTTACAAGATATTTTATCTCAGGGATGACTGCGCGTGTGTTTTTGATACTTAGCCGATGATAAAAACAGAAACAGAAAAATAAACTTTTTTGTTTAATATAGATTATAAATAATACTCACTGAAAGTCACTTTCTTTTAATTTACCACTGGATCGGAAAAAAAACCTCTGTCCTGGGAAGTGCGAACCAGCGGGACTACTTTTTTTTTTAAAATAACAGATTATAATTATGTATGTTTCATTAAAAACAAAAACAAATTAGAAATAGCTTGGTAGCGATCACAATTCCCATCATCCATAAATTCTTTAATATTATAACTTACTTAACTATAACTCTTTTTTACAAACTTTGTTTAATAAAGTTTTTGAACTTTCTGCAGGCAAATTTTATACATTTTCTAGGATTTTGTTGTAAAAGCGTATACATCGCTCCAAGAGTGAATTACTGACTCGGTGAAGGCGAGTAACTGGTACTAATAGTTTATGTCTGTTCTTAGTTTTTACAGAATGAATATCACTTATTTTTGTATAACTACTTTTATTTTTGTGTAGATATGTGTTTAAAGACTACAGCATTCACTTACCATGAAGTGGAATTTGTGCTCGTTTATGCTAATTAGTAAAAAAAAATCAATACAACTCGGTAACTTAATGATGTTATTTCTTTTCTATTCTTTACACAGAACCCGTAGGATAATCATATTTAGGGGTATTTAACATAGTTGCCATTTAAATAGAAAATATCATACTAATTGTTAGACCTTTCCGAGGAATCATCTATATATTAAATACATACATATGTACAAAAACGGCTTTCTTTAAATATAGAATAAAGATAGATAAAATACGATTTCGATATGTTTATTCTTTTTTTATAGTTTTTCTTACTTAAGAGAGCTTTTTTCTTTAAGCTTACCGGCAGAAAACACAAAAAAAGACTCGAAAACTACAAAATCTAACAATATATACTAACATACATGGGGTATTTTCGGATACCCCTGGGTGTGAGCAGTTCAATTTTTTTGAACGTCACTGTTTTGATCAACCTGTATATTATTACTTAAAAGTACGCCATTAATTAGCGTGCAATTTATTTAATAAGGTTATTAAGCTTAGTACTTAGCAAAATCAATGAGATTATCGTTAATTATGCATCAAGGGAATAGTACTCCAAACTTCAGTACATTCAGAACATCTAATTTCGCTTTGAAATGTATAATTAATTCTGTCTTTATCTTATTCCGTAATAACTAAGGGGATAAGCGATCGCTTTAAATTCAACCATACGCTAAAAACCGTGTTAGATCCTACCAGCATTTTGTTTTTCAAGCCTATCTTAGTTAATTTTCACATCTTATCTATATCTATCTTCTATACCTACGTATAATAATAATAATAACTCTTCTATTTCAAACATAAATCCATATAAGTTGTTAATAATACATTGCGCACCTTAAATACTAATGTTACTTCCTTAAATATGTGTAATCACTTTTTAACAAATTTGATTCAAAATAATCGCTAGGAAAACTGTGAAGCGTATCTTCATTTTAAATTTAGTCTTTGTTTTATTAAAATTGGTTTATCCTATCAAAAGTTATGACTAATATTTTGAAGTATGTGTACGAAATATAGAAACGAATTTGTTCAATGGTAGCTATGAGTAATTTAATCAACGGTAGGTTTATAATTAAATAATGTAAAATAGTGTTCTATAATGATATAATTGTATATAAACGCAGTAAACAAAAATAATTAAGAATAACGTAATAAATATTTATAAAATATATAAACCGTAACATCTTAGTTAAAAAAGTAAAATAGTTAACCAATGTTATCAATAGATGGCGCTCTCAAAATAATTTATTTAATTTTAAGTAGGTGTGCTTATAATTATTTTCTTATCCACCGAGTAACAACATGGTAAATCAAATTTTGAAAGAGCTATTAACAATATCTTTGATTTCGGTAAGGATCGTAGAAGCTTGGCAGTAAACATATTATACTTCCATTTTGCATTTCCAAAAGTTTTAAAATTTACGTTGTCGTGAAATTGAAAAATTACGTTACCCGATTTTGAGTTTTTTATATTTTATTCCTACCCTTTCTTTTCTAAATATCATATAATTTTTATTTTACTATAATAATAAATAAACTACTATAATTTTATATAGACAGTGCTATACATATTTTCAAGCACCCTAAGGTTTAATTATAAATGAGATATGAAGGACACATAATATGTAAAAAAACTTTACTTCCTGCTTTCAACGCAATGTTTGTATTGGACCAGCAATTTTAAATTTCTTCGTTTTATCCATTAACCGTTACATACATATTTTAAAGCCTCCCCATTGAATGCCTTGACAGAATAAAATTTAATTTTCCGTAAATTTAGTTTTGCCATTTACCGACGGGTGTCACTGTCCACTGTCTATCTACTATATACTCTTATACTGAGTCATAGATACTGCTTGAAGTAGAAATCTAAAACTTGGACAGTAGGTAGCTACTTTTATGACGTAGAAATCCGCTATGAAATCATTTTGAAAAATTCGATCCCTACGAGGGTGAAATAAGGGTTGTTACACCTTATTACTTTATTACAAAAATATTTTACAGCGCAACTGACTCGACACTTACTGAGAGTACTTAACTTACTGTATTTAAAAAATAAATAAATACGTATTTTGCGATTTCAAAATAATCTCCTACGGTAGAGGGGGCAGGGGCCAAGGGGTATGCAATTTTGTATGGAAATATAATTTTTTGGTATTTCATAAAACAATCTCTTACCGTGGAGGTAGAAGGAACATTATCATGTACAATTTGAAGGGAAAAATATTACTGCTTTAAAGTAATTAAATAATAAAATTTGCCTTTTAAGGTTTTAAATTTATCAAAACAAGGGTTTTAATTTTGTATGAAAAATATTGTATTAAATCTACAGCTCAATCCGTTGGATGTAGATGTTTGAATTTGGAGCAATAACTTCCTCCACTAAGAAAGAAGTCTTGAAAATTAAAATCCTTAGATAGTAAAATAAGGTTTTAAGAATGTTTTTTTACGGGTGATTTTATATTAGTATACGGAAAAATTATTAAATGGTTATTTAAACTTTAATATTAGTACGAATACTTTAGGATTAAAATAATGCAATTAGATTTTTTCATTTTCCTAATATCTCACAATTTTTATTTTGTTGCCAATTTTAATGCCAATTTTCGCATAATTGGCGAGAAACTAGTTCGCCTTCCCTCTGGAACCCGTGCATTCTGGTCTCTCGCCAAGGCTGTCCAGGGGAATTTCTGTCAGCCATCTCTTTGATCTCTGCACAGGGAGGACGACTCACTTGCCCATACCGCAAAAGAGAAAGCCGATCTGCTAGGCTCTTTCTTTGCGTCCAACTCACTCTCGATGACGGGGGGAGTAAGCCGCCGACCATCCCGCAGTGTGAGTGCTCCATGCGGGAAGAGCAGTTCACACAGCGCTCGGTTCGCAAAGCACTCCTCTCCCTGGACATCCACAAGTTGAGTGGGCCTGACTGAATCACCCCAATTGTGCTGAGGACGTGTGCTTCAGAGTTGGCACCGGTTTTAATGCGTCTTTTCCGGTACTCCGGTGGAAGACGGCTTCCGTCCACCCGATCCCTAAAAAGGCGATCGCTCAGACCCGTCCAACTTTGCCGTATCTCCTCAGTTTCAAGGCACCACCCTTGTTGCCTCAGCCAGTATTGAAATCTTCGGCGTCGACATATCGAGTGACGTACAGTTTCGTGGTCACTTGGAAGTGAAGGCCAAATTGGCCTCTAAAAAGCTTGGCGTGCTCAACAGAACTAGACAGTATTTCATGCCGGCACACCGCCTGCAACTTTACAAGGCACAGGTTCGGCCGCACATGGAATACTGTTCCCATCTCTGGGCTGGGGTTCCCCAGTACCAGCACCTTCCACTTGACCGCATCCAGCGCAGAGCAGCTCGAATCGTCGACGACCGAATGCTTTCCGAACAGCTCGATTCCATTGGCACTGCGAAGAGTGTAGTGTTATGATACTTACATATAATTTTACACTATTTTAAATTTATTTTTCCATTCTGTTTTTGATTTTCTGCATTCACCTCAAAACTGGATATTTTGCATCACTTTTATTTCCATAGGATCCTGTAACGTTTTTAAACCATAAGAACACAATAACAAATCATTTTCCCTTCGTATTTTCACGCTATCAGCACTTTTTAAATCGGTGTCGATGGAGTCTACCTTTTTCGATCTTTTATTTAGTTCTCCGTAACTCTGCAATTTCGGGCTTCGTGCGCGCTGTTGCGCTATCTTTTTTCCTATATTAATAATATCTCATTTTTCACTTAAATCTTGCCGTTTCTTTATTACGAGCCTGAAACCAAAATTTGACATGTTTTGACATCGTTGTTTATCTGGTTCTCATGGCAATTTTTATTCAAATTCGTTACCGGTCTGATGTTTTTACTTCAATATTTCCACAAAAATACTCTTTTCATCTTGGCCATTTACAAAAATTTGCTTTTAATTTAAATAATTTCCCGTTCTTATCCCAGATCCGTCAAAAAGTATAAAAGCCGAAAAATCGGCCAATAAAGGAAGTCTCGCTTCAGCTTTCAAACTAGAAGCATCTCCTAAAGGCCTTATCCCGGGGCCGAACTGCCCCGGGATCCTGCAAGCCTCTGCCTTCACCTGAAGTCGTCGCCTAGCCAAGCGTACGCCTCCACCTACTAGTGCCCGCGCTATCTTTAGCCGCTGTGCGTGCTTGCTCCAGGCGCTGCGTGTACCTACTCCGGACGCTGTGTGTGCCCACTCCGGGCGCTGTGTGTGCCTACTTCAAGCGCTGCGTGTACCTACTCCAGACGCTGCGTTTACCTACTCCGGGCGTTGTGTGTGCCTAGTCCGGGCGCTGTGTGTGCCTACTTCAAGCGCTGCGTGTGCCTACTCCAGACGCTGCGTGTGCCTAGTCCAGGCGCTGTGTGTGCCTACTTCAAACGCTGCGTGTGCCTACTCCAGACGCTGCGTGTGCCTAGATCAGGCGCTGCGCACCTACCACAGGCATATCCTGTGCATACTCCGTGAGCGGAGAGCACCACTGCCAAGCACGGTGTGCCACTTTGGTCTTCGGGCTCCGTTTCAGTACTCATTTATCTTTATTTTTTTTAAATAATTGTAATTCACGTCACCCATCATCATCTTCATACTTTTTATATAAAACTGTAAATCAATCAATAATAATAATCAATCTTTAAAAATTTTGAATAAATTATTCGTTTTTTGTTCTATTTTTGTTGTTTCGTTTTTGTTAGGTTAGGTTTTTTGTTTTTAATCATCGCTTCACGACAAGAGATGTTGCATCTCCTTGCATTTTCTTTCGCATATACCATGGGGAGTGCTCTGAGGAATTGTTCGGATTAATCCCAACCGCCAAATTTCGTGAACGCACTACGCGGCAAACCATCCACACCATGTGGATGCTTGGCGGTCCAACACTGTACGTTTCAAAAGGAGTTTTCTTCCGCGTACGACCTGTCTGTGGAATAGTTTACCGCCGGCGATTTTTCCGGCCTGATACGACCTGGGGACTTTCAAGAAAAGAGCTTACTCCTTTCTAAAGGACCGGCAACGCACCTGCAATTCCCCTGGTGTTGCGGTTGATCATGGGTGGCGGTGGTTACTTAACATCAGGTGAGCCGCATGCTCGTTTGCCTCCTCTTCTATAAAAAAAACCTTAAAGTGTTAAAACCAGGATACATGGTTTGCGCGGAAAAAATGGTTTTTATTTGCATGGTGGTAGAGAAATCCGTAAAACGAAATTATGATTAATACTTATCATAGAACTTTACTAAAATCTGCCCCTGTTGATCATTATATACAAAATATTAAAAATTGTCTGTTTATCATTGTGCCCGAGTTAGTGATCCGACAAAAATATAGTAAGATCAGATACAGATAAAACGGCTTTAAGTGCTTTCTGAGGCAGAAGGACGAAAACACTTCTAAACTGTTAAGCATTCTGTAATGTCAGCACGGGATTTGTAAAGCCACGCGTTACTGTTGGTGCTTTAGACCCAGTTTAAAAGCTGTTGGAAATAGTTTTGAATGAAGCATAAATGTAAAATAATTCTATTTCACCTTTATGGCATACCTTTGCTCTTTTCGATATTAAAGGTACATGGAATTTTTATGTAACTACCGCTTCAACAAACATTTGATTCGTCAAGTTATTATACTTTGAAAAAATAATGGTTAATCTCAGACATCAAGCGTTATTTCTTGCCGGGTATTTATGCAAGTCATCATACAAAAATTTAACATAGTTTGTCATAAGTTTTGAAATGATCCATGAAAACTTATTTTTCCAAAAAAGAAATTGACATAAATTTCGTTAATTTCGTAAGTTTGTAATTTTCGTAAGGCAAAATCAGAAAAGTTTAAATATATTCAAACTTTTCTGATTCTGACTTTAATTTATTTAATTTTTTAGATTGACTCATATTTGCACATTTCAATATTTGACATATTTTTCACGCTTGCCAAGCGGTAGAGCAAACGCAATTTTTTTTATTTTTAGTCGTTATTAGGAAGGCGCTGTCGTCTATTTATTGATTTGTTTCTCTCTGTCGCCTTAAGCTCTCTCAACTAGAAGATAGAGAAATACAGGATATTCTTAGGCTTAAATGTAAGTCTAAATCTTCTACACCTAATGGCGGCAAAATGCACCATACGTGATCACACGCGTTTCACGGAAAGGTGCGATTACTCTAGTGTTAAAAAAGAGATTATTCAATAAATACTATCGTTGTTGGACGATATTGAAGGATCGAACCATGTTGCGTGTGGCGTGGGTGAGCAGAGTGAGTGTTCTAACAGAATTAAACTTATCATCAGTGGGAAAGAGTTCCATTAACATTTTACTATTGATATACATAGCATTAATGCTTACTTTAATATTTTTTGATATTTTTGTCCAAATTTAACTTTATAATAGATATGCTCGTGTTAACTGAATTTTGGACAAACATATATTATATACCACCTGACAATCATGACTAAAAATGTTTCAATCTCTCGTTAATCCTAATAAAAGATGGCGAGATTGTATATGCTTGGAAAGAAGAGTCAACAGCCTATGAGTCGTCTCTTATCGATGGTAATTGTATAGATATAGTAATTCTCTATTCGTCTTCCGCCAGTCACATTTGATCACATCGACGCGACTACACTCTTAAAAGATATGATTAGATTGCAGAATGACATTTCAGTTATTAAGGAAACTTATGCTACAAAGGATATGCTAAATAATAAATCACCCGCGACAAACTACAATGTTAATACGACACGAAGAGGAATATGTCGAAAAAACAGTTCAGAATGTGCGGGTGATCCTTGTGTTATACCTCATATTTCACCAAATCAATCTGAATATGACGAGTTAACGACCGCTGAGAATCCTAACTGTAATCCTAATGTCAATAATATGTTATCGAATCATACGTATATTTCTGACTCGCCTGCAACGTTGACAGAAGATCATAACACTAACCCGCTCCTATATGTCTCAATGCGTTCATACGGTGAAGCGAGTATTGAAGATATGCCACTTTCATCACAACCAGTACGAATGGAAGCCCGCACCACGGTTATGTCGACGGAAATGCAAAATAATCACACCCCTTTGTCTTATAAAGAGGCTACTGTGGTTTCATCGAATAACCCAGTGATTGAACAAGTTCGTAATACGGGGGCGGGCGATACTCATGATTATTTATATAATGAAATGGAAAAGGACGACTGGATATTAGTGCAAAACAAGCGCGTAAAAAGTAAATTTATAGGTTTAAAAGGCAAAGCTGATATACACGGAGACTGCAAATTTAAAGCAGCAAATATAAAAATCCCGTTTTATTTTTATAACGTTGATAAGAGCTGCGAAACTGATGACATAATGAATTATATTAAATGTAAAACTAACACTGAAGTGCGACTAGAGAAAGTAAATATGAAATTATTTATTAGGTTTAATAAGCCGAGTAATTAAAATAAAACTAAATCGAGTAACCTATCTTTATTAAAGAAAAAGATGAATAATGATGCTGGGGACAATACAACTATCAAGTTGATAAGTTTTAATTGTTAATCTTTTAAAAGATCTGCAGACTTTGTAAAGTCTTTGAGTGAAAGGGCGGATATAATTGCGCTTCAGGAGATATGGCTTCTGCCCCATGAGATTCCTGACTTGGGTCAAGTAAATAAGGATTTTTGTTTTTTCGGGAAGTCCGCAGTTGATATAAGCAAAGGATTATTGCGAGGACGACCTTATGGCGGTGTCAGCTTACTATGGAAAAACAACGTGTTTGACTCTGTAACTGTAGTTCCGTGTATGAGTGAGCGTATTATTGCTATTAAAGTATGCGTTTCGGATCGGTTCATGTTATTTTTTAATGTGTATATGCCTACGGACGAGCTAGACAATCTCGTAGAATTTGTTGAGTGTTTAAATGAAATATCTGCAATAGTAGATAATGAGAATACTGAAACTATGTATGTGTTAGGAGACTTTAATGCGCACCCAGGTACATTGTTTGGTAAGGAAATGTAAAAATTTTGTGTAGAACAAAATTGGTTGTCAGCTGATATTATGAAGCTAGGAATTGACTCGCGTTCTTATACCTTTATGAGTGATATACATGGTAGTTGTAGCTGGCTTGACTACTGTTTAATAACTCAGGCTGCATGGAAATCTGTAGTTATAATTAAAATTCATAATGACGTTTCTTGGTCAGAGCATTTCCCATTAGAGGTGCAGTGTGATCTTACAGTGGTTAGGCGTAGGTCACTGTCGGTTCAGGAATTTATAATCAATAAAGTAAAATGGGGTGAGCGTAATTTAAACCGAATTGAAATAGCAAATATTGTAACGACAAATTAAGAGAAATCGATTTCCCGTATGAACTAAGTCAGTGTTGTGATAGTATGTGTGATGTTTTAGCACATCGATCTGTAATAGATAAATTATATATGTCCATTGTTAATACTTTGAGTGAGGCCTCTAAGTACAGTTACGATAGTGATCGAGAGCGGGAGATGGTCAAAAGGTGTGGTCGACCTATACTAGGGTGGAACTGTCACGTGCGCGATGCTCACCGGGATGCTCGACAAAAATTCCTAAATTGGATTTGGCATGGGAAACCGCGTGGTGGGTATATTTATAATGATATGATGGAATCTAAAAGAGTATTTAAACGAAAACTTAAGTTTTGTCAAAATAATCAAGACCAGATCAAGATGAATCAACTAGCGTATCAACATAGGAATATAGATTTTCGTGGGTTTTGGAAGCATACTAAGCAGTTGAGTTCTAGAGCAGGTACCCCGGTGAGCGTTGGGAGTGTAAATGAACCGGCGAAGATAGGCAACCTTTTTAAGAGTCAGTTCTGGGTTCAGTCTTCTTTACAGTCACATGTTAAAGTCGATTCTGAGGTTCATCACCACACTGGTGCATCAACTCATGTGCCCGATCGCATCACCGCCAGGGACATCGCTGTTTTGATAAATGGCATGACTGGAGGAAAGTCACCTGGTCACGATTGCCTTAGCATCGAGCACTTTCAGTTCGCTGGTCCGCACTTACCTAGACTACTGGCGCTCTTTTTCGCCCTATTTATGAGGCACTCGTATTTGCCGGAAGAGAACGGTCGTAGTTCCGATTTTGAAAAACAAAACTGGAGATATTTCAGATATGTGCAACTATCGGCCCATTTCATTAGCAACAACTGCGGCTAAGATACTTGACAGTATGCTTGAGAGACAGTTAAAAGTACATATTAAGTTAAACGATGCACAATTTGGTTTTAGACCAAATCTATCAACTGAGTGTGCAATACTGTCGCTGAAGCACACTGTGGGGACTATGCCAGACACTGCAAGGAATATGCCAGTGTACGCAGCCTTCCTGGATCTTTCAAAGGCTTTCGACCTTGTCAGGTATGACATTCTGTGGGATAAATTGCGAAAGGCTGGTCTACCCGTCTCGTACACTAGTATTTTTAGCTATTGGTACGATCATCAAATTAATCAGGTAAGGTGGTCTAGTGCACTATCGGACGAGTACAAATTGGAATGCGGTGTGAGACAAGGGGGATTATCCTCACCTACGCTTTTTAATTTATATATAAATGAACTGATTGATAGACTCGTGAGCGCACGTGTTGGCTGCTCTATTGATGGACTCTGCATGAACAACATCAGTTACGCAGACGACATGGTGCTTCTAAGCCCGTCAGCCAGTGCACTCAGACGGCTTTTGTTCATATGTGAGGTTTATGCAGAATCACACGGTCCAAAATATAATGTTGCGAAGAGTGAGCTCATGGTGTTTAAGGTGGGCACGAAGAAACCAAATTTCGTACCACCTGTAACTTTAGGGGGTGTTGCACTTAAACTAGTAACTGAATTTAAGTACCTAGGCCATGTTGTTACCGAAGATTTAAAAGATGATAAAGACATTGAAAAAGAAAGGAGAGCGCTGGCTGTCCGCTGCAATATGCTGGCCCGTCAGTTCTCACGCTGTACAGCCGAGGTAAAAGTTATTTTATTTAAGGCCTATTGCCAATCCCTCTATACGTATGCCTTATGGGTCAGATATACGCGGCGGGCATACAACACCCTACGTACACAATATAATAACGCTTTTAGATTGTTGCTAGGGCTCCCACGTGACTGTAGTGCATGAGGTATGTTTGTTGACGCCCACGTAGACAATTTTTCAACACTTATTCGCAAAAGAACTGCGTCACTGATGCAAAGGATTCGTGGGAGCGCCAACAGCATTCTTAACGTAATTAGTGAGAAACCCGAGTGTACTTTTTTGAGGCACTGGGTTCATGTCCATGTACACATTACCTCGGACAGGCACCCCAGGTATATGAACTAATTTATTACCTAATTTTACTTACATATATTTAAGACTTTTTATTTGTATTTTTAACAAAAAGTATTGTATTATATCATTATGGTAAATTTTGTTGGTGGTTTTGTTAATATATAATTAAATCGGATATGATGTATGTGTACCTAACGGTGAAATCGATTTATTTTATTATTATTATTATTATTATCAAATTATTATTTTATTTTCGATATCATTATAAATACTTACGCATTTGATATAATTAATATAAGTAATGATTTATAATTTTAGTATTAGAATAGATGTTAATGTATGTTATTTTACCCTATGATCCTTGTTGGTTGAAATAAATTAATAAATAAAAATAAATTATTAAGTTAAAGTTAAAATATTTTGGCAACTGAGTCTTGGGATAAATTATACTCAACTAATGATGTTAGTCTTGCAGCACAGGTTCTGACATCAAAATTATAAAAAGCTATTACGGAAAACACAATCAATAGTAAATATCTAAACGTAAAAGACTACTCAAGCCTTGGATTACTGTAAAAAGTAAAGTAACAGCCTATATACAGCCTCGTACGTACAACGACCGGGCACAGGCCTTCTCTGATTTCTGAGATTTACTGTAGGAATTGTAAATTCAATTCCACAGCCAGACAAAAAGAGCAAAAAATTAAAAAAAAATATTTAAATAATAAACAATTGGGACACATGTACCGAAAAATATTACATGGATTGATAAAATATGATAAATGCAATTGTTTGTCTCATATGTCTTCACTGACTATTGCCCGATATGACTTTCTAAAAAATATTCAACAAGCGACTAATGCATTATTTAGAAAATAATGAGCCTTTGGATAAAAACCAATTCGGTTCTCGTGCTAACACATGCTGTCCTTTCCTTCAACTTACTACTAATGTAACACGTTATCTTGATAATAATGAAAAAGTGATAAGAGTATTCCTGGGCTTTTAGAAGGCATTTTTAAACCGGTTTTGGCATACCGAGTGTTGCTTTGGCATCACGAAAGGTACGGAAGGATCCCGAGACCTGTCTAGGCATTTCGGAGACTGCCGACACGGCGTTCATTAGCTTATCACAGCGTTGATTTTTAGCGTACTTGACGGACCAATGAGTAGACATTGCCGTTTTGCACCATGTAAAGAATAACCTTGGCAGGTCGTACAGCTAAATGGAGGATGTGTGTGTTTTTTTATAGTATTGGTAAGTGGATTCTGTGGCCCATAGACATCCACATTTATCATCAATTAAGAATCAAAATGCAAGTGCGTTGGCACCCCTGTGGACTAAGATGGAATGCCTCGATGCTAGTAAAAAATGGTCTTATTATGTATATCATTATATTAAATCCAATTTACAGTTTTGAACTAAACAAAGCAACATATATAACGTAAGCCTACGTTTCAACGAAAACTATTTGAGGCGCTACACGAGGGTCATTTCCATGAGAAGACAACGGCGCTTAGTGGACGTTTTATAGTTTATGTAAAAAACTTTTTGATACTAGTTTGTAACTATTGTTTTTATCGTTATAATTTAAAATACTATTTAAGCTTTACAGGGATATTAATACTAATCTTACAAGAAGTTTTACTCCGCGTGTTTCTTTAAGTAAGGGTGACAAATAAGTACACAGTAAATCTGGTTATAACTGCATATTGTGACCCATATAATAGCCATATAACATCCCAAAAATAATTAAAACTACGTAAATTACAGTCACACTAAATCTGTACAGTCAAAACAAACTGAAATGGACCGTAACTTAAGGCAATAAGACTTTTAAGAGTGCAGTTTTATTTGTATTATTACTAATTCTGTCATTCAATAAAAGTAAAGAAGAATGAACTTTATTTCAAGCACGTTAAAGTCTTTGCGTTCGTGGATTTGTACTGTGACCACAACATTCTTCCGGAATTAGTATAACTAATTTGATAAATAACCAGTGCATAAAAATGTTTAACTAAAAATGCAGTGTATGTATTACGATTATAACATAATATACTAATTGGGGTGTCTGAGGGTGTGCATTAATTACGTTACATATTGTATATATATATATATATATATACATATATATATATATATATATATATATATATATATATATATATATATATATATATATATATATATATATATATATATATATATATACAATATGTATGCGCCTCTCGCCATCAAACGTAAAAGTTTGGCGGGTTTAGAATTACGTAACACCACTGTCTTATAAATTCATTAATAAATAATAAAAAAAATCGGTTAACAATCAAAAGCACTGTCAGCTATTAACTACGTAATGGCGGTGTAATAATATCCACTTCCACATGCGGCCCGTGGATGTCGTAAGATGCGACAGTGGGGAATTAAAACGGGAAGATGGGCAGCAGCATTTTTGTGATGATAGCAACTCAAAACAATAAAGAACTACTGTTGCAGACCCGCCTGGCAAGCGTGGCAACTATGGCAAAATTCACTCAATGGGGTAATCTACGGGAAAGGTCTATGTTTAAAAGTGGATATTTAGAGGCTGTAATGGATGGATAATAATGTCTTCTGTGGGCACTGAGATGGAATACCTCGTTATCAGTAATAAGGGTTTCTGGTTCTCTATACACTGCTATAAGCTGCTATTTTACGCCGGTATTCTGTGAGAGAGTGGGCCGTCCCTGATCGAGGCGACCCGTTTATGCTGCAGCCATAATGTAGCTGAAATGTCGCTCTGCCATGTTCCATGAAAGGTTTTGTGAACAATTTCCGCCAAAGCGAAAACTTCCAAATATGATTAGAGGCTATCTGATGTTAGGACATACTTTTATAATACCAAAAGTATTTTTTTAGGATCTGATGACAAACGAGCACACAGTCCACACAGTATAGTGATGGTAAGTGGTTGCTGAGGCCCATAGACATCTACATCTATCAAATCAAAATGCAGATGCGTTGTCACGCTTGAAGACCAATACGGAATGCGTTGTTTTCAGTAAAAAAGCATCTCCCGTTCTCTACACTCACCATACGAAATACAGCAGTGTTGAGCTGCTATTTTAGGCTGGTATTCTGTGAGAGCGTGGTCCTTCCCAGGTCGAGCCGACCCATTCGTGATAAAACTATACCAGTCATATAGCTGCAGCATGGCTCTACCACGTGCAAGTGTAGCTAATCAGTTATAATACATTATTTTTACTATGTGGGTTTTTTTCCGCCTTGGACTCTGTTGGACTTCAGTTAGAAAAAAGTGAGATGAAGGTACACCATTATCTCTATTTTGTCTATCGCCAAGCAGCAGTTTGTGCACTGCTCTGTTCCGATTTTAAAGATACTGAGATCTAGTATAATTACAGATTGAATTGCATTCCATCTTAGTCCTAAGAGTTGACAACGCATCCATAGCGATCTTTACTTAAAGTTGGATGCGTGTGTCCCTGGGCTACAGTCTGTAACCATCAGGTAGACTCTAAGTATTTTTGTTACTTCAATTTCGTAAAAAAGCACACACTTGTTGTAACCTACCCCTATCGGAAGTACACTCCGTAATGAATTGAGTGCATTCTACTGGTTGACTTTTTACTGTCTGGAAAAAAATAGGGTGTAACATGTGAACGGAGTAGAAGCCTATGGCACTGATATTTTACAAAACATAGAAACAAAAATTTTGAAATAAATAAATAAATAAATTAAAATCTATCGAAATTCAAATCATATGCGTCCTAGCCTGTGAGCCTAGGCTACATACATCCTATTTTTTTCAAAGAGTAGAAAAGGTCATCCAGTATATTTAACTAGTGATCCACACCGGCTTCGCACGGGTGATTTTTGGAACCTTACAACAGCTCCATCAACCGAATTCAATTATGAATCTACGCTGTCCAGTGACCTACTCAAACACACAAAAAAATTTAAAATCCGTCCAGCCGTTTAGGAGGCGTTCAGAAATAAACACACGTACAGAAGGATTGTATGTACAAATGATAATATATTTACAATTAAAAGTCAATGCAATGCTATTGTGGCGGTGGAAGGAAAAGGGGAGATCCCCGCCGGGCGAGGTGTTCTGCCCGAGGAGCGACCAACGCTCCGAGTGGAGCTGTTCCATAAATACTGTTTTTACTGCGGATTTTGATAGCGTGATTTAGGCTTCGATGTGTTTCGCTTGTGGTGCGACGACAGTGCCGGCATTAAAATAAACACACATTAAACGATTATTTATTTTTCCTTCTTTATCTTCTTCATCAGCTTCTTACCGTTCGTTGCTGGTTATAGGCCATAGAAAGGATTTTTATTAATCACCACGCTTTGCCGGCGAATTGACGATTGCCAAAGATTATCTTGTATGCTACTAGACCGGATATTCAGAACAAAAACTGTCACAGCTGTGAACCACGCGGGTGCGGGCGTGAGCGCGCAGCTGGCACGGTAAACGTGCCACGCACTTGTATTTTTATTTACATACAGTTACCATTTTTAGGCAAATACGAAGTAAAGTTACATACTTATCCTATACTATTAAACGAGCAATTCTTGTATATATATATATATATATATATATATATATATATATATATATATATATATATAACGAAAAGAGAAACGGCTCCAACGATTTTCATAAAATTTAGTGTCCAGGGAGTTTCGAGGATAATAAATCGATCTAGCTAGAATTTATTTTTAGAAAATGTCTTTTTGTCCGTGTTTTTTGGCAATGAAAAATTGCTACAATATCGTTAGAATAAGAAGGTAAATTTTGACAGATTGTTACTGATTATAAATAGCTTAATTGGTATAATGGGCGGTCACAGAATCGTAACACCCCGGTTCGAGCCCAGACCGACCGACCGACTTTTTTAATTTTTTTTTCAAGTTCCTTTCTTTTTTGAGAAAATCTATTTTTTCGAGCTCTTTTTTTAGTATTTTTTAAAAACACGAAAATTTAAATCAAAATAATTGCACTCATGATTTTTTATTCAAATAACCAGTTCCGTTTTTTCTGTTATGTCGCTAAGATCAAAAAATATTATTTATATTTCATCAGTATGTAATTTGTATCTAAATATAATTTCCAAAACACACGAATTAAAAAAAAATCGAGCGAAAAATACCGAGCAAAGCTCGGTCAACCGGGTACTGTTATTGTATTTCACGATAAATTATTGTAGTAGTGACGTGTACCGAGTGATTATATATAGCTTGCTCTTAAATAAATAAATAAATTTATTCACAAGAAATATGGTACAAAGATGTTCTTATAAAAATAATAATGATTCACATATTTCACCAATTTTGTAATATGAAAACTTATGTACTAATTAACTTATGGTTAGAATATACAAAAATTTAAGTAAAAATAAACATGCATCACTTTACAATCTTAATATTAATCGTTTAAAACACAATCAGATAAGAAACAGCATTTTACAGTCAATAGAAAGGTTCTTTTATTTTTAGCAGTTCATTTACCGAATAAAACTGTTTTTCTAAAAGCCACTTTAATAAATTACGTATAAATCGATTATAATCTAATTGCCTTATTTCATTTGGGATTTTATTAAACACTTGAATAGCCATCACATAGCAATTTTTTGAGTACAGTCTAGTTTTTAATGAAGGTAAAATAATTTTATCTGAGTATCTGGTACTATATATTACTGTATCTTTTAATCTAGTAAAAAACTGAGGATACTTTTTTACGAATATTGAAAGTTCAAAAATGTACATGGATGGTAGCGTAAGAACACCCAATTCTTTAAACAGTGGTTTGCAAGAAACTAGTGGCCTGATACCACAAATTGCTCGTATACACCGTTTTTGCGCTATAAAAGCACGGTTTACATCAGTCGAGTTTCCCCATAATATGAGACCATATCTCAATACAGCAGCGACATACGCATGATATGCAATAAGAGAAGTGTTTCTTGACTAGATTGAAGTTAGCCCTCGCAGAGCAAAATTAAATTTAAATATTTTAGAACAAACTTTATCTATGTGATTTTTCCAATTACAATATTTGTCTAAACTAATACCTAAAAATGTGGTACATTCAGTAGCAGTAATTTTTTCACCATTATACTTAATATCAAGTAATTGCGGTTTACTTTTAACATGTTAGAATTGCATAAATTTAGTTTTGGATAGATTTATGCTTAGATTATTGTTTTTTATCCATTTAACAACATTTATAATAGTATTATTTATTTCATTTTCATATTCTTTATTACTACAATTGTATTATGTTTGATGTAATTTGGTAGGTCATTTATGTAAATTAAAAACAATAAAGGACCTAAAACACTCCCTTGTGGCACTCCGTAATCATTTGGTAAGTACGAAGATTTATATTTTAAAATGTCTTGCCGTTTTTTATCTTTTTGTTGTACTTCAATACATTGTTTTCTATCTTTTAAATAGCTTTGTATCCAGGAGTAAGCTGGCCCTCTTATACCATAAGCTTCAATTTTTTTAAAGAGAATATCATGACCAACACTATCTAATGCTTTGCTCATATCAAAGTACACTGCAGAAATTGGTATTTTTCTGTTTATATAATCGGTTACGATTTTTATATGGGAAAAAGTTGCCAGTGTCGTAGATTTACCTTTTCGAAAACCATATTGCTCTGGTTTTAATATGTTAAACTTGTTAAAAAGTCTAAAAGTCTTTTTTGCATAACTTTCTCATACAATTTTGATAATATTGATATTAATGTAATTGGTCTATAGTTATTAATATTATTTCTGTCACCTTTTTTATGCAATGGTATCACAACGGATAATTTCAATTCTTTAGGAAAAATTCCCGCTTCAAGCGATTTATTAATGAAAAAACATAATACGTCTATGATTTTTCTGGACACCTCTTTAAAACTTTTGTTTGTATTTCATCACAGCCAGTAAATTTTGTGTTTTTAAGTGATGAAATATGGTTTTTAATTTCCGTTATATCACATGGCCTTAAATAAATACCAGATTGATTTCTTAGACTAGTTACGCTTAATTTATCCGCACTATTATGTGATATTCTGTCTTTAATGGAATAGATGAAATGCTGATTAAATGTTGTAGCTAGTTCAACGGGATTTAGTATATTTTGACTATTGACTGTGAGTCTATCAATGAGATTTGGATGTGTCTGACTATTTTCTTTTATTAGGTTCCAAGTGGCTTTAGTGTTATTTTTTGATTTAAGTACGAATTTGTGATTCATCTGCTTTTGTGCCAGTAAAATAGTTTTTTTTAGGATATTTCTATAAAGTGTATATTTATTTTTGTTCTCGTGAGTTTTATTTTTATAATATTTATAGCGAAGTGCACGTTTGGTTCTACAGGAAACTTTTTCTTGCTGTTAACCAATGGGTGGAGTCGGCTATGGTACGATTACGGACAATGCGGATATTTTTCCGTTAATTGCCATGGGATTTGGAGGCCCAGTACCTGAAGATTTGTGGGGATTTAGGTTCTGACGATTAA
Source organism: Parnassius smintheus behrii (assembly GCA_036936625.1). Classification (NCBI taxonomy): domain Eukaryota; kingdom Metazoa; phylum Arthropoda; class Insecta; order Lepidoptera; family Papilionidae; genus Parnassius; species Parnassius smintheus. Next base: position 8,524,653 of record JAUPFT010000020.1, on the reverse strand, counting down.
GAGAGGGGCTCCTTTGAAAGTATATGGCTGCATAATTTTTCAGGTTCTACTTCAAATTTTCATAAGCTAAATCAATCGCCTAAGCGATGGGTAGCTCTTTGGATAGCATCCAGGAAAGAGTAGCTGGAAAGAAGAGCGTCGAAAATGCCTACTAGGTAGGAGGAAAACAAGTAGCGCTGAGAGTGATTTCAGTAACTTTTTACAAATGCCGACGGGGCCGGGTGCTGATCTCTTTTTGAGGTCTTTGTTTAATTCTGTGACTTCGTCGAAAGTCACAGAATTTATGGGTTCACCCGCAGGTGGACGCACAGACTTACGCTTGACTTCCACTTCTTCTACCTCTAAAAGGTGAGCGAAATCTATAGGTTCGTTGGAGGAGTGTATTGGCTCTCTAAAATTCCTGCGGGGGCATTCCAGCTTTTCAGAATTTTTATAGGAGAGATGGGTTTTTCCTGGTCTAATGAGATACAGTATGGTTGAGGATGGTTCTGCTGTTGGAATTCGGGTCACCTGCCAGAAATCAGTTTGAGATGGCTCGATATCCTCTAGTAGAATATCTCACTTATCTTGTCTAAATTCGGCAATGCTCTGTTTCACCTAGTTTTGGAGGTTCTTCAAAATTTGTTTTCAATCGTGCGATAGTGATCGTAACGTCTTAAGGCCACGTTTTGGCTCTACTAACCTGTTGAAAAACTTTGTGTGTTGATTGCTCTACACACGAACCTTACAAGAGCATTATTCAACTGTTGAGGTGAGGTGGCCGATAGGGCTTGTAACCTCATCGGCCTCCTCTGGCTAGTCTATCTTGTCTGGGATTTTTACTTAATGCTGAGGGGGCCGTTTACTCAAGTTTGACCTCGAGTTTACGCTAGTCCACGATGGTTTTGGTCTGATGGATCTCACTAGCGGGCTGGCCCGGCTGCAACAAGACTGGTATGTGGTCCGAGTCAAATTCCAAGATCATCTCGATCGTTGATATCGACAACGTGATATCTTTGAGTATTGCTAAGTTCAGGATATCTGGTCTGGTAGAAAATGGGTAGCGTGTTGGAGTCTCAGGCGCGACGACATTCGACTTTCAGGCCTTATCAGAAAAAGAAACGACAAAGGAAGATCGAAAGAAACTCTCTGCCGTTAGTTGCTTCCCTGACAAGTCAACAAGCGTTAATATTCGTCCTGAAAATCCTAGGCTAAATCTTTTCAAACCAATTGTATAAATATTATATTGAAAATAATTTTGTTTTAAAAGTATCGCTTTCGAATAAGTATTCTTGTAATTTATATTAAATTTTTCTTCTATTACGGAGAATAAAAAATAAAAAATATTGCATGCCTTAAGCGCAAAAGCCCGTAGGTATGTTCTACTAGTATAGCATCTAAAAATCAAGAATCCAACGTTTTGTCGCATGAAATCGTTCCTAAGAATCATATTGAACATATAAATTATATATAAAGCACATTGTCAGAAAGATAAATGATTGTGAAACTTATTTTTTTAATCTATTAATTAAAATTTCATATTAAAAAGTGGTTTAAGTGGCTACGCTACACGATAATTTTTAAAAATATCAATCGTTCAACTCAATTTATTTTTAATCTCTTCATCTATGATGTGGGAAGCCATGAAATGTAAATGGCTGTTTAATTTTGTTTTGTTTAGTTATAATTAATGTTTTTCGGCTGAGAAATTCCGAAATTTTTGGTGTTTGAGCAGCCTTCATATATTATATTTTACTAAATACAGCCGTCATCTTGAGTGGGTTACTGTATCGTTTGTTTACAGCGGCTCGGGATGAAAAATATTATAAATAGAGAGTAGAAATATAAAATATTCCAAAACAAAATTTGATATTGACTTTCATTACAATATATTGTTTCGCTAAAAGTAAGTAGGATTTATATATAAAAACTTTATGAAAACTAAATAAAGTTGATGTGAAGAAAGAATATTAACGAGTCAGGTAAAAAACTAGTTTTTACGAAAATGCCTCAGTGCAAATACTTAAAAATTAAAGTAATATTAAAGTTGATTTCTGATCGTTTAAAGACAATTCTGTTAAAAAAATTTCAATTAACAATAATTATAAAAATTGAATCTCAATAATAATAACATAGTAAAATTAAAAAAATCTATTGTTGATTTAGAATTTTTTTCTACATTTTTTATGATCATATGAGCATTATGAGTCGTGCACTTTTGGATTTTCCACTTTTTTATTGGCGTTTGACATAATATTATCGAAAAATTAGAAGTAATAGTAATAAGGTTATTTGTGAAAACTTGTGTGTATTTAAAATATTTCCAAAAATTGACGTATAACGTGAATGCTTAAGGCATGCACATTTGGATTTATCAAAAGTTTTTTAAACTACTAGGCACTGAACTCATGTCATTTCTGCAAGCGATTTTTATAGTAGGGAAGTGACCCTCGTATTGCCCAATGGGTAGGGTTACCAAATTTTTTAAAGGCAATTAAGTATATGCCGATTTCGAAAAGGGTAAAAAGGAGATTTTTTTCTATTATGGCCTGACACTAACGAACTTTGCGCCAAAAAGTCAGAGTTCAGGTAAAAAGAGTGCTTAAGCGTACGCTATATTTTATATTTTTTGAAGTGCATCTACACGTACATAAAAAGAGCTCAATAGTCAATTTCGGAATAAGGTTGCTTCTGTAGTCAAACAGTGGTACCTTCAAAGCTGTTTTCCGGTTTGTAGGTCATAGAGAGCCAGCATAATTAGCGTGTGTGAAGTATTAGTACTATTGAAGCTTCATCCTAAGAGATAACAACGCATCTCTAGAGGTTGGTTGCAGGTGTCCATAGACTGCATATACAGCGTTAAATCTTCTTCTCTACGTGCCTGTAAAAGTTCACTACTTGACCTGGGTCGTACCCATTGTGTGTGATTGGCCTTAACCTTCACGCTTGTAAGGCGGCTTGACGACAGCTGTACCAGACAGACTAATTGCATCTTTGACTGTGATTTCCGTCGTTCATTACCTACTCGGTTGTTAGTTTGGGTGTTTACATCTGGCGTTTAGTCCGACTTAAGATCTTTTTATACGTAGTAGAGGCACGCTGCAGCTACTCGTATATTATCGTTGTACCACGAATGGATCGGCTCGACCGAGGAAGGACCTTGCTCTTACAGAATACCAGCGTGAAATAGCAGCTTCATACAGTTGTGTATTGAAAGGTGAGTGTGTGAGACCCAGAGACTCTTTTTTACCGGAAATGAGGCATTCCATCTTAGTCCTCAGGGCATAACTCATTTACAACGTATGTGCGTAGTCTATGGGCCACAGCATCCACTTACCGTCAGGTGGACTGGTGTTCGTTTGTCACCCTTATTCTATAAGAAAAACCTTTTTAGTCCATCATATTATAGTCTCTTAGGACACGCAAAGGAAGAAAGGTGAACTCAACAGTTCACATTGAGTTACATTATCTACTTGGTAGAGCTACGCTGCAGCTATATTATGGTTGTAGCACGAACGGTTCGACCGGGGAAGGACTACGCTCTTACAGAATACCAGCGCAAAATAATAGCTCAATACTGCTGTGTTTCGTATGGTGAGTTTAGAGATCCGGAGACCTTTTTTAACTGAAAACAAGGCGTTCCATCTTAGTCCTCAGGGGTGACGACGCATACGAGTTTTGATTGTTAATCGAGCATGAATGTAGATGTAATTTTATTTGTATGTAATAGTAGCGTGTTTATGTGTGTAAAATTAAATCTATCATGTATAATTAAGTAAGCATTCCTTAATAGCCATTTTGCCAAATATATAATTTTTATTATTCCACAAGATAGTAGAACTACGTATACGTACTTGTGGTCTAAATAGATGACCTACTCCTTTTCTACAGCTCTTGTGTTTAGAAACAGAAACCTTTTTCTGCTACTAACTACTTACATACCCACAGGTTCCATTTAAGAACCATTTAGAGATAGGATCTAGTGATAATATTCCACGCGCGGATAGATTTCTCGACTCTTCTGTCCGGCCGCCTGTTATTCCGCCTAATAGTGACTTTCATATTTTTTAATAAATAAAATTTTGCATTTTGTATAAATTTTAGTTTCTCATCATGCCCCAATTTGATGGAAGGAATCCCGTTTTTTTATTAAGAGATTTCAAAATCCCTCTTTAATTTAAAACAATCTGACAAAGCTAATAAATGTTATAGATGCAAGAATCTTCTTTGTGTGGAGTTCGTTAGAGATTTCAATCAAATTATGTGTAAGCTGACATACCTCTGCCTCTGTCTAAAATTCTATTAGCACCTATTTTTAAGATTATTTTGAATACGTATCAAATTCTCCGAAATATTATTAGCCTTGCGGCACTATATATGATACTCACTGGCATTCTATTTATCCAGAGCAAAAATTGAACCAACTAGCAAACTTTATTCGTTTACTTTTCCACTCCTCATCTTTTTCTTTTTGATAATTCGCCACTGAACTCGAATAATATTCTAAAAAATATCCTATAATAATAAAAAATCGTAGTAAGAGAGTGGTACCTATCTAGACGAACTTCTTATCAGAACGGAAGTCTTGCCATATAGTGAAAATTGTCACCTAATTCTAGTGATTGCTTTCACTGTGGCTCCTAGTAACTTCAAAAATAACTAATAATTTTCAATTATTATCCTAATTTAATTAATTAAATTATTATACTATTGTAACAATGCAGATGTAATTCCGCAAAAAATTACTGCAATACCTCATAAGTAAGCTTCCTCATTTAAGCAGATAATATTCGTGAGATATTGAATCAATTTGAATAAAACTAACATTGTTCTGACACGAAAACTCGCATCAAGTTACAGTTTACGTATCGCCAGATTCCTTTCTCTTATTATCTGGGGATTTCGAAGTATTTTCTAGAATGTTGCAAAATAACTTCAGATTTCGTTTTTCCAAAGATAAGCTGTGTTCGATTTGCAATATGGAAACTTTAATCGATTAAGCAAGTTTCAAGCAAATTGTGTTCAAATACACGTCTGAGGAATAAGATAAGTATTAAGTACTGTCAAACCAACGTTTAGTACATTCTAACGTAGTAGAGCCGTACCAGTTGTATTATAACTGCACCACAAATAAAAAGCCACTCACAGAACACCAGAATTAAGTAGCAGCAGAGCAGCATTGTTCTTATGTTAAATGCTGTTTCGTGTAATGTTAAGAACCGGAGACTTCTTTTAAAGGTTACAAGATATTTTATCTCAGGGATGACTGCGCGTGTGTTTTTGATACTTAGCCGATGATAAAAACAGAAACAGAAAAATAAACTTTTTTGTTTAATATAGATTATAAATAATACTCACTGAAAGTCACTTTCTTTTAATTTACCACTGGATCGGAAAAAAAACCTCTGTCCTGGGAAGTGCGAACCAGCGGGACTACTTTTTTTTTTAAAATAACAGATTATAATTATGTATGTTTCATTAAAAACAAAAACAAATTAGAAATAGCTTGGTAGCGATCACAATTCCCATCATCCATAAATTCTTTAATATTATAACTTACTTAACTATAACTCTTTTTTACAAACTTTGTTTAATAAAGTTTTTGAACTTTCTGCAGGCAAATTTTATACATTTTCTAGGATTTTGTTGTAAAAGCGTATACATCGCTCCAAGAGTGAATTACTGACTCGGTGAAGGCGAGTAACTGGTACTAATAGTTTATGTCTGTTCTTAGTTTTTACAGAATGAATATCACTTATTTTTGTATAACTACTTTTATTTTTGTGTAGATATGTGTTTAAAGACTACAGCATTCACTTACCATGAAGTGGAATTTGTGCTCGTTTATGCTAATTAGTAAAAAAAAATCAATACAACTCGGTAACTTAATGATGTTATTTATTTTCTATTCTTTACACAGAACCCGTAGGATAATCATATTTAGGGGTATTTAACATAGTTGCCATTTAAATAGAAAATATCATACTAATTGTTAGACCTTTCCGAGGAATCATCTATATATTAAATACATACATATGTACAAAAACGGCTTTCTTTAAATATAGAATAAAGATAGATAAAATACGATTTCGATATGTTTATTCTTTTTTTATAGTTTTTCTTACTTAAGAGAGCTTTTTTCTTTAAGCTTACCGGCAGAAAACACAAAAAAAGACTCGAAAACTACAAAATCTAACAATATATACTAACATACATGGGGTATTTTCGGATACCCCTGGGTGTGAGCAGTTCAATTTTTTTGAACGTCACTGTTTTGATCAACCTGTATATTATTACTTAAAAGTACGGCATTAATTAGCGTGCAATTTATTTAATAAGGTTATTAAGCTTAGTACTTAGCAAAATCAATGAGATTATCGTTAATTATGCATCAAGGGAATAGTACTCCAAACTTCAGTACATTCAGAACATCTAATTTCGCTTTGAAATGTATAATTAATTCTGTCTTTATCTTATTCCGTAATAACTAAGGGGATAAGCGATCGCTTTAAATTCAACCATACGCTAAAAACCGTGTTAGATCCTACCAGCATTTTGTTTTTCAAGCCTATCTTAGTTAATTTTCACATCTTATCTATATCTATCTTCTATACCTACGTATAATAATAATAATAACTCTTCTATTTCAAACATAAATCCATATAAGTTGTTAATAATACATTGCGCACCTTAAATACTAATGTTACTTCCTTAAATATGTGTAATCACTTTTTAACAAATTTGATTCAAAATAATCGCTAGGAAAACTGTGAAGCGTATCTTCATTTTAAATTTAGTCTTTGTTTTATTAAAATTGGTTTATCCTATCAAAAGTTATGACTAATATTTTGAAGTATGTGTACGAAATATAGAAACGAATTTGTTCAATGGTAGCTATGAGTAATTTAATCAACGGTAGGTTTATAATTAAATAATGTAAAATAGTGTTCTATAATGATATAATTGTATATAAACGCAGTAAACAAAAATAATTAAGAATAACGTAATAAATATTTATAAAATATATAAACCGTAACATCTTAGTTAAAAAAGTAAAATAGTTAACCAATGTTATCAATAGATGGCGCTCTCAAAATAATTTATTTAATTTTAAGTAGGTGTGCTTATAATTATTTTCTTATCCACCGAGTAACAACATGGTAAATCAAATTTTGAAAGAGCTATTAGCAATATCTTTGATTTCGGTAAGGATCGTAGAAGCTTGGCAGTAAACATATTATACTTCCATTTTGCATTTCCAAAAGTTTTAAAATTTACGTTGTCGTGAAATTGAAAAATTACGTTACCCGATTTTGAGTTTTTTATATTTTATTCCTACCCTTTCTTTTCTAAATATCATATAATTTTTATTTTACTATAATAATAAATAAACTACTATAATTTTATATAGACAGTGCTATACATATTTTCAAGCACCCTAAGGTTTAATTATAAATGAGATATGAAGGACACATAATATGTAAAAAAACTTTACTTCCTGCTTTCAACGCAATGTTTGTATTGGACCAGCAATTTTAAATTTCTTCGTTTTATCCATTAACCGTTACATACATATTTTAAAGCCTCCCCATTGAATGCCTTGACAGAATAAAATTTAATTTTCCGTAAATTTAGTTTTGCCATTTACCGACGGGTGTCACTGTCCACTGTCTATCTACTATATACTCTTATACTGAGTCATAGATACTGCTTGAAGTAGAAATCTAAAACTTGGACAGTAGGTAGCTACTTTTATGACGTAGAAATCCGCTATGAAATCATTTTGAAAAATTCGATCCCTACGAGGGTGAAATAAGGGTTGTTACACCTTATTACTTTATTACAAAAATATTTTACAGGGCAACTGACTCGACACTTACTGAGAGTACTTAACTTACTGTATTTAAAAAATAAATAAATACGTATTTTGCGATTTCAAAATAATCTCCTACGGTAGAGGGGGCAGGGGCCAAGGGGTATGCAATTTTGTATGGAAATATAATTTTTTGGTATTTCATAAAACAATCTCTTACCGTGGAGGTAGAAGGAACATTATCATGTACAATTTGAAGGGAAAAATATTACTGCTTTAAAGTAATTAAATAATAAAATTTGCCTTTTAAGGTTTTAAATTTATCAAAACAAGGGTTTTAATTTTGTATGAAAAATATTGTATTAAATCTACAGCTCAATCCGTTGGATGTAGATGTTTGAATTTGGAGCAATAACTTCCTCCACTAAGAAAGAAGTCTTGAAAATTAAAATCCTTAGATAGTAAAATAAGGTTTTAAGAATGTTTTTTTACGGGTGATTTTATATTAGTATACGGAAAAATTATTAAATGGTTATTTAAACTTTAATATTAGTACGAATACTTTAGGATTAAAATAATGCAATTAGATTTTTTCATTTTCCTAATATCTCACAATTTTTATTTTGTTGCCAATTTTAATGCCAATTTTCGCATAATTGGCGAGAAACTAGTTCGCCTTCCCTCTGGAACCCGTGCATTCTGGTCTCTCGCCAAGGCTGTCCAGGGGAATTTCTGTCAGCCATCTCTTTGATCTCTGCACAGGGAGGACGACTCACTTGCCCATACCGCAAAAGAGAAAGCCGATCTGCTAGGCTCTTTCTTTGCGTCCAACTCACTCTCGATGACGGGGGGAGTAAGCCGCCGACCATCCCGCAGTGTGAGTGCTCCATGCGGGAAGAGCAGTTCACACAGCGCTCGGTTCGCAAAGCACTCCTCTCCCTGGACATCCACAAGTTGAGTGGGCCTGACTGAATCACCCCAATTGTGCTGAGGACGTGTGCTTCAGAGTTGGCACCGGTTTTAATGCGTCTTTTCCGGTACTCCGGTGGAAGACGGCTTCCGTCCACCCGATCCCTAAAAAGGCGATCGCTCAGACCCGTCCAACTTTGCCGTATCTCCTCAGTTTCAAGGCACCACCCTTGTTGCCTCAGCCAGTATTGAAATCCTCGGCGTCGACATATCGAGTGACGTACAGTTTCGTGGTCACTTGGAAGTGAAGGCCAAATTGGCCTCTAAAAAGCTTGGCGTGCTCAACAGAACTAGACAGTATTTCATGCCGGCACACCGCCTGCAACTTTACAAGGCACAGGTTCGGCCGCACATGGAATACTGTTCCCATCTCTGGGCTGGGGTTCCCCAGTACCAGCACCTTCCACTTGACCGCATCCAGCGCAGAGCAGCTCGAATCGTCGACGACCGAATGCTTTCCGAACAGCTCGATTCCATTGGCACTGCGAAGAGTGTAGTGTTATGATGCTTACATATAATTTTACACTATTTTAAATTTATTTTTCCATTCTGTTTTTGATTTTCTGCATTCACCTCAAAACTGGATATTTTGCATCACCTTTATTTCCATAGGATCCTGTAACGTTTTTAAACCATAAGAACACAATAACAAATCATTTTCCCTTCGTATTTTCACGCTATCAGCACTTTTTAAATCGGTGTCGATGGAGTCTACCTTTTTCGATCTTTTATTTAGTTCTCCGTAACTCTGCAATTTCGGGCTTCGTGCGCGCTGTTGCGCTATCTTTTTTCCTATATTAATAATATCTCATTTTTCACTTAAATCTTGCCGTTTCTTTATTACGAGCCTGAAACCAAAATTTGACATGTTTTGACATCGTTGTTTATCTGGTTCTCATGGCAATTTTTATTCAAATTCGTTACCGGTCTGATGTTTTTACTTCAATATTTCCACAAAAATACTCTTTTCATCTTGGCCATTTACAAAAATTTGCTTTTAATTTAAATAATTTCCCGTTCTTATCCCAGATCCGTCAAAAAGTATAAAAGCCGAAAAATCGGCCAATAAAGGAAGTCTCGCTTCAGCTTTCAAACTAGAAGCATCTCCTAAAGGCCTTATCCCGGGGCCGAACTGCCCCGGGATCCTGCAAGCCTCTGCCTTCACCTGAAGTCGTCGCCTAGCCAAGCGTACGCCTCCACCTACTAGTGCCCGCGCTATCTTTAGCCGCTGTGCGTGCTTGCTCCAGGCGCTGCGTGTACCTACTCCGGACGCTGTGTGTGCCCACTCCGGGCGCTGTGTGTGCCTACTTCAAGCGCTGCGTGTACCTACTCCAGACGCTGCGTTTACTTACTCCGGGCGTTGTGTGTGCCTAGTCCGGGCGCTGTGTGTGCCTACTTCAAGCGCTGCGTGTGCCTACTCCAGACGCTGCGTGTGCCTAGTCCAGGCGCTGTGTGTGCCTACTTCAAACGCTGCGTGTGCCTACTCCAGACGCTGCGTGTGCCTAGATCAGGCGCTGCGCACCTACCACAGGCATAGCCTGTGCATACTCCGTGAGCGGAGAGCACCACTGCCAAGCACGGTGTGCCACTTTGGTCTTCGGGCTCCGTTTCAGTACTCATTTATCTTTATTTTTTTAAAATAATTGTAATTCACGTCACCCATCATCATCTTCATACTTTTTATATAAAACTGTAAATCAATCAATAATAATAATCAATCTTTAAAAATTTTGAATAAATTATTCGTTTTTTGTTCTATTTTTGTTGTTTCGTTTTTGTTAGGTTAGGTTTTTTGTTTTTAATCATCGCTTCACGACAAGAGATGTTGCATCTCCTTGCATTTTCTTTCGCATATACCATGGGGAGTGCTCTGAGGAATTGTTCGGATTAATCCCAACCGCCAAATTTCGTGAACGCACTACGCGGCAAACCATCCACACCATGTGGATGCTTGGCGGTCCAACACTGTACGTTTCAAAAGGAGTTTTCTTCCGCGTACGACCTGTCTGTGGAATAGTTTACCGCCGGCGATTTTTCCGGCCTGATACGACCTGGGGACTTTCAAGAAAAGAGCTTACTCCTTTCTAAAGGACCGGCAACGCACCTGCAATTCCCCTGGTGTTGCGGTTGATCATGGGTGGCGGTGGTTACTTAACATCAGGTGAGCCGCATGCTCGTTTGCCTCCTCTTCTATAAAAAAAACCTTAAAGTGTTAAAACCAGGATACATGGTTTGCGCGGAAAAAATGGTTTTTATTTGCATGGTGGTAGAGAAATCCGTAAAACGAAATTATGATTAATACTTATCATAGAACTTTACTAAAATCTGCCCCTGTTGATCATTATATACAAAATATTAAAAATTGTCTGTTTATCATTGTGCCCGAGTTAGTGATCCGACAAAAATATAGTAAGATCAGATACAGATAAAACGGCTTTAAGTGCTTTCTGAGGCAGAAGGACGAAAACACTTCTAAACTGTTAAGCATTCTGTAATGTCAGCACGGGATTTGTAAAGCCACGCGTTACTGTTGGTGCTTTAGACCCAGTTTAAAAGCTGTTGGAAATAGTTTTGAATGAAGCATAAATGTAAAATAATTCTATTTCACCTTTATGGCATACCTTTGCTCTTTTCGATATTAAAGGTACATGGAATTTTTATGTAACTACCGCTTCAACAAACATTTGATTCGTCAAGTTATTATACTTTGAAAAAATAATGGTTAATCTCAGACATCAAGCGTTATTTCTTGCCGGGTATTTATGCAAGTCATCATACAAAAATTTAACATAGTTTGTCATAAGTTTTGAAATGATCCATGAAAACTTATTTTTCCAAAAAAGAAATTGACATAAATTTCGTTAATTTCGTAAGTTTGTAATTTTCGTAAGGCAAAATCAGAAAAGTTTAAATATATTCAAACTTTTCTGATTCTGACTTTAATTTATTTAATTTTTTAGATTGACTCATATTTGCACATTTCAATATTTGACATATTTTTCACGCTTGCCAAGCGGTAGAGCAAACGCAATTTTTTTTATTTTTAGTCGTTATTAGGAAGGCGCTGTCGTCTATTTATTGATTTGTTTCTCTCTGTCGCCTTAAGCTCTCTCAACTAGAAGATAGAGAAATACAGGATATTCTTAGGCTTAAATGTAAGTCTAAATCTTCTACACCTAATGGCGGCAAAATGCACCATACGTGATCACACGCGTTTCACGGAAAGGTGCGATTACTCTAGTGTTAAAAAAGAGATTATTCAATAAATACTATCGTTGTTGGACGATATTGAAGGATCGAACCATGTTGCGTGTGGCGTGGGTGAGCAGAGTGAGTGTTCTAACAGAATTAAACTTATTATCAGTGGGAAAGAGTTCCATTAACATTTTACTATTGATATACATAGCATTAATGCTTACTTTAATATTTTTTGATATTTTTGTCCAAATTTAACTTTATAATAGATATGCTCGTGTTAACTGAATTTTGGACAAACATATATTATATACCACCTGACAATCATGACTAAAAATGTTTCAATCTCTCGTTAATCCTAATAAAAGATGGCGAGATTGTATATGCTTGGAAAGAAGAGTTAACAGCCTATGAGTCGTCTCTTATCGATGGTAATTGTATAGATATAGTAATTCTCTATTCGTCTTCCGCCAGTCACATTTGATCACATCGACGCGACTACACTCTTAAAAGATATGATTAGATTGCAGAATGACATTTCAGTTATTAAGGAAACTTATGCTACAAAGGATATGCTAAATAATAAATCACCCGCGACAAACTACAATGTTAATACGAAACGAAGAGGAATATGTCGAAAAAACAGTTCAGAATGTGCGGGTGATCCTTGTGTTATACCTCATATTTCACCAAATCAATCTGAATATGACGAGTTAACGACCGCTGAGAATCCTAACTGTAATCCTAATGTCAATAATATGTTATCGAATCATACGTATATTTCTGACTCGCCTGCAACGTTGACAGAAGATCATAACACTAACCCGCTCCTATATGTCTCAATGCGTTCATACGGTGAAGCGAGTATTGAAGATATGCCACTTTCATCACAACCAGTACGAATGGAAGCCCGCACCACGGTTATGTCGACGGAAATGCAAAATAATCACACCCCTTTGTCTTATAAAGAGGCTACTGTGGTTTCATCGAATAACCCAGTGATTGAACAAGTTCGTAATACGGGGGCGGGCGATACTCATGATTATTTATATAATGAAATGGAAAAGGACGACTGGATATTAGTGCAAAACAAGCGCGTAAAAAGTAAATTTATAGGTTTAAAAGGCAAAGCTGATATACACGGAGACTGCAAATTTAAAGCAGCAAATATAAAAATCCCGTTTTATTTTTATAACGTTGATAAGAGCTGCGAAACTGATGACATAATGAATTATATTAAATGTAAAACTAACACTGAAGTACGACTAGAGAAAGTAAATATGAAATTATTTATTAGGTTTAATAAGCCGAGTAATTAAAATAAAACTAAATCGAGTAACCTATCTTTATTAAAGAAAAAGATGAATAATGATGCTGGGGACAATACAACTATCAAGTTGATAAGTTTTAATTGTTAATCTTTTAAAAGATCTGCAGACTTTGTAAAGTCTTTGAGTGAAAGGGCGGATATAATTGCGCTTCAGGAGATATGGCTTCTGCCCCATGAGATTCCTGACTTGGGTCAAGTAAATAAGGATTTTTGTTTTTTCGGGAAGTCCGCAGTTGATATAAGCAAAGGATTATTGCGAGGACGACCTTATGGCGGTGTCAGCTTACTATGGAAAAACAACGTGTTTGACTCTGTAACTGTAGTTCCGTGTATGAGTGAGCGTATTATTGCTATTAAAGTATGCGTTTCGGATCGGTTCATGTTATTTTTTAATGTGTATATGCCTACGGACGAGCTAGACAATCTCGTAGAATTTGTTGAGTGTTTAAATGAAATATCTGCAATAGTAGATAATGAGAATACTGAAACTATGTATGTGTTAGGAGACTTTAATGCGCACCCAGGTACATTGTTTGGTAAGGAAATGTAAAAATTTTGTGTAGAACAAAATTGGTTGTCAGCTGATATTATGAAGCTAGGAATTGACTCGCGTTCTTATACCTTTATGAGTGATATACATGGTAGTTGTAGCTGGCTTGACTACTGTTTAATAACTCAGGCTGCATGGAAATCTGTAGTTATAATTAAAATTCATAATGACGTTTCTTGGTCAGAGCATTTCCCATTAGAGGTGCAGTGTGATCTTACAGTGGTTAGGCGTAGGTCACTGTCGGTTCAGGAATTTATAATCAATAAAGTAAAATGGGGTGAGCGTAATTTAAACCGAATTGAAATAGCAAATATTGTAACGACAAATTAAGAGAAATCGATTTCCCGTATGAACTAAGTCAGTGTTGTGATAGTATGTGTGATGTTTTAGCACATCGATCTGTAATAGATAAATTATATATGTCCATTGTTAATACTTTGAGTGAGGCCTCTAAGTACAGTTACGATAGTGATCGAGAGCGGGAGATGGTCAAAAGGTGTGGTCGACCTATACTAGGGTGGAACTGTCACGTGCGCGATGCTCACCGGGATGCTCGACAAAAATTCCTAAATTGGATTTGGCATGGGAAACCGCGTGGTGGGTATATTTATAATGATATGATGGAATCTAAAAGAGTATTTAAACGAAAACTTAAGTTTTGTCAAAATAATCAAGACCAGATCAAGATGAATCAACTAGCGTATCAACATAGGAATATAGATTTTCGTGGGTTTTGGAAGCATACTAAGCAGTTGAGTTCTAGAGCAGGTACCCCGGTGAGCGTTGGGAGTGTAAATGGACCGGCGAAGATAGGCAACCTTTTTAAGAGTCAGTTCTGGGTTCAGTCTTCTTTACAGTCACATGTTAAAGTCGATTCTGAGGTTCATCACCACACTGGTGCATCAACTCATGTGCCCGATCGCATCACCGCCAGGGACATCGCTGTTTTGATAAATGGCATGACTGGAGGAAAGTCACCTGGTCACGATTGCCTTAGCATCGAGTACTTTCAGTTCGCTGGTCCGCACTTACCTAGACTACTGGCGCTCTTTTTCGCCCTATTTATGAGGCACTCGTATTTGCCGGAAGAGAACGGTCGTAGTTCCGATTTTGAAAAACAAAACTGGAGATATTTCAGATATGTGCAACTATCGGCCCATTTCATTAGCAACAACTGCGGCTAAGATACTTGACAGTATGCTTGAGAGACAGTTAAAAGTACATATTAAGTTAAACGATGCACAATTTGGTTTTAGACCAAATCTATCAACTGAGTGTGCAATACTGTCGCTGAAGCACACTGTGGGGACTATGCCAGACACTGCAAGGAATATGCCAGTGTACGCAGCCTTCCTGGATCTTTCAAAGGCTTTCGACCTTGTCAGGTATGACATTCTGTGGGATAAATTGCGAAAGGCTGGTCTACCCGTCTCGTACACAAGTATTTTTAGCTATTGGTACGATCATCAAATTAATCAGGTAAGGTGGTCTAGTGCACTATCGGACGAGTACAGATTGGAATGCGGTGTGAGACAAGGGGGATTATCCTCACCTACGCTTTTTAATTTATATATAAATGAACTGATTGATAGACTCGTGAGCGCACGTGTTGGCTGCTCTATTGATGGACTCTGCATGAACAACATCAGTTACGCAGACGACATGGTGCTTCTAAGCCCGTCAGCCAGTGCACTCAGACGGCTTTTGTTCATATGTGAGGTTTATGCAGAATCACACGGTCCAAAATATAATGTTGCGAAGAGTGAGCTCATGGTGTTTAAGGTGGGCACGAAGAAACCAAATTTCGTACCACCTGTAACTTTAGGGGGTGTTGCACTTAAACTAGTAACTGAATTTAAGTACCTAGGCCATGTTGTTACCGAAGATTTAAAAGATGATAAAGACATTGAAAAAGAAAGGAGAGCGCTGGCTGTCCGCTGCAATATGCTGGCCCGTCAGTTCTCACGCTGTACAGCCGAGGTAAAAGTTATTTTATTTAAGGCCTATTGCCAATCCCTCTATACGTATGCCTTATGGGTCAGATATACGCGGCGGGCATACAACACCCTACGTACACAATATAATAACGCTTTTAGATTGTTGCTAGGGCTCCCACGTGACTGTAGTGCATGAGGTATGTTTGTTGACGCCCACGTAGACAATTTTTCAACACTTATTCGCAAAAGAACTGCGTCACTGATGCAAAGGATTCGTGGGAGCGCCAACAGCATTCTTAACGTAATTAGTGAAAAACCCGAGTGTACTTTTTTGAGGCACTGGGTTCATGTCCATGTACACATTACCTCGGACAGGCACCCCAGGTATATGAACTAATTTATTACCTAATTTTACTTACATATATTTAAGACTTTTTATTTGTATTTTTAACAAAAAGTATTGTATTATATCATTATGGTAAATTTTGTTGGTGGTTTTGTTAATATATAATTAAATCGGATATGATGTATGTGTACCTAACGGTGAAATCGATTTATTTTATTATTATTATTATTATTATCAAATTATTATTTTATTTTCGATATCATTATAAATACTTACGCATTTGATATAATTAATATAAGTAATGATTTATAATTTTAGTATTAGAATAGATGTTAATGTATGTTATTTTACCCTATGATCCTTGTTGGTTGAAATAAATTAATAAATAAAAATAAATTATTAAGTTAAAGTTAAAATATTTTGGCAACTGAGTCTTGGGATAAATTATACTCAACTAATGATGTTAGTCTTGCAGCACAGGTTCTGACATCAAAATTATAAAAAGCTATTACGGAAAACACAATCAATAGTAAATATCTAAACGTAAAAGACTACTCAAGCCTTGGATTACTGTAAAAAGTAAAGTAACAGCCTATATACAGCCTCGTACGTACAACGACCGGGCACAGGCCTTCTCTGATTTCTGAGATTTACTGTAGGAATTGTAAATTCAATTCCACAGCCAGACAAAAAGAGCAAAAAATTAAAAAAAAATATTTAAATAATAAACAATTGGGACACATGTACCGAAAAATATTACATGGATTGATAAAATATGATAAATGCAATTGTTTGTCTCATATGTCTTCACTGACTATTGCCCGATATGACTTTCTAAAAAATATTCAACAAGCGACTAATGCATTATTTAGAAAATAATGAGCCTTTGGATAAAAACCAATTCGGTTCTCGTGCTAACACATGCTGTCCTTTCCTTCAACTTACTACTAATGTAACACGTTATCTTGATAATAATGAAAAAGTGATAAGAGTATTCCTGGGCTTTTAGAAGGCATTTTTAAACCGGTTTTGGCATACCGAGTGTTGCTTTGGCATCACGAAAGGTACGGAAGGATCCCGAGACCTGTCTAGGCATTTCGGAGACTGCCGACACGGCGTTCATTAGCTTATCACAGCGTTGATTTTTAGCGTACTTGACGGACCAATGAGTAGACATTGCCGTTTTGCACCATGTAAAGAATAACCTTGGCAGGTCGTACAGCTAAATGGAGGATGTGTGTGTTTTTTTATAGTATTGGTAAGTGGATTCTGTGGCCCATAGACATCCACATTTATCATCAATTAAGAATCAAAATGCAAGTGCGTTGGCACCCCTGTGGACTAAGATGGAATGCCTCGATGCTAGTAAAAAATGGTCTTATTATGTATATCATTATATTAAATCCAATTTACAGTTTTGAACTAAACAAAGCAACATATATAACGTAAGCCTACGTTTCAACGAAAACTATTTGAGGCGCTACACGAGGGTCATTTCCATGAGAAGACAACGGCGCTTAGTGGACGTTTTATAGTTTATGTAAAAAACTTTTTGATACTAGTTTGTAACTATTGTTTTTATCGTTATAATTTAAAATACTATTTAAGCTTTACAGGGATATTAATACTAATCTTACAAGAAGTTTTACTCCGCGTGTTTCTTTAAGTAAGGGTGACAAATAAGTACACAGTAAATCTGGTTATAACTGCATATTGTGACCCATATAATAGCCATATAACATCCCAAAAATAATTAAAACTACGTAAATTACAGTCACACTAAATCTGTACAGTCAAAACAAACTGAAATGGACCGTAACTTAAGGCAATAAGACTTTTAAGAGTGCAGTTTTATTTGTATTATTACTAATTCTGTCATTCAATAAAAGTAAAGAAGAATGAACTTTATTTCAAGCACGTTAAAGTCTTTGCGTTCGTGGATTTGTACTGTGACCACAACATTCTTCCGGAATTAGTATAACTAATTTGATAAATAACCAGTGCATAAAAATGTTTAACTAAAAATGCAGTGTATGTATTACGATTATAACATAATATACTAATTGGGGTGTCTGAGGGTGTGCATTAATTACGTTACATATTGTATATATATATATATATACATATATATATATATATATATATATATATATATATATATATATATATATATATATATATATATATATATATATGTATATATATATATATATACAATATGTATGCGCCTCTCGCCATCAAACGTAAAAGTTTGGCGGGTTTAGAATTACGTAACACCACTGTCTTATAAATTCATTAATAAATAATAAAAAAAATCGGTTAACAATCAAAAGCACTGTCAAGCTATTAACTACGTAATGGCGGTGTAATAATATCCACTTCCACATGCGGCCCGTGGATGTCGTAAGATGCGACAGTGGGGAATTAAAACGGGAAGATGGGCAGCAGCATTTTTGTGATGATAGCAACTCAAAACAATAAAGAACTACTGTTGCAGACCCGCCTGGCAAGCGTGGCAACTATGGCAAAATTCACTCAATGGGGTAATCTACGGGAAAGGTCTATGTTTAAAAGTGGATATTTAGAGGCTGTAATGGATGGATAATAATGTCTTCTGTGGGCACTGAGATGGAATACCTCGTTATCAGTAATAAGGGTTTCTGGTTCTCTATACACTGCTATAAGCTGCTATTTTACGCCGGTATTCTGTGAGAGAGTGGGCCGTCCCTGATCGAGGCGACCCGTTTATGCTGCAGCCATAATGTAGCTGAAATGTCGCTCTGCCATGTTCCATGAAAGGTTTTGTGAACAATTTCCGCCAAAGCGAAAACTTCCAAATATGATTAGAGGCTATCTGATGTTAGGACATACTTTTATAATACCAAAAGTATTTTTTTAGGATCTGATGACAAACGAGCACACAGTCCACACAGTATAGTGATGGTAAGTAGTTGCTGAGGCCCATAGACATCTACATCTATCAAATCAAAATGCAGATGCGTTGTCACGCTTGAAGACCAATACGGAATGCGTTGTTTTCAGTAAAAAAGCATCTCCCGTTCTCTACACTCACCATACGAAATACAGCAGTGTTGAGCTGCTATTTTAGGCTGGTATTCTGTGAGAGCGTGGTCCTTCCCAGGTCGAGCCGACCCATTCGTGATAAAACTATACCAGTCATATAGCTGCAGCATGGCTCTACCACGTGCAAGTGTAGCTAATCAGTTATAATACATTATTTTTACTATGTGGGTTTTTTTCCGCCTTGGACTCTGTTGGACTTCAGTTAGAAAAAAGTGAGATGAAGGTACACCATTATCTCTATTTTGTCTATCGCCAAGCAGCAGTTTGTGCACTGCTCTGTTCCGATTTTAAAGATACTGAGATCTAGAATAATTACAGATTGAATTGCATTCCATCTTAGTCCTAAGAGTTGACAACGCATCCATAGCGATCTTTACTTAAAGTTGGATGCGTGTGTCCCTGGGCTACAGTCTGTAACCATCAGGTAGACTCTAAGTATTTTTGTTACTTCAATTTCGTAAAAAAGCACACACTTGTTGTAACCTACCCCTATCGGAAGTACACTCCGTAATGAATTGAGTGCATTCTACTGGTTGACTTTTTACTGTCTGGAAAAAAATAGGGTGTAACATGTGAACGGAGTAGAAGCCTATGGCACTGATATTTTACAAAACATAGAAACAAAAATTTTGAAATAAATAAATAAATAAATTAAAATCTATCGAAATTCAAATCATATGCGTCCTAGCCTGTGAGCCTAGGCTACATACATCCTATTTTTTTCAAAGAGTAGAAAAGGTCATCCAGTATATTTAACTAGTGATCCACACCGGCTTCGCACGGGTGATTTTTGGAACCTTACAACAGCTCCATCAACCGAATTCAATTATGAATCTACGCTGTCCAGTGACCTACTCAAACACACAAAAAAATTTAAAATCCGTCCAGCCGTTTAGGAGGCGTTCAGAAATAAACACACGTACAGAAGGATTGTATGTACAAATGATAATATATTTACAATTAAAAGTCAATGCAATGCTATTGTGGCGGTGGAAGGAAAAGGGGAGATCCCCGCCGGGCGAGGTGTTCTGCCCGAGGAGCGACCAACGCTCCGAGTGGAGCTGTTCCATAAATACTGTTTTTACTGCGGATTTTGATAGCGTGATTTAGGCTTCGATGTGTTTCGCTTGTGGTGCGACGACAGTGCCGGCATTAAAATAAACACACATTAAACGATTATTTATTTTTCCTTCTTTATCTTCTTCATCAGCTTCTTACCGTTCGTTGCTGGTTATAGGCCATAGAAAGGATTTTTATTAATCACCACGCTTTGCCGGCGAATTGACGATTGCCAAAGATTATCTTGTATGCTACTAGACCGGATATTCAGAACAAAAACTGTCACAGCTGTGAACCACGCGGGTGCGGGCGTGAGCGCGCAGCTGGCACGGTAAACGTGCCACGCACTTGTATTTTTATTTACATACAGTTACCATTTTTAGGCAAATACGAAGTAAAGTTACATACTTATCCTATACTATTAAACGAGCAATTCTTGTATATATATATATATATATATATATATATATATATATATATATATATATATATATATATATATATATATATATATATATATATATATAACGAAAAGAGAAACGGCTCCAACGATTTTCATAAAATTTAGTGTCCAGGGAGTTTCGAGGATAATAAATCGATCTAGCTAGATTTTATTTTTAGAAAATGTCTTTTTGTCCGTGTTTTTTGGCAATGAAAAATTGCTACAATATCGTTAGAATAAGAAGGTAAATTTTGACAGATTGTTACTGATTATAAATAGCTTAATTGGTATAATGGGCGGTCACAGAATCGTAACACCCCGGTTCGAGCCCAGACCGACCGACCGACTTTTTTAATTTTTTTTTCAAGTTCCTTTCTTTTTTGAGAAAATCTATTTTTTCGAGCTCTTTTTTTAGTATTTTTTAAAAACACGAAAATTTAAATCAAAATAATTGCACTCATGATTTTTTATTCAAATAACCAGTTCCGTTTTTTCTGTTATGTCGCTAAGATCAAAAAATATTATTTATATTTCATCAGTATGTAATTTGTATCTAAATATAATTTCCAAAACACACGAATTAAAAAAAAATCGAGCGAAAAATACCGAGCAAAGCTCGGTCAACCGGGTACTGTTATTGTATTTCACGATAAATTATTGTAGTAGTGACGTGTACCGAGTGATTGTATAACTACGATTCGTTTGACTCGCGATATTGACTGAGCTCTCCGGAGGCTTACGCATACTAACATTAAGTGTAAGTGCGCGGCTAACAACAACCAAAGTCAAACCTTCATCGTGAAATCGAATAACTATATATCTGAAATAAACTTCAAATCACGTTGACAAAGTGCATACGTAAATAATGACAGCGTTTTCTTGGTCACATTAAACATAATCAGTGTTCGATTGTCGACGAAATCAATGTTGGCTTTTTACAAAACAAAAGACTATTTTCGCCCGTAAGCTAAAGAAGTAACAGAGAAACAACTCAACTCAACTCAACTAAAGAAGTAACAGAGAATGGACTGTAACTTAGTGCAAACAAAATTATCAATGAATTTTTTTTTTATTTTTTTTTTTTATTTATAGGATAGGGTGACAAACGAGCACACAGTCCACCTGATGGTAAGTGGTTGCTGTGGCCCATAGACATCTACATCTATCCTCGATTACGAATCAAAATGCAGATGCGTTGTCACCCGTGAGGACTAAGATGGAATGCCTCGTTTCCAGCAAAAAGGGTCTCCGGTTCTCTACACTCACCATACGAAATACAGCAACATTAAGCTACTATTTCACGCTGGTATTCTGTGAGAGCGTGGTCCTTCCCCGGTCGAGCCGACCCATTCATGCTACAACTATACTACTAATATAACTGCAGCATGGCTCTACCACGTATAAAATTTTAATATAATTATCATATCAAAACCATGCTTAACAATCCACCATTTCATATCATCATATATATTCATGTCTTACCGATTTTTATTAAATTATTCGTGTTGAAGCTTAAGATGTTTTTATTTGTACGTCTTTGGTTTAAGCACATGGCCTATTTTACGGACCACGTTGAGAGTCGTTAATTGTTGTTCTATAAAATGAATTTTTCCTATAGAATAAAGTAGACGTCGCTGTTACAAAGCACTTTTAGTCGAAAATAAACATTCTCTTGTTTTAATACGCTAAAATTTTGGCTCTACATATCTAAAAATAAGGATTGTTACATTTACTTGCTATAAAAATATTTTTTCTTACATATTATGCTTCATTTATGGTTGAAGATAATCAAACTAAATAAATATTTTGCTGTGAAATATTTTGGTATTATACGCTGTATATAGTCGAGGGCACGGCGGGTAGTGCATACATGTTGTGTTAATTTGGGCTTATAAAATAATTAAGCGTAGTTTTATACGTACAGAGAGTATAATTCTGTTCAAACTAGCAATAAAAAGTGACACTAGTGTTATTTACAGTGTAAAAGAAAGAAAGTGTGAATAAATTAACTTTTAAATTTATCGAAACGTAATCAGCTGCTTCAATCAGCTGTTGAGTGTACCCACAACGCTTAAATCATAAGTGTTTACATTTACGATTTAAGCGTAGTAGTGCTTGTCTTAACTCAAATGTCTTTATATTATTTAGTTAAATTTCTTTTAAATAGTGCATCGCAGTATTGCTTAACCAAGCCTATAAATAAATATTAAAATTATTTAATTAAACTTGATCATAAAATTAGCATTGTCGCCATCTAGTGCAAATTGCCGAAGCTTATAATACGAGAACATTAAGTGATAATTAGATTAAACATGGCAAATAAGTGTGGTCATTGCGGTAAGTTCCTTTCTCAGTCAGATGGCGTTAAATGTACTAAATGTTCATTAGCATACCATCGCCATTGTGTAAACATTAACCCAGACTCAAAAGTAAGCGCTAAATGGATGTGCAAGCCCTGTAAACCCAAAGCCTCAAATTCGGGAGTCAATTCGACGCCGCGGCAAAGTCCAACATTTGCAGAAACAGAGGAGATAACCGAAACCTCCTTGGATGCAAGAGTGGAAGGTTATAACGAAGGATTATTAGCGCAGGAAATTAGGCTCCTACGGACAGAGCTAAAAACCTTATCGAGAGAAATGGTTAATTTTCGCCAGGAGATTGCGAATTTGAATACCATCGTGACGGAGTTTAATTCAAGATTAGGGACCATCGAAACCCGTGTGACCTACTTAGAGGAAAAGAAAGTGGCACCTGCGAGTGAGTTGGTTGAAACTATTGCACAACTAAAGCGTGATCTAAATTACAAAGATCAAGCTGCTCTATTAAATGACCTGGAGCTCACAGGCCTGCCAGAACAAAAAGGAGAAAACCCGATGCATCTCCTTACTCTAGTCGCGCAAAAATTAGGAGTTGATCTGGATGAACGCGACGTGGTTAGTGTAGAGAGATCGGGTATGCGTTGTGATCGCGAGAATACAGCTGCTGAACCGCCGCGTCCTGGACCTATCGTCACTTGCCTAGCGCGCCGTGCTATTCACGACCAACTGTTACGCGCAGCATGTGTGCGGCGGGGAGCCGATACATCCGGGTTCAACATTAATGCTGAAACAGTGCGTTTTTATTTAAATGAACGCCTGACGCAGACTAACAAGCAAATTTTCTTTAAGGTTAGACAGGAAGCACGGCAAAATAACTGGCGTTATGTATTGACAAAAAACGGCAATATTGTTGTAAGGCGTGATTCAATGTCGAGTTAATGATGAATTCATATGGAGAGTGATATTGTAAAGGTTTTTAGTGTTACTTAAATTTGATGTTTAATATACTTAAATTTTGTTTTTATCTCATTGTTTTGTATAGTAATAGTACATTTCAATGTTTTTAGGCTCAAGGATTGTAGGGTTTTTAAATGTTATACGTTGTGTCCACATTATAATTTACCGCGTAAGTTTGTTGATAATATTTTACTTCTTTTTATATTACTTTTCTGTAGTATTTTTATGGGAGTTTAATATGTTTAACGTGATTTTTATCGTGTCTCACGATTTAATGTATGCCGTGAATTACTTTCTGCGATACTTCTTAATATATTTTAGGTTTTACAGCCTTAGCCGATGTGGTTGATAATATTTTAAACTAGCTGTTACCCGCGGCTTCGCCCGCATGGTCATTGGGAAATGAACTATCCATTGCTTTTTGAATTGAGTTTTATAGATTTGTCAGAGATGCAGCCATTAAAAGGAAACTGAGCAAAATTGATTCGTCAGTCTATTTAAATGTTTTGAAACGCAGCGTATAGGAAAGCATGAAAATAGCCTGTTTATTCCAAATGGAAATGGGATATTTTTTAATTAAAGGAAACTGAGCATAATTATCCGTTAGGGATGCAGACTTTTGAAAAGAAACTGAGCTAAATTGATTCGTCAGAGATGCAGTTTTCTGAATTGAAAGGAAACTGAGCCAAATAAAAGATCCGTCAGAGATGCAACCTTTTGAGTTGAAAGGAAACTGAGCTTAATAGGTCCGTCAGAGGTGCAGCATTTGGAATTGAAAAGAAACTGAGCTAAATAGGAAATTTTGAATTGAAAGGGAAGATCTGTGGGAATTCTGATTAATTGATTGCGGGAATTATGAAAAAAAAAAAACTAACTGAACACTATTTTAAGACGCTACTGTACAGAATGTTATATGTTTTTCCATTCAGGGAAAGAATGTGGAGATTCTGGGCATTTGACACACGCGAACATGCTACATACAGCTGACCATGAGAGAAGCACGGTTTTTCTAATTTGACTTCGCTACCTGTAACGTTTGCCCTTGCGCTTTATTGTCATTGCAAAACTGAGCTTAATAGGGAACTGCAACCTTTTGAATTGAAAAGGAAGATTTGTGGGAATTATAGGGTTTGTTATTATATCCGTGGTATAATAACATTTTCAAATTTCCTACGCCTGTCAAAATTGTAGCACCGATTATGTTCCTTCGATTATGTTCACCGATTATGTAGAATTTTTGCTACGGCGAATGTCCCGTGGCCAGGCGGTTGGGGTTTGTTTCCCATCGTACACAGGAATTAAATGATTTATTTTCACCCTTCTCTTTCCACCGTCGGAGAATCACACGCATTGTCCGACCCCTTCGTTGTCGACATTTCAAGCATCGGAACTAAATGGTTTGTGTCCTTTTTCGTAATACAAACAGCAAGGGAGTAAGATTCTTTGCCAGCGTCTGTCTTTTAGGTCGATTAGAATGTGGGTGTCTTCAAGGCAACGTGAATAGACTTTTGTTGCACTAATAAAACGGTAGCGTAATTAAAAATTATTTGCTAGCGTCTGTCTTCCTGTTCGATTAGAATGTGGGTGTCTTCAAGGCAACGTGAATTAACTTTTGTTGCACTAATAAAACGGTAGCGTAATTAAAAATTATTTGCTAGCGTCTGTCTTCCTGTTCGATTAGAATGTGGGTATCTTCAAGGCAACGTGAATAGACTTTTGTTGCACTAATAAAACGGTAGCGTAATTAAAAATTATTTGCTATCGTCTGTCTTCCTGTTCGATTAGAATGTGGGTGTCTTCAAGGCAACGTGAATAGACTTTTGTTGCACTAATAAAACGGTAGCGTAATTAAAAATTATTTGCTAGCGTCTGTCTTCCTGTTCGATTAGAATGTGGGTGTCTTCAAGGCAACGTGAATTGACTTTTGTTGCACTAATAAAACGGTAGCGTAATTAAAAATTATTTGCTAGCGTCTGTCTTCCTGTTCGATTAGAATGTGGGTATCTTCAAGGCAACGTGAATAGACTTTTGTTGCACTAATAAAACGGTAGCGTAATTAAAAATTATTTGCTATCGTCTGTCTTCCTGTTCGATTAGAATGTGGGTGTCTTCAAGGCAACGTGAATAGACTTTTGTTGCACTAATAAAACGGTAGCGTAATTAAAAATTATTTGCTAGCGCCTGTCTTCCTGTTCGATTAGAATGTGGGTATCTTCAAGGCAACGTGAATAGACTTTTGTTGCACTAATAAAACGGTAGCGTAATTAAAAATTATTTGCTAGCGTCTGTCTTCCTGTTCGATTAGAATATGGGTGTCTTCAAGGCAACGTGAATAAACTTTTGTTGCACTAATAAAACGGTAGCGTAATTAAAAATTATTTGCTAGCGTCTGTCTTCCTGTTCGATTAGAATGTGGGTATCTTCAAGGCAACGTGAATAGACTTTTGTTGCACTAATAAAACGGTAGCGTAATTAAAAATTATTTGCTAGCGTCTGTCTTCCTGTTCGATTAGAATGTGGGTGTCTTCAAGGCAACGTGAATAGACTTTTGTTGCACTAATAAAACGGTAGCGTAATTAAAAATTATTTGCTAGCGTCTGTCTTCCTGTTCGATTAGAATGTGGATATCTTCAAGGCAACGTGAATAGACACTTGTTGCACTAATAAAACGGTAGCGTAATTAAAAATTATTTGCTAGCGTCTGTCTTCCTGTTCGATTAGTATGTGGGTATCTTCAAGGCAACGTGAATAGACTTTTGTTGCACTAAGAAAACCGTAGCGTAATTAAAACATGGCTTCATCACCACTTGATGGTAAGTGTTGAGTTGTGTTGTGTAAGTGGTGACATTGTAGTGAATCAGAGCTTTTAATAAGTTAAAGAAACGATAATGTAAACTAGTGGTCATATTCAATAAATGAACATTTCTGAAATTATGTTAATTTTTTAGACAAAGTATTTATGTAATGCATTTTTTCTAAAGTGTAAGAATATCCACTAGCCAATATCGTCCCGTGTATCCAACGGGAAACGATCATGGAGATGGGAAGCAGCGCCTTCCCAATAACACTTAAAACTAAAAAACTTCGTTTGTCAACCTACCTGCCACGCATGGCAACTATGGCAAATGTCCGCCATATAAGGCAATCTATGCGGGAGACCTATTTAACATTTTACTACGAAAATCAAGAAGTTTAAAAGGAAAGCATTTTTAATTTAAAATTATATTAGATTTTTCCAATAGCAATTCGTCTCGTGATCATTTCAAGTGATCTTTTGTACAGTGGGATTAAATATGAAATCCAATAGCTTTTTTCAAGTAAGAACATAATATGATAAAAAAGAGCATGAACATATCGAAAGTGCATTTTATTTATTTTTATACTATATTTTAAGCAAGCAGTTCCTGTGAATGCTGTAGCCCATACATATCTATCATCGACTAAGATTCAAAAAACAAGCGCATAGGTATTCCTAAGATGATATATCTTGAAAGGTCTTCGCTTTTCAATATTATACCAAAACAGCTTTAAATAGCAGCATAATGACGCTCCTTTGCTATTTAATGCTGCTATTCTGTGGGCGACCGATAATACAGCTGGCATGGGCTCTACCATCGTTGAAGAGTTAGTGTATTGGTCTAACAGTTTTCGTAGTTATATTATTTCCCAGTTGTGTGTTTAAACACAATTTGCTTGAAACTTGCTAAATCGATTAAAGTTTCTATATTGAACGTCGAACACACCTTATCATAGGTAATATAACAAACTCTGAGAATTTATTTTGCAATGTTCTAGAAAATACTGCGAAATTCCGAGATACTAAATAATCGGAAGGATGCTGGCGGAACGTAAACTGTAAGTTGATGCGTGTTTTCGTGCGGAAACAATGTTAGCTTTATTCAAATTGACTCAATATCTCACGAATATTAACTGTTTAAATGAGAAAACTTATTTATAAAGTATTTCTGTAACTGTTTGTGAAATTAAATTTACAGTAGCATAATAATTTTAAATGAAAACATAAGTACATTGATTTTAAATTATTAATTGATATTGTTAAGTTTATAGGAGCCACAGTGGAAGTAATTACTAAGTTAAGTTGGTAACAACTCAATAGGTTGTGGGACTTTTATTCACCTAGGAGTCCGTCCGCGTAGGTTGCACCCTTTTTTTCTTTACCTATTTCTGCCGCCAAACAGAGTGCTTGCACCGCAGTGTTCCGGTCTGAAGTATAACGGGCTGTGAGGCATACATATTTTATCTGCAGCTTTCTTTGGTTTGAAATTAGTTGCTAACGTCCATAGGCTTCATTAGCTACCTACTTAGACCATTCAACCCAGCTACTTACAATCAGGTGGACTCTTACACCGGTGGACTGTATATTAGTTTGACACGCTTCAATTTTATAAAAAAGAATAGTATTATCTGTTAACTATGTTACGGATATAATGTTACACCATCTTCTACTTCTTCATCAGCCCGTTAAAGTCCGCAGCTAGACATGAGCCTCACGCAATGTGGAAAGGACTTTCCTTTAGTTAAGACCATCCTTAATCTTCACGCTTGGCGGAGTGACGATCGCTGTAACAGACAAATCGTACCTTTAACACTGCTTCCCGTAGCCCTCCCTCCCCATCTTAACCTCTCTTTACACAAGAATTTCTGGTCTCTTTACAACATGGGTTATGATTAGTTTCAGATCTAAATTAGAATATTTTTCACGAAAATATGCGAACTAAAATTGAAAGTATTATTATTTAATTAAAGCGACGGTAGCACAATGGCAGTGACTAGTTTGACTGCCTCGTTGGTCTAGTGGTTGTAGTAGTGCGACTGCTGATCATGAAGTCGTGGGTTCGAATTCCCAGTCGAGCCAAAAAATCAATTATTGAGTTTTTCCGTCAAGAAATTCTCAGTAGCTGCCTGGAGTCAGAAAGATGGCAGTGTCTCACCCTCGGTGCCTCGGTTTACCGTCCCATTGGATTATGAGAGTGAGAGAATAGAGAGTGCACCTGTGCTTGCGCATACACTTGGGAACTATAATCCCATTCTGCTCCGATGGCTAGTCTCCATTGAGGCTGGCCGCCGTGACCGAAATTTGGTCTGGAGAACATTATTTGTAGTGTATGAACCCTGAACTCAAAAATTTGTGGGAAAAAGTATGAAATTTAACAGCAAATGTCAAAATTCAAGAATATTTTCAGTATATAAAGGTTTCTGTGTAATTTATATGACAAAGTACAATAGGGTAACAAGAGTACAAAACATTTCGAATTTAAACTTAACTTTAAAATAGTTCTAGAGTCTAATTTCGCCACTGTGATATTTGGGCTTAAACACGAGATTGCCTGTGAACACCGGCCTGAGAGATATGACTAAAGGTTACATGTATCTCATTACTTGATGTCTATATTCTATCTTAGTAGCGGTGATTAGATTCAATTATCTTTAATTATATGATATAATTTACATACTATACGATACGGCTACTTAATAGAGTTTCTCCAGTGTACAAAAATTGTAATGAAGACATCTTCATAACAAATTTTGTACACTGACCTCCAGATCATCAGTCCGCCGGAGAACTAAGATTACTGACATGGCCTTTACTGTTTGTAAAGTGAAGTGGCATGGGCTAGTTACGTCTGTCGTAGAAGCGACCGGTGGAGATTGTCGTGAAGCGACAATAAAAAAACTAAGAACCTAACTTAACTAGAACGAAAACAACCAAAATAAAATAAATTATTTAAAAATTTGAAGTTTTACAGTATCTTTTATAAAAAAAAGGTATGAAGGTGATGATGGGTTGTAATGAAGATGGTGATTTACAATATTATTAAAAAAAAAAAAAATAACAAAAGATACTGCAACGAAGTATGCACAGGCTATGCCTATGATAGGTGCACAGCTCCTGCTCTAGGAACACGTAGAATCTGGAGAAAACACACGCAGCGTCTGGAGAAGGTACACGCAGCGCTTGGAGTAGACCCACACAGCGTCTTGAGCCGGTACGCAGCGTCGGGAGTAGGTCCACGAAACGTCTGGAGTAGGCACGCAGCGTTTAAAGTAGGTACACGCGGCGCTTGGAGTAGGCAAACACAACTTCCGGAGTAGACCCACACAGCGTCCGGAATAAACACGCAGCGTCTGAAGTAGGTCCACGCAACGTCAGGAGAAGGCACGCAGCGTTTGAAGTAAGTAAACACAGCGCACTAGTAGGCGGAGGCGTAGGCGTGGCTAGGCGACGACTTAAGGAGCGGGCAGAGGCTTGCAGGATCCCGAGGCAGTGCAGAAAAGGCCTTTAGGAGATGCTTCAAGTATCAAAGCTCAAGTCAGACTCTCCCATTCGCCGATTGTTCGGCTTATTTTTCCTTTTTGATGGATCTGGCATAAGAACGGAAAATTATTCTCATTAAATTTGAAATTATTTGAATTAAAAGCAAATTCTTGTAAATGGCCAAGAAGAAAGGAGTATTTTGAAGTAAAAACATCAGGCCGGTAACGATATTTGAATAAAAATTGCCATGACAACCTGATAAACAACGATGTCAAAACATGTCAAATTTTGGTTTTAGGCTCGTAATACAGAAACGGCAAGATTTAAGTGAAAAATGAGATATTATTTATATAGGAAAAAAAAGTACCGCAACAGCGCGCACGAAACCCGAAATTGCAGAGTTACGGAGAACCAAATAAAAGACCGAAAAAGGTAGACTCCATTGACATCGATTTAAAAAGTGCTGATAACGTGAAAAATACGAAGTGAAAATGATTTGTTATTGTGTTCTTATGAATTAAAAATATTACAGGATCCTATGGAAATAAAGGTGATGCAAAATATCAAGTTTTGAGGCGAATGCAGAACATCAAAAACAGAATGGAAAAATAAATTTAAAATAGTGTAAAATGATATGTAAGTATGTATAAGCATAACACTACATTTTCCCCCCGACCCTGGAAAATTTTTGACTCGGCAAAAATTTTGACATGTACATTCTAAAATAAACCATAAAAACACAGCTTTGCAGAAACAGACATCACCAGACAAAATCAGATATACTATCTCTTACATTCATCATCTGCATTCAGGTAAGGGTGGAGTTCACATTCAATGACTACCACTCTAAAAGTGTGTTTTCGAAAGGACATTCAGGCTTATTTAAGGAGTTGTCATCCGCTCCTGCGTGGAAAAAAAAACATTTTGAAAGGACGTTCAGGCTTATTTAAGGAGTTGTCATCCGCTCCTGAGTGAAGATAAAGTTAAAGAAATTAATCTTAAGCAAGCTTTAGTCGCTATCACTTAAGTAAAGATTAAGAACGGCCAGAGCGGTAGGGCTCAAAGCCAGAGATCAGCAACATCACTAACGAGATGTGTCTGAAATTGATATTTATACATATATACAAACTTATATACAAATATACAAACATATATACAAATGTAGTGTCATGCAAAACAGTATTAGCTGGTTCCTCACATTTAATCTTCACTTCGTATTCGAGTTCAGTCTTGTTAAGGAATTCATACTTAATAACCCTTTTCATTGCAAAGTTTAAGAAATAAAAATTTAATAAAAAAATTGTACCTCTAAGTTATCTAGAATAAGAATATTAAAGTGATGAATGTATGTGGAGTGTTATATGTAGGTCTAAATATAATCCAGATAAGTTGAAAAACTAGATGAAGTTTTGTTTTAGAATTTGGAAGATTGTACCTCTTTAAGTTATCTAGAATAAAAATATTAAAGTGATGAATGTAAGTGAAGTGTTATATGTAGGTCTAAATAAAATCCAAATAAGTTGAAAAACTAGATGAAGTTTTGTTTTAGAATTTGGAAGATATGATAAGGATGAGTAAATAAAGAGTTAAGAACGAAAGAGAAAGCAATTCAATCAAAAGGAAATGGATAAGGCGTAGCTAAGGTGAAGAAAAGAAGAACTTTTACGTCGGGCGCCAAATGTCGTGAAGCGACAATAAAAAAACTAAGAACCTAACTTAACTAGAACGAAAACAACCAAAATAAAATAAATTATTTAAAAATTTGAAGTTTTACAGTATCTTTTATAAAAAAAAGGTATGAAGGTGATGATGGGTTGTAATGAAGATGGTGATTTACAATATTATTAAAAAAAAAAAAATAACAAAAGATACTGCAACGAAGTATGCACAGGCTATGCCTATGATAGGTGCACAGCTCCTGCTCTAGGAACACGTAGAATCTGGAGAAAACACACGCAGCGTCTGGAGAAGGTACACGCAGCGCTTGGAGTAGACCCACACAGCGTCTTGAGCCGGTACGCAGCGTCGGGAGTAGGTCCACGAAACGTCTGGAGTAGGCACGCAGCGTTTAAAGTAGGTACACGCGGCGCTTGGAGTAGGCAAACACAACTTCCGGAGTAGACCCACACAGCGTCCGGAATAAACACGCAGCGTCTGAAGTAGGTCCACGCAACGTCAGGAGAAGGCACGCAGCGTTTGAAGTAAGTAAACACAGCGCACTAGTAGGCGGAGGCGTAGGCGTGGCTAGGCGACGACTTAAGGAGCGGGCAGAGGCTTGCAGGATCCCGAGGCAGTGCAGAAAAGGCCTTTAGGAGATGCTTCAAGTATCAAAGCTCAAGTCAGACTCTCCCATTCGCCGATTGTTCGGCTTATTTTTCCTTTTTGATGGATCTGGCATAAGAACGGAAAATTATTCTCATTAAATTTGAAATTATTTGAATTAAAAGCAAATTCTTGTAAATGGCCAAGAAGAAAGGAGTATTTTGAAGTAAAAACATCAGGCCGGTAACGATATTTGAATAAAAATTGCCATGACAACCTGATAAACAACGATGTCAAAACATGTCAAATTTTGGTTTTAGGCTCGTAATACAGAAACGGCAAGATTTAAGTGAAAAATGAGATATTATTTATATAGGAAAAAAAAGTACCGCAACAGCGCGCACGAAACCCGAAATTGCAGAGTTACGGAGAACCAAATAAAAGACCGAAAAAGGTAGACTCCATTGACATCGATTTAAAAAGTGCTGATAACGTGAAAAATACGAAGTGAAAATGATTTGTTATTGTGTTCTTATGAATTAAAAATATTACAGGATCCTATGGAAATAAAGGTGATGCAAAATATCAAGTTTTGAGGCGAATGCAGAACATCAAAAACAGAATGGAAAAATAAATTTAAAATAGTGTAAAATGATATGTAAGTATGTATAAGCATAACACTACAAGATGTTACTGAGTGGAGAGTGCGTCTACGTAGTGTGGGATTCCCCAGACTAGATGGAGTGACGATCTCCTTCTTATAGAATAAGGGTTGTAAGCGAGCACACAGACTACCTGATGGTAAGTAGACATCAACATTTATCCTCAATTAAGAATCAAAGTGCTGATGTGTTAGCAACCCTTGAAGACTGAGATAAGCCGACTCGTTTTTAGTAAATATGAATTCCGGTTCTCTCACCACACGAAACACAGCAGCATTAAACTATTCTATTATTCTGTGAGATCATGCTACTACCCCAGTCAAGCTGATCCATTCACGCTAGGACCATAATATAACTGCATCGTGGCTCTACCACAGTTGACCTGCCCTATATCTGGTAGCTGGTAGTAACTGGATACGTGCAGCCGAAGCTAATAACTGCATTATGGCATTACCACGTATAAAATTGTATGTAGTAAGGGTAGAAAATTTAACTTTTAACAAAAAGTAAGAGCCGTCATAGGCTAATTAAAGTAAGGGCTATGGGTTCGAATCCTACACGGAACAAATGATTTAATGGCCTATAAATATTGTTCAGCGTCTGGTTGTTCGTTCGTATGCAATTTATATACGAGTAAGTAAAACTCCACTCCGCGACACAAAAAGTTATAATAAGGGAAGGAACGTTTACAACAGGAAATATTTTATCATTATTTTGTTTAAATTTACTTTAAGGATGTGAATTATATTCAAGCAATTTTAACCAAGTAACCGAGCTACAACTTTTGTTTTCCCTGTTCTTGATAAAACTTAAAGTTACGGTTCTGAACAAAGTAAACTGAAATCTCAGTTAAATTGCAACTGAATACAACGCTACAAAGAAATAGAATAATTTCACGTTTATATAAGTGTTTGGAGTTATTCATTTATTAGCGTTTCTCGTAATAATAAAGGGGTTATCAAAAATTGGCAATTTTACTTATTCTTTAGACCAAATTTCATTTAAAAGAAATTGATTAACTGAGCAATCCCAAACTCTGTTCCCACACTCATAGTCCGATGAGACAGTAATTCGGCACGATCGGGGAGAAATAAAGCGCAGGGCCAACGGCTTTACGTGGTTTTCGAGCCACAGGGATGAAACACAATAAATGATTTTTGGCTAGATTCGGGTTTTTAACCTAGTACCAGTCAGCAGTCGCGTTTACGACTAAATAGTAGTAGTAAAACAAATGAAGTTGTAGTACACCTGATGCTAAGTGGTTATTGCGGTTTATGTACACCTGCAATCAAATTCAAACAAAGAAGACTACAGATGCGTCAGCTAAGATCTTCGAAGAATGCCTAACAGTATGTGATAAAATTTATATGGAGGAAGCTTAGTGAAAAACACATTTTTTGCTTTCAATAAATATAAATAATATTAGTCTTGTACGGGCAAGTGGGGTAGTGGGTGGCCACCATCAGATGGGAGTGATGACCTGATAAGTAAGACATGCAGGAAGTCGATGAATAAAGGTGCCTCAGGACCGACCATTGTGGCATAGCTTCAAGCCAATATTCATCAGGTTACAGTTTTCCTTCACCGCCGAACACGTGATAAATAAGCAATGAAAATCACAGCTAAAATTTTTATTGGTAACGACGGGAGTCTAACCAAGGTTGCTCGCATACAGTGATACATAACATAAATCTACGATAAGTTGATGTGTTAGTATATTAAAACAAAATTATACGTATGTCATGCATAAAACATTGGTGCAAATTATGTAAAAAATATATATATATATATATATATATATATATATATATATATATATATATATATATATATATATATATATATATATATATATATATATAAATTAAGTAAAAGAACTAACTATATAATTGTAAGGCTTTGTAGGTTCTTAGAATTTAAAAGCGTTCCGATATTACTAAGGTCCCTGAGAAGCCATTAGAACACATCGTGGGGGAGATAAGAGAAAATTGAAAATAAAACTTAATTTTATCATAAAAGCAGCCGTGTCTTGTTATTCATTTTTTCATGAAAAATATTATGAAACTTGCCGAACGTCATTTTATTAGCGCTTACAAAATAATGACTACTCACAAATAACTATGTTCTCCTGGTAGATAGCGTACATGGAAATAAACTACCGAATACGGCGAATATTTTCATTCCATAGAAGCCCACTGCTGGCTGTGAGTGTCTCTTGTTGTAAAAAGGAATGGTCGTGATCTAAACGCTTGGCTGGCAGATTGGCGATCTTATGATCGCTAATATAATTGCCACCAAATAGGATTTGCTTCAATTTTATAAAAATAAAATACGAAGAAACTTTTCCCCCGATCGATTATTTTGCTTTTAACACCTAGTGGCAACTAGCAAAAAATGCCACGTTCCAATACAAATTCAACTACTATAATTTAACATAAAATAACATAAACACTCACGCCTGTCACTCAGATGGCTGGGCAAAGACTACAAACTTCCATTTGGCACGATCCTGACACACTTCTCTCGCTTCCTTCACATTCATATACCTACGCATACATGCTCGTCGGTTAAGTATACTCCTAATTTGGACCATTTTCAATGTAACGCCAATTTGGTCGATAAACTTTTGCCTAGGACGTCCCTTTCCGACTCTTCTATTCACCTCTGCAACATAAATTTGCTTGAATGAATAAACCACCGCAGCATTCCTTTCTTAATCCCGGTGACAGCATCATCCTGCAAACCACACTCTTCTTTTATCACACAATTTTTCTTCCTGTTACTCAGATTCAGCCCTAACATACTCCTTAGCGACCGCATTTCTACTGCATTTATTCTACTCTCGTGTTTCTTCTGCGACACACAACTTTCGCTACCAAACGTTAAAGTAGGGACTAACACAGCATTGTGAATGCTATACGTGACTTTTTTGACATATTCTGACTTTTCACAGAGTGTAGAGCCCCATTTACTTTATTTCCTGCGTTCACTCGTCGTTCTAGCATCCTTATCATATCTCCCATCCCTGCTAAATACACATCCCAAATATATACATACAAACTCATCCACTTGCTTGAACAACTACTACCCTTCTATTCTTATTTCACATATCGTTTTACATTCCTCCCTTTCAAAAACCATAATTTTCGTCTTACTTGCGTTCACTTTCATATCCCTTTCTTTTAATGACCTGTTCATTAATGTAACCATCATTTGTAACTCGGTCACCGAAGACGCAAAAATAACTTGATCATCGTATAAAGGGCATTTGACTTTTAAATTTTCCAAACAACTGTCCATAAATAGCAACAACAAATATTGAACAGCAATGGGGAAGCCACACAGCCCTCTCTGACATCTTTATGGATGACAAACCAGTCTGAGTTGACCTCGTTGATCCTAACACACATACTAGAGTCCCTATAAGGAGACTTTAATGCCTGTATCAACCCAGCGCTCAACCCAAATGAATTCAGTGTTTACCATAATACATCCCTGTCCACTCTGTCATAAGACTTTTCCAAGTCCATGATCGCACAAAAATCTCTTTGGTTTTTGGCCAAAAACTTACTATAATTATTAATTTACTATAATTTATAATTAATTTATCTAAAGCCTTCTATTATGGCTTAAACAACGTAATAAATTAAGTTTTGTAGACGACATTTTATACATTATTAAGCCGGGTCAAACAACGCTCCTTTAAATTTAAGTTTAAAGCCGTTTGGGCTTTCTAAGAAACTTTTCTTTATAAAATGATAAATGAGTTATAAATAAATTTACTGTCTACCTAATGACACGTTGTTATAGCCCATGAATACATGTAACTACTTTAAATTGCACTTTTAACTCTGTTTCCCGTAGATAATGTTAGTTTTCTAAATGTCAGGAATACGAAATAGTTTACCGCTATTTATTGGATAATATCCGCTAAGGTACTGGGCCTTATCATTATTTGCCGTCTTCTTATTTGGGGCAATGATGTTACTCATACCGCCGACTTCGGTACCCTCTCCCTACACACATATTACCCCCTACCCCCTTAGGGGATAATCTGTGTCCCTGCACTATGTAAGAAGAAAAAGAAGATTATTTTATAAATTTTATATGATTCCTGAGTTATTGAACCAAATTTGAATAAAGCTTACATCGTCCTGGCATGAATAGTAAATTCCTATCAACATGAATTAATTGTTGTTAGTTAAAAAGGTATTAAAAAGCGGAATGGCCGTACCATTCCGCTTTTTAATACCTTTTTAACTTCTTATAAGTAGAAAATATACGAATAATAGGTAGAGTTTAAATCAATTTCTACCGGGGTGGACAAATTATACTGGGACTTGGGGTTGCTTTATAAAACTTTAAGTTATTGTCGGGCAAAAATGAAAATATAAATCTAAGAATCTAGGTCTAGTGGTTGTAAATGCGACAACTGGTTATATGGGTTCAAATCCCGGATCGGGACAAAATCCGTTATTGTGTTTTGTCAAGAATTTTGTGTCTCAGAAACCACGTAAATGCGTTGGTCCAGCGCTTAATCTCTCTCCGGTCGTGCCGGATTATCATCTCATCGGACTATGAGAGTGAGGGAATGAAGAATTGCACTTGTGCTTGCGCACACACTTGGCCACTATAATCCTGTATTGCTCAGTTAATCAGTTTCTTTGAAACTGGCCGCCATGGCCGAAATTCAGTCTGGAGGGTATTATAAAAAAATTTCAATTTTAATGACCTATTTTTAAAATTACGGAAAAGATCAACTCCAAATATTTGAAATTCTTCTATTTCTTTGTATCGTTGTATTCGATTACAATTTAATCGAGGATTCAGTTTTCATTGTTCAGGATCGTAAGTTTTAATTTTATTAAGAACAATAGAAAACAAGAGTAGTAGCTATTTGGGTTAGCCGTTATTTGGTTTAAATTGCGTGAATATAATTCAATACTTAAAGTAAATTTAAACAAAATAATGATAAAAGATTTCCTTTTGCCATCGTTCTCCCCTTTTTATTACTTTCTTTGTCGCATGAAGTTTTACATAATCGTACTTATATAAATTACATATGAACAAACAACCATACCCAGAAAAATTATTTGAAGGTCATACTGGTAGGTGCGTCTCCAAATAGGCCACAAAATTAATTTAAATGTGGGATTCGAAACCACTAATTTGGTAATAATCTGGGGTTCGAGAAAAAAAATCAGAAATCATAACCGGGGGAGCTTATAAGTAAGGTTTTTCAATTAAGCAGTTAATATTCGTGAGATATTGAGTCAATTTGAATAAAGCTAACATTGTTCTCACATGAAAACACGCATTTACGTTCCGCCAGCATCGTTCCGCTTATTTAGTGCCTCGGAATTTTGCAGCATTTTCTAGAACATTGCAAAATAACTTATCAGGTTTTGTTCCATAACCTTTAATAAGCTATGTTCAACATGCAATATAGAAACTTTAATAGATTTAGCAAGTTTTAATAAGATGTTAACTGTGAGACCAATACACCTACTAACACTTCAACTATGGTGTAGCCCGTACCAGCTGTATTATAGTTGCACCATAAGTGGGTCACCCACAGAATACCAGCATTAAATAGAAGTAGAGCAGCATTGTGCTGCTATTTCATGCTGTTTCGTATAATGTTGAGAACCGGAGACTTCTTTTAGAGGTGAAAAGATATTTAATCTCAGGGATGACTACGCGTGTGTTATTGATACTTAGTCGATCAAAACAGTGCAGACTGCAGAGTAACAGGAGTATTTATTATTTAAGAGATTTTTTATTATAACATTGTTACCTAAATAAAATTATTTTACATTTTATTTTACTATATTTATTTGTTACATCTATGAGTTGAAAATATCATTTTGTTGAGTTTACAAAAAATAACACCTCAAAAGATTTCATGACAATTGTATGACAATTTTCAACCACCTATAAGTACAAGATATATAAATTTTGTAGCAAATAAATGTTACAATTCCTATTTTCAGACACGTAAAGTAATATGAAATTCTGTATTGTTAGGAATGAAATTTAAGAATAAACAAGTTTATTAAATATTTAAAATATATGATAATTTGAGGTTTGTTGGGTCTTTGCCATCTAGCGTCGATCGTATTTACTACGTTGAAAGTCAATAGCTTTAGTTCGATAAAATTACTTTAGTACCTATAGAATGTAGTAGATGGCGCTATTTTAAATAGAAGGAGATAGAGAATAAAGGAGACGGGCGAAAGTTCATAGAAAACTGGGTCTGATGTTACAGTAACGATTACTGCATTATTTTATTTATATACCAATACCATAAAAAAAAAACTAAAATGTTTACGACTGCTTCACGGTAGAAAAAAAAATAGGATGTTCTTGGTTTGTATCAAAACAATGTTATTGCTTACGTTATGCTTACAATGTTATTCTTACACCAAGCTCTCACATTACACTTCAAGAAAATAATAATTAGACTTTATCGTAAACTAGACTTTACCATAATTTTATGTATTGTAGGACATTCACACATAGAGGATTCAGACGCCGCCATCCAACAAAATTCTAGAGGTTTGAAATAGTTATAAAAAAACAGAGGGTGTATGAATTAAAAACACTTTCTCTTTTAATGATTTATTAATCATCCACTTCATTATAAAAAAAAACAAAATATCGTCTAAAAACGGTGCAGGCGGTATTAAATTCTCTTGATGCCTTGCCCAGCTTAAATACAATATTATGACATTACATGACAACAGCAACCTACAGTTCTTTTTCCTACCAAGCAACTAAAATAATACTGTTTGATGGCCTCTCTACCATTAAGAGAGCTGTCAACTAAAATATATGTAAGTAAAATATGTTTTTGAGCTGTTTGATTTGAATGGCTCAATTTCATACGACCTCTTAGAATGATTGGGATATTGACAGTTCTCTTAGTAGGTGGCTGTCTGTTTCTCAAGACACTTCTATTTCATATCTCCCATCTTCTCATATGTCTTCTCCATAATGGGACCTAGCCTACTTAATTTGATAAATACCTAAAGATATTTTTATTAAATCGCCATGTGTAAGCTGGGGGAAATCATTTAAGTTCATCATTTTGCACATGTATTCTTCAAGAAAAGAAACCGTCAGAATCCTTTCAGAACATTATTACAGCACACAAAAAGAACAGAAAATATTCAATACAACCGCAAGCTCAGACACAAAAAAGCGTAAAAAAATAAATACATCTCAAAATACATTAATATATTTTTGCTTTAACATTTTTATATTTGATCACCAAACTTGGACTAAATAGTCATCTGTTGACGACGCATTGTTTCC
Source organism: Parnassius smintheus behrii (assembly GCA_036936625.1). Classification (NCBI taxonomy): domain Eukaryota; kingdom Metazoa; phylum Arthropoda; class Insecta; order Lepidoptera; family Papilionidae; genus Parnassius; species Parnassius smintheus. The sequence goes on along the minus strand of JAUPFT010000020.1, from coordinate 8,484,156 downwards.
CTAAGTAATATTTTTATTATTATTTTGTATTTTAAGTAAAGGTCTGTTTTGTATAGTAAAACCCATCAAAAACATAAATGTGAAATGAGAGCCAAGTTCAATATTATGATATATGCCTTGGTTGTTGACTTCAACGACAAAATTCAATGGTCAGTCCTGAAATTTATTTATAATAACATAAAATATCATTTCTTCTTATAACATAGGATATATACGAATTATTATGTTCGATGGCTAGTTTTTAACAGCAAGCTAAATTTTTGGAATAGTAAAATAAGAACCGACAAGTAACAGGCTTAGAACTTGCGAAGGCTATAATATAATTCCTAATTTCGTATTACATATACGAAATTACGAAAAAAAACTAGCCAAGTCAGACCTTAGGCTATAATATATTATCCTAAGTTATAAGAAGAAATGATATTTTATGATGTTATAAATAAATTTCAGGACTGACTATTGAACTTGGCACCATTATCATATTTTATTATCTCACTTCTTTTGTCGTTGAAGTCAACAACCAAGGCATATATCATAATATTGAACTTGGCTCTCATTTCACATTTATGTTTTTGATGGGATATCATTACTTTTTGTACATAAATTATTAGTAGGTACTTATTTATAACAAAATTAATACCAAATATTTTTTTAAACTACTGTATTTTCTACGTTTACGGTGTATTTTTGTCTTTTTTGTGTTATTTTCTATATTTTTGTCCTTTGATATGTTCGAGTGAATAGCACATTAAGTATCGCATTTTCTGTTTATACTTAATTTGGCCAATTCGTATAACGTCGTCGCGTGGTATAACGTGCCCAGACGGTTGTATTCTACAATAGAGCTCTATTGTGACCTTGATTTGAGTTAGATTTAAATTGATAAGATGTACTCCATCTAAGGTTTTAACTCTGGAGAGTCTAACGTAAGCCTGTCCTCTACTAAAGCGCTTATTACATTATACAATTTTTAGGAAATCTAATTAGGAAATAGGAAGGTGTAATCTTAGTTAGAACAGTTAGGATCCGATTTAGTCAAATTGGAGGTCCCAATCGCTCTACTTCCTAAATTGTTTACAATTTAGGACAGTGTAATCGCGAAAATTCATGGCGACTAAATCTAAAAATTAGTTTTTTTCATGTGCAGTATTCGCATATATTAGAAATCAGAAAATACGTATATAAGTATCTAAAATACGTATATAAGTTTGTAATAAGTATGTAACTTGTATTATTATGCACGAAATACAAGCAGTGTTATATGTAAGCTCCTGTCATAATTACGCTCTTTGAAATTCATAACATATGAAAGGATCAGACGGTTGAAGTTTATGCCAAAAACTTGAGAGTATCTGAACACCGGGAACCGCTACATCGATCGACTTAACACGTACTCAAGTGTGGAAAGTTTCATGAGTGCATTACATTAAATAGCGTATGAAAACTTACGCTAATGTAAAAATTCAACACTCTTTATCTTACACTTAAAAATACTTTTTTAATAAAAAAAGTAAACACAATTAAAAGGGGGGAGGGGTGTTATTTTTTTACATACTCAGTGTGCTGTGGACAATGTGAACTATATTCATAACAGCTATCACAATAGATTATTCTGGTTGCATTGACACTAGTTGCTGGGATATTAATAAATTTAGGGAATTGATAAAACAGATGAAAACGAGCACAAAGACTGTCAATCAAACATATGCTGCAAAAGTGAGTGGCATAGTCAGCAAGGAATGTCCTAGATGGAAGTTTATCGACCGAAGTGATGATATATCGAAGATAGACCAAGTTAAAAGTACCCTTATATAACGAATATGTATTCGCAGGTATATTACGAGAAAAGAGACGAGTGAGAGAAGTGTGTCTGGATCGTGTCATATGAAAGCCCGCACCCCGCAGTACCTACCCCTCTGGGTGACAGACGTGAGGGTTTATGTTTGTATGTACAAACGAACACACAACTCCCTTGATGTGTGATGTCGTAGTGAATGTCGTAGCCTATAGACCTTATCAACCTTACGGACTTAGACAGCATTTATTATTAGTAATCATATGGAATATAACAGCATTGCTCTGCTATTTTACCTTGGTATTTCAGGGGGGTTTGTGGCTTCCACGTTTGAGCCGACTGTTTCATGTTGCTATTATCATAATTGTTGAGTGACTCTACTACGTAGAGCTAATTTTCTTCTTTCCAGAAACTGTGTGCAAGTTTTTCACTATTTATTTTTACGGGTAACAAGGTATTCATTTTAATACTCCAATTGATTTTATATGTGGTAGAGCACACTGCAGCTACATTACGGCTATAGCACGAATGTGTCGACTTCACCGAGGTAGGGCAACGCTTAAAAAATACCAGCACAAGAATGCAGTATTAGGCTGTTGCGATATGTATGGGGAGTTTAAAGAGAACCGGAAACCCTTTTTACTGGAAACGGGTCATACCATCTTAGCCCTCAGGGGTGACAACTCATTTCTGTTCTTAATTGAGGTTAAATGTAGATGTCTATGGGCCACAACATTTACTTACCATCAGGCAGACTGTGGGCTCGTTTGTCACCTTTGTTCTATAAAAAACATATGTTTTCGTAACATTTACTTCTTGTAACTGATCATTATACTAAATGTGTATACCTATGTTTTAAAGTAAGCTATGTCTACGTTATATAAGAATCAAGTAAAAAATTATATAATATTATTTCAAGAATATACATCACTAATCTGTCGGAGGCGTGCTACCGATGCTTGTGTCACGTCTCCACCAAATGTGACACGTCGCACGGTTGCACGCGCGCTACTGCGGACCTTATAACATATCCCGCGTGTACTGAGTCGATGCCGGAAAAGTGACAATGCCGGATGATGATCCGGATAGAAATCGAGGTGAATAAAATGCCTAGCATCACATAATATGTAATAAAAATAAAGGAAGGTTATGTTAAATTAAAATCCTTTTTAATAGCTCCTCTACACGATGGGCCAGCGTTGGCCCAGCTCGATGGCCATGCGATGGCTGCAACACAACTACACGTTGGCGACATTCAGTTGTGATCGAAACGTTTATCGAGATGGACGTGGAAGCGTTAGCCGCTGCGGCAATTTATCTATACAACACGTACCGTTATTTTCTTAATGTACACAAGAATAGAGTTATTAAAAAGAAATGGCGTAGAAGAAGACCTAAAATAGTACCCCTAGTAACTAAAATGATTATTTTTTTAAAGAATAAGAGTGACAAACGAGCACACAGTCCACCTGATGGTAGGTGGATGCTGTAGCCCATAGATACCTACATTTATCCTCAATTAAGAACCAAAACGCATATGCGTTTTCACTCCTGAGGACTAAGATGGAATGCTTTGTTTCCAGTAAAAAAAGGGTCTCCAGATCTCTACACTCGCCATACGAAACACAGCAGTATTAAGCTGCTATTTGCTGGTATTTTCTGTGAGAGCGTGGTACTTCCCCGGTCGAGCCGACCCATTCGTGGTACAACCGTAACATAGCTGCAGCGTGGCTTTACCAAGTATAAATAGTCTTTAAAATTGTACTTATCATCTGTGTTGGGTTTATAAATACTTAAAAATGGTGATTTTATTCATAACCCTATTAAATATCTATAAACCCTAAATTTAAACCCTATTATAATATATATGTATATAAAACTAAATCTTTCCTTATTTTTATCTTTGTGTTTTTTATGTGTTGGATTCCATATCACGCTTTCTCCCCGATATAATTCAAAAAAATTTATAACTTTTATGAGGCCACATATTCGTCATTTTAATTAATTTTCGTTAATATATAAACAAAGCGCGAACGTCCACACTCAACAGTCGAGCACGTACAACCACAGAACACTAATACCCTTAGGCGGGCGCACAACTGTGCAATGGGCCACGTGTAGATGCGTACCGCCATCGTTGGCCCACTACCCTTTGATGTGCGGCGAAAAAACCGACACCGTCGCCAATCCCAAGACCATCGCATGCGCCATAAGCCATCCGACACAACTACGCCCTCCACACGTTGTCCCATCATAGTGGGTCATCGCATTGGCCCAACGTGTAGAGGGGCTATAAAAAACCAAGTTATAAGTATACACTTTTGCTGTAGGTATGTATGTTTTGTGTAGGTAGGTATACGTTGTTTTATTACTTTTCTTTTTATTTAATTGCAGTAGCAGCCTTTAGGTTTTTTTCTTTCTAAATATTTAAAACTAATTGTATTGAAATATTCGATGATGGTGCATAATATATATAGTTTTTAAGAGCGTGTCTTTCTCGCTACTCGTCGACAAAGTGATTACAGTTTGGCGAGATGTTTTCTGTAGTATTGAACCTAAATTTATTTGCATAGGTAAAAAATACAGACAAAGAGTTCAGATTTATATATAAGCAAAGGAAAGGCTTGTGAAATTGCCCACTAAGATTAGATTGTCCTTTTAACATATCTATACGTGCATGTTTACCTATCGAAAACTCTTTTGATAGGCAATAAATATGTTTTACCGAATATGCTTCCATATGTTTAGGTGGTGGAGCCACGTTGCTTGCGCTCTCCTTTCTGCCAAGGAGGGTCGCGTTCGTATAAGGCTTAGAGATCTCTAGTCAGATCGTTAAGCCAAGTCCTAAAAGGCGGTGTTTAGTGGGTAAAAGTCTCCACATAACCACGCAGCCGGCTGCGTGGTATGCTATGAGCATTCACCGCCTCCCTCCCCCGCTTTCCAGAGGGTTGCCTATATTTGCTTCGGGCGCAAAAAAAAAGCCACGCTACAACTATATTATAGTTATATCACGAATTGGTCGGCTGGATCGGTAGTATTCTGTGAGGACCACATTCACACAGAATACTACCGTAAAACAGCAGCGTAATACTGCTGTATTTTGTATTGTGACTGTTGAGATCCGGAGACCCTTTTCAACTGGAAACGAGGCATTCGATCTTAGTCCTCAGGGGTGACAACTCTTCTGCGTTTTGATTCTTAATCGAGGATAAATATAGATATCTATGGGCCACAGCATTCACTTATCATCAGGTGGAATGTGTGCTCGTTTGTCAGCCTTATTCCGGAAATTCTTCATCCCGCGGGTATCGTGAGAGGCGACAGAGGAAAACTGCAGTTGAGTACAGAGATGGGCGACAGCATCTTGCTGATAATAGTTAAATAATTTATATTTTTACATTGAGCTATTATGTACTATGTACTAGAGGCGACATTGCATTCAGCTGCTCTGTTCCACTCAACTGCGGTGCATACACCGCACTTTAATCAGTCACTCGCTAGGCGCTTGTAGGGTTATCACGTGTTGCGTTGATTTAAAAAAAATCTCTTGATAAAATATGCCGTCGTGTGTACTTAGATATTGTACAAATAATTCAAGAAATGTTCAAGAAATGTAAAAACCAAGGAATTACTTTTCATCGGTTAATAAGATACTTAATCAATAAAAAAGTATTACAGATTAATAATAAAATTATTCCTAAGACGCCATCTCATGTCATGGAATATAGATTATGAAATTAATATGTTCAGATGCGACATTTCTGTGGGTACTTAAGTATAGGACGAATATATTATTTAGTAACACATTTTTTGTAGAAACATATATAAGTTATTATAATTAGGCTAAATTTTTCATATTTAAATCGGCTTATTATTCTTTTATTTTATTTTTAGGTTTCCTCATCAAAGTCAAAGTGGAATAAATTCGTCCAGTTTTAACTCTCGCGTGCCCAGCACTTATGAACGACTTTTATTCTAATTTAAATAAATATATTTTTAATTTAAATGTTATGTTAATAAGCTTTGGTTAAACATACATATAGTATGTTTTTTATATTTGATATAGATACTTCTTAAAATATTCAGATAAAAATATCATTAAAATGTAATTGTGATATATTATTATGTAATATTAAATTAAATAAGCAAATATAATATACAAAATAAATGACAAAATTTAAATATTGTTCTCAATATAATTTACCTATCTAACAATATAATCTACTATTACCTACGGATCATTCTATCCATGTTTATTCTATGATAAAAAAACCAACCGCACGAACACAGAGTAGCGCACATTTTTTGTTTGAAATAGCTGTTCTAGTACGTATGTACATATTACTTCAATGTATTTTTAACTATTTTTTTGTATTGACTGGTACTAAATAAAATTCTTTTCTCAGCTTGGGAAGACTGCGCATGGAGTTACCATTGCTCAAAAAGAATAATTGAAGGATACTTACAAAAATTTGGCAAGGTAAAACTTAAAATCTAGTATAACTTACAACAAATAGATATTTAATATGAAATGCGTAATTTGAGGTCAGCATCCCTTATTTTACCACGTTTTTATTAATTCGCTATCTTGTTTGTCTATCTGTCTGCCGCTCCGAGTGGAATCTTGCAATTCAAATTTCGAACACTTGCCGATGAACTATAAAAGTAGAGACTTTAAACTTTGGACATAGCTCAGAATCAGATGATAATGTAGAAATACGAAAAAAAAAACGTGGTATATTAATTTTTTTACTACAAAATTTTAAAAAAAAACGTTTGTTTGAAACCTTAATTAGCGGCGTAAGAGAGTTCTTCATAATTAAAAAAAAACTTCTTGCCATGTGATACATCCACAGTAAGAAACTATGAAACTATGGCAAATATAAGTAAATTTTTTGGCTTCCGAAAGATGGTGTTATACCATAACTATTCAGATCCACAACGAAGAAGTCAAAGTTGAGAGGTTTTTTTAGAATAAGGGTGACAAACGCGCCCACAATCCACCTGATGGTAAGTAGATGCTGTGGCCCATAGACATCTACACTTATCCTCGCAGATACGTTGTCACCCCTGAGGATTCAGATGGAATGCCTCGTTTCCATTAAAAAGAGTATCCTGATCTCTACACTCGCCATACAAAAAACAGCAGTATTAAGCTGCTATTTTACCATTCTATCCAGACCGACAACGAGGCGTAGCATCAAAGGTGGAAGGCATCTGGTACTGCCATCGTCAATCTGTCCGCCTACAGCCAACTACTAACAAATCCTTATCATGGAATATAAACATGTCCAAATGTTGGTTGGTATAGGATATATGATAAAGAAAAATAAGTCAAATACTCAAATTAAAATACTTTTTCTGTATAAGCCACACAATGATATGCATAAATGATTTTCGTGTAATTCAAAGTCAAAGTTTATGTCTTCTTTAAAGCCTCGTTTATGCGTGTTCTGGGTGATGGGATTAAAAATTTATACTTAACAGCTGAAGTTTATCCGGGTTTTCTAAGACATCAGGACGTAGAACACCTTAGTCCTCCCGAGAATATGGGTTTTTTTTTTAAATTATATGCCATAAAATCCGTAAAAGTAATTTATAGAAAAGTTAAAACATACACCGTTACATCCTATTAAAATCCAGTGCCGAACGTCAGCCTCCCCGATAGATTGTTTCGTGGTGGGGATATTTGCCATAGTTGCAACGATTGGCAACCACATTTTTTATTTTAGTTATTTTTAGGAAATCGCTCCTGCCCATCTCGTGATTTATTTCCTTCTGTCGCCTCCTACGAAACCCACGGGATGATATGAGACAGAGGGTATCTTTACACCGCCAGTACACGTTTTAGAAACATAGCCACTATTATTTTCAGGACTGCAATAATGACGGTATCACCGACTGCTTTGATTACTTGATGGTCAACGGTAACGGTGGTTGCGGTTGCGACAGATATTATAAAATTTTAATAAGTAATAATAAATAAGGTTATTACAAATATTTTTACCAAATTTTGCTCGTAACCTCGTACTTGTCTCTGTATAAACGGCCAAAAGAATAATGAATAATGAATACGGTAAAAGTGATTCAGAGTGAGTGAGTGATTGCCTAAGGAAATAGACAAATAATTAAAAAACAAAACATCTCGACAAATCAAAAGCATTCTGAAAGTATACTATACTGTGGAAAAGTTTAGAATGAGAGAGGGGCATATGTGTGTGTCCACTATCAGACAAACAATTAATGTGAGCGGGTAACATTTTAAATTATTGGATAGCGCACATAATCTTACCACTAAAAGATTGAGCGTTATTTTATTGTAATAATATAAATGTATGCATAGTTTTTTTTATAGAATAATATGATAAACGAGCACTTAATCCACCTGGTGGTAAGCGGATGCTGTGGCCCATATACATCTACATTTTTTCTCGATTAAGAATCAAAATGCAAATGCGTTGTCATCCGTGAGGACTAAGATGAAATGCCTCGTTTTCAGTAAAAAGGGTCTCCGGTTCTCTACACTAACCATAAGAAACACAGCAGCATTAAATTGCTATTTTACGTTGGTATTCTGTGAGAGCGTGGTCATACCCCCGCCGACCCATTAGTGCTACAACTATAATATGGTTGTAGTGTGGTTATACCACGTAAAAGTGAAATTAATATTTTGAAATTTAAAATTTATTTAATGTGCAGGCAACAATGAATTTGTAAATTGTAATTGATTAAGAATTATGAAGTTTACTTAATGATTTCTTATATTTACGCGAACACTACACATTGAAATAATAACTAGTTTTTACGTACCTTTTAAATACCCGACGTTTCGAACGCTTTACAGCACTCATGGTCACGGGCGGGACTGAGATGTTCAACGTCCATATGTCATAGTTAACCGCGGTTACTATAGATTAAAATTTAACTTTTGTTCCGATCTATGCAGTATGAACTTATGGTATCTTGAAGTCTTGCAGTTGTATGCTTGGGTTGGGATTTAATTTTATTTATTATAGGATCCTAAGCAGATGGTAGCACCCAGCCATCTTCTCTGTTGAAATTAGGATGTTTTTTGATTTCAATAGCCTCGCGAATCATCCTTGAAAGGAATCGGTGTTCTTTAGCGAGGATTTGCGGTTTATCAAATCTGATGTAGTGACGGGGGCGATCCTGTACGTGTTCACAGACTGCAGACTTCCCGGAGCGTCAATTCTTCACATCAGCTATATGTTCTTTAACGCGGGTTTTTATTGATCTTTTAGTTTGTCCTATGTAGGAGAGACCACATTCACAATCAAGCTTGTACACTCCTGCATCTTGCAGAGGGACATTACACTTGACTGATGGTAAAACCTGACCAAACTTCTTCAGCGGCTTGAAGTATGTTTTGATGGAAGTGCGCTTCAAGGTGTAGCCAATCTTGTCAGTGACTCCTCTAACATATGGCAGTACAGCAGGTACACGCTCAACTGTGGCCGGTTTCACTCGTTCACTGTGACGTAGACGCGGGACTCGAAGCTTGTTGTCATGCAAAACTTTCTTAACATGGTGGAGCTCGGCAGCCAGGTGTTTACCGTCACAGATCCCTCGTGGTCTCTGAAACAAAGATTTACCCACGGTAGCTAACTGTGAAGGATGGTGGTGAGAATCACCGTTTAAATATCTATCTGTATGGGTCTTTTTTCTACACACAGTATGGCTCAAGGTGTTATCAGGATTCCGAATTACTAACACATCTAGAAAAGATAAGGAATTGTTTGCCTCTAACTCCATTGTGAACTGAATTTTAGAATGTATAGAGTTAAGATGGTCTAAAATGCAGTTACTTTATCTAAAGGTAGAATTGTGAAAGTGTCGTCTACGTACTGCTTGTAGAATCTTGGATTTATGGGAGAACTAAGCAGGGCTTTCTCTTCAAAGTCTTCCATGAATATGTCGGCGACAATGGGAGATACAGGTGAGCCTATCGCCACACCATCTACTTGCTTGTAGAACTCCTCCTTCCACAATAGGTAGCCAGATGTAAGGCAGCGTCTGAGTAATACTGCATATTCTACGGGCATGTTGTTTTCTTCCAGACTTCTAGTTACAGTAGTAGTATGTGTTTCAGATTACTTTTTTTTATGATTTTTAATAAATTTTGAGATTTTTTTTCTGATTACTTGATAAATGTCATCAATACAAAAAAATGTGTTTTATTTTAAGATAAAAACGTTATCTTTCATTATATTTCAATTTTAAATGGCAAGGGTAGCCGCGAGCACTCATCAATCTTTTTGAGGCGCGTGTACCGTAGTGTTAAGGGGACTACAGGAGCCATCCAATGCAGTAAACTAAATTAGAAAAATATATGATATTTTTAGTATATATGCTAGTTAGATACTGTGTTGAAAAGATTTTTTTTTTTTTTATAGAAGAGGGGGCAAACGAGCATGCGGCTCACCTGATGTTAAGTGACTACCGCCGCCCATGATGAGGAGAATTGCGGGTGCGTTGCCGGCCCTTTAGAAAGGAGTAAGCTCTTTTCTTGAAGGTCCCCAGGTCGTATCGGTCCGGAAAAATCGCCGGTGATAAACTATTCCACAGAGAGGTTGTACGTGGAAGAAAACTCCTTGTGAAACGTACAGTGGTGGACCGCCAAGCATCCAGATGGTGTGGATGGTATCGGGACGTTTGCCGTGTCGTGCGTTCACGAAATTTGGCGGCTGGGATTAATCCGAACAATTCCTCAGAGCACTCCCCGTGATAGATGCGATAAAATACGCAAAGAGATGCAACATCTCTTCGCAACGCCAGTGAATCGAGCCGATCGGAAAGCACTCGGTCGTCGACGATTCGAGCCGCTCTGCGCTGGATGCGGTCAAGTGGAAGGAGCTGGTACTGGGGAGCCCCAGCCCAGAGATGGGAACAGTATTCCATGTGCGGCCGAACCTGCGCCTTGTAAAGTTGCAGGCGGTGTGCCGGCATGAAATACTGTCCCGCTCTGCTGAGCACGCCAAGCTTTTTAGAGGCCAATTTGGCCTTCCCTTCCAAGTGACCACGAAACTGCACGTCACTCGATATGTCGACGCCGAGGATTCCGATACTGGCTGAGGCAACAAGGGGAGTGCCTTGAAACTGAGGGGATACGACAAAGGGGTTCTTTTTAGCGGTTAACGCGCAAACTTGTATCTTCTGGGGGTTAAACTGGACTAGATTTAGTCGTCCCCAATCCGAGACTCTGTTCAGCAAAGACTCGACTTCAGACACAAGTTTGTCCCGGCACTCGGAGACGTTTTCCCGAGAAATATTGGCTCGGCCGGTGTAAAGAGCATCACCAGTGCTGTCATCTGCATAGCAATGAATGTTACGGGTATGCAACATATCATTGATATGCAGAAGAAACAGCGTTGGCGATAGCACGCAGCCCTGTGGAACACCAGCATTAATAGGCTTGCAGTCGGAGCTTGCACCGTCTACAACGACCTTGATGCTCCGATCTGCAAGAAAGCTGGTGATCCAATCGCACAATTTCTCGGGAAGCCCATAGGAAGGGAGCTTCGAAAGAAGCACTTTGTGCCAAACCCGATCGAAGGCCTTCGCAATGTCCAAACTAACGGCCAATGCCTCCCCCCTGAACTCTACTGCCTCCGACCATCTGTGAGTGAGGTAGACCAGAAGATCACCAGCTGACCGACCACGGCGAAAACCGTATTGGCGGTCACTAATCCGCTGGTGATCCTCAAGGTACCTCATGAGCTGGCAGTTTACAATGGATTCCATTGTTTTGGAGAACAAGGAGGTGATGGCGATTGGCCGGTAGTTGGACGGGTCTGAGCGGTCGCCTTTTTTAGGGATCGGGTGGACGAAAGCCGTCTTCCATGATTTTGGGACTACGCCTAGGGAGTAGGAGTACCGGAAAAGACGCGTTAAAACCGGTGCCAACTCTGGATGATACTACTAGATGATACTACTAATTTGATACGATAGAAAAAAAAACATAAAGATACCTCTAAAAATTAGTTTTATCGAGTAAAAACCATAATAATATACATGATTATATATAGATACATACAACTTATGATTTGGAAACGTAGTGTATACCTGAGTACCTGGGTTCGATTCCAGGAATATGAAGTCAAATTTAATTTAAAAGTTTTATATTTAAAGTATTATGTATTTTGATAAATTTAAAAATATTTTATAAATATTAACTATAACAATATATATTTATTTTTATAACAATAAATCTATGAATTTAGGAAACGTAGTGTATTACAGTAGTGCATTTTTTAGTGTACGGATTTGCAGTTTGCACTCGAGAGTACCTGGGTTCGATTCCAGGAATATGAAGCCATATTTTCATTTTTCTTTTTTATTTGATGTTATATATTTAGATAAATTTATTAAATGCTTTTATAAATTATAACTAAAAAATACATATTTATTTTTATAACAATAAGACTATATTTGTAGTTTGCACTCGAAAGTGCCTGGGTTCGATTCCAGAAATATGATGTCAAATTTTCTTTTTTATTTATTTATTTTTTATTTAATAAACTTATTAATTACTTTTTTTTTAAATAATAACTAAAAAATCGTTTGAAATGTAATGATTTTTTACAGGAGAAAGAAAGTTGAAAATATCAACACAGAAGTTAGTATTTCCAATGTGTAAGTAAGTACAACTTTTCTTTCTTATAATAACAACAAAAAAACTTAAAATACCTATTGTTTTTGTTAAAAGACTGCGGCTTATTGATAAATAACAAAAGTGCATGACGAAATAACAGAATCATTAGAAAATTGCGATTTTACTTATCATATGTAGGAGTTTAGGTTTATTGATTTTGTTTATAATTAGGAATTATAATTATGTATGAATGTTAGGTATTTTACTTATAGCTTCACAATTTTTCAAAGGCAAATACAAAAAATAAACGAAATGCAAATTTTTATTACCTATCTTGTGAACCATAGAGCTTGAATATTTAGAATTGACATATCTACATAATTTGAAATATTTAATTTTTTCCATAGACTGGAAACAGTACCACAAGAAAATCATCATTGTGAGGTTATTGATATAAGTAAATATTATCCATCGAAGCATGTACTGGAAGAAGCATATAGTACACAGGTAATATTCATAACATCAGCCGCACGTTGTAATGTAACATAACCTTGCCACAAACACGTTTAGTTTTAAAATTAATTTTGAAAATAATAATGGAATAATGGAATTTTAGGTGGCTAGTACTCCTGAAAGGTAATTTGATGTCCAACCTAAAAACCAAGAAACAGATATACGAACAAATATTTATCTTATTTATCAAAAAATAGTATTCATATTCATTTATTTTTCAGATGGAAAACTATACTTCTAAGAAGAACATCCAAATTGGACGGAGAATTATTAACGTTTCCTATTTTTTGGAAAAGATAAATGAGATCTCAAATCACGGACCATTAGACTGCGGATTATCTTGTATCGAATTAGTTGGCGAAAAGATTCACGGTTTATCTTCCAAATTTACTTTTTCATGCAAAATGTGTAAACGACAATTTGTTATCGATAACGACGGTGATAATTTTTTAAATATTAATACATGTGCTGTTTTGTGGCGCCATTTCAATCGGGTGTGGTTATTCTCAGTTACAAGAATTTTCATCCGCCATGAATTTACCAATAATGTAAGACATTATTGGTAAAAACTTACCAAAAGAACCACAAATTGTTGTCTGAGAACTGGCAGCAACTTGCACAACAGTCCATGGACCAAGCAGCTGAAGAAGAGAGGAATATGGCTATAGCAGAAGGCAGAGTCACTAAAAATAGCACGCCAATCATAGATGTGATAGCAGACGGTGTGTATGGTAAAAGGTCATACAAAAAAAATTATTCGGCTTTATCCGCTGCTGCCGCAATTATAGGCAGAAAAACAGGCAAAATTTTGTATTTGGGAGTGCGAAACAAATACTGCTACCATTGTGATCGTGCTGCGAAGAATAAAAAAACAATTCCTGAGTATTTCTGCTCCAAAAACTATACCGGTCCGTCCACAGGAATGGAGAGTGAAATTATTGTGGAAGGTTTTAAACAATCTTTGGCTACCCACTGTCTGATATACGGAAGACTCATATCTGACGGTGACTCAAGCACTTATTCCAAAATTTTGCAAGTAAGACCATATCAAGATTTTACAGTTGAGAAGGTTGAATGCAGAAATCATTTACTGAGGAATTTTTGTAATAAGATGCAATCACTTCAAACCGAAACTAAATATTTAAAAAGTCACAGAAAACTGTTAACAACATCAAGAATCATGACTATGAGATCCTGCATAAAAAAGCAATTAAAAAGAACAAAAATGATCCCTGCCCAGAAGAGCAATATTTATTTGATGAAATTTTGCAAGCACATCATCATGCTTTTGGGAATCACCTTGAATGCAAAACACATTTCTGTGATAAAACAGGAAATGTGGAGCAAAATGATATTCCAAGTGATTTTAAGCTAAGTTCTCTGTGGCAGAAAATCTGTATTATGATTCAAGGTATTGCCAGCCATGCTCGAAGTTTACTTCATGACGTGGACAGCAACGTGGTGGAACGCTATCACAGCATCATTGCGAAATATTTAGGAGGGAAGAGAGTTAACTTTTCCCTCAAAAATTCGTATGAGACGCGATGCATTGCTTCAGCAGTTTCGGTTAATAAAGAAAATTCACTGTCAAAACTATATAAGAAAATGACCAACAAAAGCCCAAGAGGTAAGCTGAAGATGTGGGAAGAAAGAAAACGTAAACAAAAAGTACTTAGTAAAAGGTATGCAAAAAAGAAAAGACGACTAGTTTTCAGCCAAAAATGCAGTGATAAGGATTATGGCCAGTCATGTTAAAAACCTGATATGCCGGTAGAAGTACTGGATAAAATGAAAAACAATTTCATGAAATCTTTAAAAAAGACGGATAAGGAGCGAGCAATAATTGAAAGAAAAACTATTTTACAAAGTGCTAATGGAGAATGGCTTGAGATGAGAAGATCTTTATTGACTGCATCCAATTTCGCCAGGGTTATAAAAAGGCGTACTAATACACCATGTGCTAATTTAGTAAAAGATATACTTTACCGAAAAAAAATTGATCACGTAGAATCCATAAGCCATGGCCAACAAAATGAAAAAACTGCCCTTGCACAATTGGCTGTACAAGAACATATAACCATTAGACCCTGTGGTTTATTTATAGACCGAGAATTATGTTTCTTGGGTGCAACGCCTGATGGATTAACTGGAGAACATACTGTGGTTGAAGTAAAGTGTCCTTTGACAGCCAATAAAATGGGCCTTGCAGTAGCAATTGAAAAGAAAAAAGTTAACTTCTGGCAATAAACAAAAACAGGTAAATTTGTCATTAACAAAAAACATGCTTGGTATTACCAAGCTCAAGGGCAGCTACACTTGACTCAAAGAAAATATTGCCTATTTGCCGTATGGGAGAATGAAAAAGAAACGCTAAAGACGGAAATAATTAAACGAGATAATTTTTGGGAAAAAGAAATGAAAAAAAAAACTATCAAAATTCTATTTCGACTGCATATTAACTGAGATACTTGATCACTGGATGTCAAGAAATATGACAATTCGTGAACCACACATAAAAAATAAAAATACGGACAAAGACAAAAGTGAAAAGAACGACAAAAGTGAAAACAAAGACAAAATGGAAAACAGGGGTAAAATCGAAAAGAAAGAAAAAGATAAAGATAACGACAAAATTATGCCAATCCAAAATTATGACGAAAATTATTCACAACAAATATCAACTTCTACATGTTACTTAGATTTTAGTAGATTTTAGGAACAAAAATAAATGAAAATTATTTTATAACACATTTATTTAATAATTGTATATATACGTATATAAACACATCAACAGAATCTATATTTCATCGAATATCTAAAAATCTATGAAGAATTTTCAGATATAGTAAATGGAAAAATTATATGTTATTTTAAGTTCTCTAATATAAAATAAAAAACATTTCGTATTTTTTTTTAAACAAAAATGTAATTTTTTTTAATCACCGTATAATATTTGTATGATAAAAAAACTTCATATCTTCTTATAAAACTAGTATTTGTAATTAAAATTGAAAAAATCTTATAAAATCTAATAATTAATAATCAGTGTTGCCACCTCTTATTTAATTACACATCAACATCGATTGTTTATACTTAAAATTAAATTTTCAATGTCTTGCTGCAGTATGAGATACCATGTTCTTCGCAAGTGTACGTAAAGTGTTTGTTACGTCGTCAAATTTGGCGGGAAAACACACACACACATACACACGCACACAAACACACACAGATACACATACATATACATATATTTCTCAATTTTATATTAAATAATTTGAAAACTAGATTTTGTTATCATTGTAGCACTTACAACTGTAAGTATGTACTTACTATATACCTAATATTACAGGGATTGAGACTGTTACTCCTTAACACAGGTTATCCTTTAACCTAGCTAGGAGAACATCCACTAGATTGAATATAATATTTTATAGATAGGACATACGATGTAATGTCCTACCCATGTACTACAATCACTTTTATATAAATAAAGTTTATTACTATTATTATATAAATAAAAATGTTTTAAGTTTCATCAAATCAGTTTTATTTCAAAATCGCCCACATCCTTAAATTTTCAAGCAACATTAAATTAAAATTAAAAATAATTTCGTTGTCCCATCTATTTCTTTGTTAGATCTTTATCCTACCTGCGTTTCGTCTATTATAACACTCCGGCGTAACCTCGCTAAACCGTAACAGCCCTATTAATAAACACAGACTTGAGCAAGATTAACTTTACTCCTAGTTTAAAGCTTAAAATATCTAATGTCAGTATTAATAAACATAGAGTAAGGAGGGAGTAAACTAAACCGAATCTACTCTCGGAATAAAAGTTAATCCTTGGCAGTACCTAGTTTAACGACTGAGTAAGCGTAGACTAGTCGCGTATTTTGACATTTTGTAAAACTTTACGTTCACGCACGTTGTTACCCGTGTTAAATTCATAAGTTGTAAGCACTAGTAACAAAAATAGCATAATGGGTTAAATGCCAAGAAGTGATGTGGAGCAGAACAAAGTGATTGCAGGTTTTTATTCATTATGTGGATGTTAAACAGGAAAGGATACAGTTCAATAAATGTTCAAGTAAGTTTTATAGCACCTAGCTAGCCCATCTCTGCCGTATAGGTACTTAGTTATTTTCTCAGATTCAATACAACACCTCAATCTATTACTTCATATTAAAGAAGTTATGAGTGCTTTGTTCCAGTTTGTGTCAAATGCAAATTTAGAGTTCATGGATACAGTGGCCACATTGGCAAGGCAGCACACATGACTCAAGAATATTTAATTATCGTCGCATTAAAACAAATGTTTGAGCAGTCAGAATTTAAAGGCAGACTTCTCCGAGATTTTGGTTATGCTTGTACTTCTTATTTATACACTCCTATCCTGCGTCCTAATAAACAAAAGGAAGAATGTACAACCGGTCGCACATCTGGTGGCCCCGTTACACTGTAGAACAATGCTTTGGAGGGAAGCAAAGGTTTCGGTGTTTACTGCGAGGACTAAATACCAAATAAGAGCATACAAAACAATATATAGATTGCAATGCAAAAGCAAGATCTGCTTGAGGATGTAGTATAAGGAGATGATGAAAATATATCAGTCACACAATTAGTAAATAACTCCGTTAGAGGAAATTTTGTTCGGGCAGCATTTATTAACGATTTTTTAAATAAATATACAATAATTGTATGTACAAAAGATTTTATTTATCCCCAAAAAACAAAACAAAAATGGTTATTTAATTAATTTTGCCCTTCACGCTCTTTTCTTAATTCTAAAATTTCGTTACAAATAATATTAAAAATGATTATATTTAGAACTTAGTTTTTCCACCGATTCCGAAAACAACACGAGGAACAAGGAACAACCCGTAACATTTATCTCTTGTCAAACTCAAAATATTGCCTGTCACTGCCATTAATGTCATCATCAAGTATTGAATTCATTCACTAATCATTCACTGACTCACTCTTTTTACTTTTAAAATAAGTGGGTTGCCATAGCGCAAGCCTTAATCCCGGCGTAAGGAATGTATAGTTAGTCCAAGGTTACTCCATGCTTATTAATAACATTGTACTAACGAAGTAAATAGTCAGTTACTCTGAGATTAGCTAGTCCAAGTGTAACTTCGAATTAAGCTTGGAATAAGCAATTTTTATTAATAAGGCAGTTAGTGTTAAACCTCACTGTCGTTAGATGGCGCTCACATGGAATGTGTAAATGTGTGCGTGCATCTTTCGAGGTCACTTGGCTCTTGTAGTCCTCTTAAGTATTGATTATCCATAAGCAAAATGACTGCAACATCGTGAGTAGACCCGAACCGAGAGAGAAGTGATGACAAGAAAGGAAGAAAGACGAGAAGAAATCTTAAATATTTCGAACATATGCGAAGAAGAAGAAGTAGTGTGTGCATTGGACTCCCCGCGTTCCATTACCCTCTTAATGTTTAGAAGCCTTATGTGCCCATCACTGGGATATTTGTTCTTATCTTTTTAGTTTCCGTTTTTTGAGGAGATCTTCATATTTCCTTCCTAATTATAATTATTGATTACATACCTGAGCCTTTTCATACTGCCTGCTATAGAATAAATGGGTTTCTGTATGTTTTCAAAAACTGGACGTATGGCAAGTATATAGAATTAAAGATCTCATAAAATGGTCACATGTACTTTTTCAACAAACAAGCAAGCAATAGCAAAGACTTTTAATATTAAATTAGTCCTCCAAAATGAATTTCGCTCACGGTTATCCTCTTATAGTCCGATGGATAGGATGAGAGCTCACGGGTAGGGACATTGGACGACCATGGGGGAGAAACACCGCTATGTCTGATTCTGAGTTCTGCTACAGATAATAATAATGTCCTGCAGAAGTACAGAATGAATTTTGGTCACGGCGGCCAGACAAAGCGTAGACTTTTTACGTGGTAGAGCCATGCTGCAGTTATATTAGTAGTATAGTTGTAGCACGAATGGGTCAGCTCGACCGGGGAAGGACCACGCTCTCACAGAATACCAGCGTGAAATAGTAGCTTAATGCTGCTGTATTTCGTATGGTGAGTGTAGAGAACCGGAGACCCTTTTTACTGGAAATGAGGCATTCCATCTCAGTCCTCACGGGTGACAACGCATCTGCATTTTGATTTGTAATGGAAGATAGATGTAGATGTCTATGGGCCGCAGCAACCACTTACCATCAGGTGGACTGTGTGCTCGTTTGTCAACCTATTCTATAAAAAAAAAAAAACTTGGACAGGATTATAATGCATGAATGTGTCCGCAACCACAGGTGCACTCTTTGATCACTCGCACATAGTCGGATGGGTCAAGTACCGGCATTTTCTGACCCTGAGAATTTATTGACAGAATAACTCAAAAAACGGATTATGGCCCGAACCGGGAGTCGAATCCGTGACCATAAAAACAGTCGAGTCGAATTACGACCGCTATAAATACCAACGAGGCATTTGAATCCTAATATCGTCATCATCATCATCATTACAGCCCTTCACAAGTCCATTGATGAACATTTTAGGCCTTCCCTAAGGAACGCCACAAAGCACGGCAAAATCTTAATATGACCTCAGGGAAACAAACAAATTATCGATGCACTCCTGATACAAAATAAATTACAAGTTCTAATTGTTGACTTAAAAAAATGACTAGCGATCTGCCCGGCTTTGCCTGGGTGGTATCTTGTAAATTCATTTATGTCACCAATTAGATTTAAGGTAATCATCAACGACGAATTTTGTCAATTTTTAGATTTCATATAAAAATCTCCAAGTTTTTGAGATAAAATGTAGCATAGATTACTCTTTTCATTGCTTTTTATCTGTTTGTGGAGTTTTATCAAAATCTGTTGAGCCATTATCAATAATATTAACTCGGACAGAAAGAGAGGCAGGTTAGATACTCGTACATTTTAAAAATTAACCAATTTTTCATTTCTTAATGGAAGTCATGCAAATAACCCTTTAAGCTCAATTAAAAGCTATTATTTCGCTATTTAAATTTGTTAATATGTGATTATGACACAAAAACAACAAATTTTTGTAATTTCAAAATTTTAATTTAAAATAAATTAAAATTTTTAAATTACAAGAGTAATTACAATTAAATTTTTTAAACTTATTTTCACACCACGTGCCTTGCAACAAAGGGATTCTCACAAGTCAGAATATTTGCTGAAACTCTCGGAATCCTGGCTTACCTCAAATTGAACAATGCACCGTTTGTAGGTCCATTTTCATCCGAGTTACCATTACCCCGAATTATTAAAGAAGGATGAAAATAAATTCAAGTTCTTATTAAAATGTTATGTAATGTTTATTTTCCTTATTATTAGACGATGAAGTGTCAGTGTCAGAATATCCTCTACTCAAAATCGTTCCGCGGGTGTCGTAAAGGCGACAGAAGATGTAAAGCCAAGAGAAATGCAGCACCGTATTTAAACGTGAAATACGTGGCAACTATGGCGGATACCTCCCTTATGAGGCAGTTTGTGGACTTCTACCAGAGTGTGAGCTTTAATAGGCTGTAATTAATGAATGTATGAAATAATTACACTTAACGCAGTTAACTTAAGATTTGAATCCCGCAAGGGCAAGTGTTTCTATAGCCTACAAATAATTGTCTCGGGTATGGATTATGTATATCAAATGATATAGGAAAAAATCCTACTAATGTGGGATAATAAACATAACATAACATAAACACTCACGCCTGTCACCCAGAGGGGTAGGCAGAGACTACGGACTTCCATTGGGCACGATCCTGACATACCTCTTTCGCCTCTTTTACATCCATATATCTACGCATACATGCTCGTCGGTTAAGGGTACTTCTAACGTAGCCCATTTTCAAAATATCGCCAATTTGGTCAATAAACTTTTTCCTAGGGCGTCCCTTCCCGACTCGGCCGTTCACATCTGCCATATAAATTTGCTTTGTCACTCTTTCCTCATTCATTCTTTCCACATGACCAAACCACCGAAGCATTCCTTTCTTAATCCTGGTCACAACATCATAATGTGGGATAATGTTTTTTTAAGATTATTTATCAGTTTTATTACTAAAAAAATAACATTTTTAAAAACTTCTACACTAGAAATTTACCAATAACAGACCACTCACACTAACAACACTGCCCCCGTCACCAATCTGTTAACTTAGCGGAAGAAATAAACGTGATGGTTCTACCATATGGTAAGAATACCCACTACCCAATATCCTCCTGTGGGTGTCGTAAAAGGCCTCTTACGGAACAAAGGGGAACAAACCAGAATACGGACAGCTGTGTCCTCCTGATAGCAATTAAAATAATTATAACAGCGGGAGCAAACCCGCCTGCCAAGCGTGGCAACGAAGGCATAATCCCCCTCATGAGGTTATCTATGGGGAGCCCTATTCTCAGCTGTAAATTTTATAGGATGGATGGATGGATTCACGACAGTCACGGGATGAAACGGGGTGATCCATTATCCTACGCCGCCATGACCCGACGTAGTATACCTAAACTTAAAAGTTACCTGAAATGAAAACACTAAACGTAGATCGATGACGATACTAAACAAAATTTATAATATTGTGGTGCTGTTGCTGAGATCCAGAAACACCCGACCTCCAATTTCTGGATTTCAGCAACAGCACCACTACTGGATCCCATTGTGAATCCAAACCACCCAGTGAACCCACTCATACACACACATCAAAATCGATCCAGCCGTTTGGGAGAAGTTCAGTGACGAACACACCTACAAAATAAATATATGTATAAAGATATCAAACATTCGTAATTATTATACGAAACAAATTCCAGCTTCGTGGAAATAAATATTCGTGCTCTCTCACTGTAATTCTCGTAAAGAATTATTATTCAGCAACTAATTAACACGCTGGTTGCAAGCTCGCTTGTTGGAAATACAAATGAATATTTCAAATTTCTGATGTTCTAAAGAAATAATAAAATATGGCATAATGTATGTATTTAGCTTTACACCATTCCTTTTCGTGGTTGACATCAACCGGGATCCAGTTCTTGGACAAAGGTCTAACTCTTCCACCGTGTTGTGGCGGTGTAAAATATTCGCCACACATGTGGATCTCGTAAAGCAGAGTAAAATTGAAAGAGCAGCATCTTCATAATAACATCCAAAGCTTTAAAACGCTGCGGTTGCGAATCTGCATTCCAAGTTTCGAAATTATAACAAATTTCTGCTATTTTAAAGGCTATAATGATGATGTTTATAGGATGGATGGATGAAAAGTGGTTGAAAAATGAAAAATGAGATGTTTAGCCCTGTATGAAGCGACTTCCGGACATGTCAGCAACACGTGAGCCGCCGTTTCTTCCTCTCCCATGCATGCCCTGCCAGGGGGCTGTCAGTAACACCTATAGTGAACAAATGTTTGTTAAAAGAGCCATGTCCTGTGATAGCACTTGTTACTATCCTGATCTGTGGCTTGTTCAGTCTCATTAGAACCTTGGTTAGACGACTGTTTATTTCAGGTAGGGCCTCCCTAGCTTGTCTACAGTCTACTAAATTTTTCCAAAGCTGAGCGTGTAAACTATTCAAGTATCTACGTACCAGTGAATGAACGTAGCCAAAGGGGATTGGTATTATTGGTTCCGGCCCTATAGTTGCTAGGGCCGATCCCCTTCTGGCCAGTTCATTTGCTGCATCGTTGCCTCTAGATCCACTGTGTCCCTTGATCCATTGCAGAGTCACATTGTTGTGCTTACATACCTCATTCAATCGTTGATGGCACTCGTATATCAGTCCCGAGTTCATCACATTGCAACTCAGAGCTTGTAGTACCGCCATACTGTCGGTCAGTATTCTGATGGAGAAGTCTTTCACCTTCCTAGCATCTATTGCTGTGGCCGCTTGGATGATACCCATGCATTCAGCCTGGAAGACTGTATTGTGGGTACCCAGCGGTGTGCATATGTGGATATTAAGGTCTTCAGAGAAAGCCCCAGACCCCACACCTTCATTTGCCTTAGAGCCATCCGTGAAAACTTTGAGCTCTCTTGGACCCAATCCTTCCAGATGGTCAGATTCCTTCGATTGTATCCTGTGCTTCTTATCGAATACAAATCGTTTTGGGATCCTATCATACTTGGCTTGTAAGATAGGAATTTTTGATTAAATTCTATCGATTATATCTGTATGGGGGACTCTACTCTTGCTTAAAAGATTTAGGGTCTTGAGTCTAATGGCAGCTAAAGTTGCTTCTTGTTGTATATGTAGATGAAGTGGTGTTAGCTCCAGCATAGCCTCCAAAGCTGCTGTTGGTGTTGTCCTTATGCAGCCCGTGGCAGCCATACAAGCTAATCTCTGGTAACGCTGAAGCTTTTGTATTATAGTGGTGTCTTCATTGGTTTTGGTCCACCATACCAGAGAGCCGTATGTGATCATGGGCTGAATTACAGTTTTGTACAGCCACAGTTTAATTTTTGGCGTTAAACCCCATCGTTTGCCAATCATGTTTCTGCACTGCCAGAAAGTTAAACTAGCTTTGCTGATTTTGTTTTCTATGTGTTTATTCCAGTTAAGTTTACTGTCCAAGGTAAGACCTAGGTATTTTACCTCGGAAGAAAGTTGGAGTTTTGTGCTGAAAAGACTTGGAAGATGATAGTTATTCAGCATTAGTTTTTGTGTGTTATATATATAACCTATAACCGTTTTATTTGGATTAACGGTTAGGTCATATTCCCTGCACCATCTCTCCACAATACGGAGAGCCGCTTGGGTCAGGTCGCACACAATGCTTGCTGTCTTACCAGAGACCGGTATTGTCAGATCATCTGCATAACCTACTGTGTAGAAATGATTAGCGTTTAATTTGCTGATGAGTTCATTAATGACCATATTCCACAGGAGAGGTGAAAGAACCCCACCCTGCGGGCATCCTTTCATGATCTGAATTGTCTGAGATTCACCAGCAATCTTTATTGTTCGTGTACTGAGCATGTTTACTATCCAGTCAATCAGTGCCGGTTCAACATTATGTCTACTTAGGGCACCTTTTATGCTGGAGAAATTTGTTCTGTCAAAAGCACCTTCTATGTATATGAAGGAGCCTAGACATATTGCTTTGTTTTGGATGGCCTGTTCAATATTTGTTACCCGAAGCTTATTGTAGTGCAAAACTTGCGTGTCGTGCCGCAGCTCGGAGGCCAGGTGTTTACTGTCACAAATCCTTTGTGCTCTCTGAAACAAATAATTTCCCACGGTAGTTAACTTTGAAGGATGGTGGTGAGATTCAACGTTTAAATATTGGTTAATATGGGTACTTTTCGATACATAGTATGATGTGTTATAAGTATTTCGTACGACTAAAACACCTAGAAAAGCTAAAGAATTATTTTTTTCTAACTCAACAGTGAATTGAATTCAAACACTTCAGTCTTTTCCGTGACCATGGATACTGGAAAGTGCCCAAAAGTCGGGATTCAAAAAGGTTAAAATTAAACCCGATAAAATTTGTGAAATTAGTTTTGATTAAAAACAATAGGATTTTTATAGGTTATAACTTTACTTTTAATTAAATGATCAATCTTCTGAGTAATTTCACCTGCATAAAGATGTAGTTGGCATTTATATATCCAGAAGTGGTTCATGTTTTCCCATAAAGCTCATAAAGGGATCTCTTATAATATTGTTACAAATAGAAGTACAGACTGATTTTTTAAATGGATTTTAATAGCCTTCGGCCAAACAAATACGGCCCAAATAAAACTAACTTAAAACTTCAAAACAAGATAGTAAAAGTAACGACATAAAATAATGACGCTAGGTTTTCAACCAGCGCTTCCGCACTCCGTGATGACCGATGCCAAAAATGGGCGAGTGTTGCCAGCCGCCCTCCTGTATAGCCCACCACGGCGCCGCTACTCTTAATTCATACCCTCTTCTCACAATATGTTAACGAAACCGTAATCAAGAATTGATCATTTCAGTTTCTACTATCGGCGTGATAAAAGTCTTTTTAAACCCCGATAAAAACAGAGGGTTGTTATAAGTTTAACGTGTGTTTATGTGTATGTGTGTCTGATTTTGGCATCATAGCTCCTGAACGAATAAAAAGTTTTTCGTTTAAAAGATGTCTTAATCAAGAGTGTTCTTAGCATGTTTTGAGAGAATTTGTTCAGCGGTTTAAAGATCATCAGCTCTTTTTGTTCCAGGAGTTTTCAAATTGTTAATTTAAATTATACAAATAGTAATTGAACGGTATGGGTGTGGCACTTAGACATTTTGATCTATACTAGGTTGAAGGAAGAGCCAGATAGCCAGAAGCCAGAAGATACAGAGCCAAGAAGCTATGTAGAAAATACTCAGTTATATATTTAAAAAATCTCCTTTTCAATTGCGAATGATTGGTCCTTCCCCGATCGAGCGGACCTTTTAATATAGGCCCCCGGCATGACTTTCAGTCACTGTGTTCAGTGGCTCGTGAAGATTTTCCTTATGCAATTTATGTAAGTTATCTGTCTTCATGATGCAGCAGATTTATTAAATCCTGGTGTAGGGAACATTTTTTTGAATAAAAACAAGGCTCTACAATGTATAAAATCCTTTAAAAACATTTTTAAGTGTAACTAACCTGACGTGCTGAAATGAGTACGTTCAGGGGGATCGTCAAATAACATCCCGAAAAAGAGCTAAAAATCTAAAGCCCACTTGCAAACGACCTAAAATTATGAAACCGAGGTAATCGAAATAATTTAAAAAATGACAGCAACGCAGAGCCCTGTCTATAAGATGGTAACGAGATTTTTTTAGAAGTAAAAATAAATGTGACAACGTCTAAACCTCATACTGCTAGGGACAGGGCTCCCCTTATTTATACCGAGTGTTTCAAAAAAATGTATACACACTTTAAACTATTGTAGTTTTTCCGCTCTACAAGGCTAATGTTATATTTCTTCGCCAGGTGCCAGCATAATAGTCCCTCTATGTCATATTATCAGTTGGAATTTGTAATATCAACATGGGGGACGTACGTTTGAGTTTTGAAGAACGTAATAATAATTATAATAATAATAATAATAATACTCCACAACCATCACACAACGCCATCTAGTCCCAAGCTAAGCAGAGCTTGTGTTATGGGTACTAGATAACTGATAAACATACTTATATATTTCTAAATACATAAATATTATAGATAAATTACACCCAGACACAGAACAAATGATCGTGCTCGTCACACAAACATTTGTCCTGGGTGGGAATCGAACCCACGACCTCCGGCATAGCAGTCAGGGTCACTAACCACTAGACCAACAGGCCTGCCGAAGGCACACGTACGGCGAACGTAAGCAGGTTATTAAGTGGTACTGGAAGTTTGAGAATGTAAATGAAGTTCAAAGACAGTGGAGAAGGGAGTATGATACAGAACCACCTTCAAGATTAACAATTACACGCATACGAGACAAATTCGAAGTTCATGGAACAGTGTGTGATGTGCATAAAGGTCATTCAGGTCGGCCTCGAACAGCTACAAGTGATGAGTCATCAACGGCAGTCTTGGAACTGTTTCAACGCTCTCCTAACAAATCTTCGTAAGTAACTGGTATTAATTACCTAACAATGCTTGCTGATTCCATATTTCCTGCCATTCGTGCATTATACGGTAATGATGATTTTTATTTTCAACAAGATGGTGCTCCGCCGCACTATCACAGGGACGTACGAGCTTACCTGGATCAAAATTTGTCGGGCCAGTGGATAGGACGCAGGGGGCCAATCGAGTTTCCAGCACGCTCTCCAGACCTTACACCACTGGATTTCTTCTTGTGGGGCACAGTAAAAGATGAGGTGTACAAACGTAAACCACGTAACCTAGACATTCTTTGGAATGAGATTCAAGCAGTGTGTAGAGAAATCTCATTGGACGTTTTGATACGATGTACAGAATCTGTGGTGACTCGTACTCAGAATTGTATTGATGCTGCAGGTCACCAA
This sequence comes from Parnassius smintheus behrii, assembly GCA_036936625.1. Taxonomy (NCBI): domain Eukaryota; kingdom Metazoa; phylum Arthropoda; class Insecta; order Lepidoptera; family Papilionidae; genus Parnassius; species Parnassius smintheus. Next base: position 8,457,251 of record JAUPFT010000020.1, on the reverse strand, counting down.
TTTGAACAGTATTAACATTTGTTATTTATGTTTCATTTACATTGGACTTTCAGCTTTCTATTTTCCTGAAATTTAACTTTGTAGAACGGTAAATAAATTTTCTATGGAAGTTCAAAGTGTTTGCAACATTTTTTTGAAGCACCCGGTATAATAGAAAAAGTCCTTTGTGCCAGCGGGAATCAAACTGGGCTTGCTGGCGTATTGTGAAATTTAAGACGAACGCTTCGTTCCTCAACTACCAGCCCCGTCCATAAGTCTGTAATAAGTTGTAACTATTAAAATTTTCTTAAATCTCTGGGCCGACACGACATCTCCATTTTGATTCTAAACTGAAGAAAGACGTGTCCTTGTTATTCCCGGCTGACCTGTGTGTCAACTGACACATTCCTAGAAAGGCCTCCGTTCAGCAGTAGACTTAAAAAGCTTGTTGATTTAACGTGTTAGTTGTTGACATGTAGTTGAACCGTGTAATCGTGAGAGGTGACGGAGGGAAATGGAAATATGAGCTGCATGAAGATGTACTATCTTAGCCGAGAGCAACAATATTGTCTATCGTTTCCGTTACCAAAAAATTGTTCACATACTCGTATCTTTAAAGAAAAAAAATTAACTTCAATTAAATATCAAAAAATTGTGCTAATCTGCTAATTATTGTAAATTACTGCAAAAATAACCCCTTTTACCCTGTATATTTTTTACTAGATCGGCAGATTTTGAGTTAAACTACAATACAACATAAAGTTTACAGCTTTATGTTTATTATTTTAGAAATTATTAATGTTTGAACAAAGCGTATGCGCAAACACAAAAGGTTTTTGAATTGTCACTAAACATACGCATACGCTATGTTCAAACAACAATTATCCCAAAATAATAAACATACAGCTATAAACTTTATTCTGTATTGTATCAAAACCTGTCGATCTAGTAAAAAATCAACAGGGGTAAACAGGGTTATTTTTGCAGTAATTTACAATAACTAGCCGGTTAGCATAATTTTGTGATATTTATTTGAAGTTAATTTATTTATCTTTAAAAATACGAGTATATAAACAATTTTTTGGTAACTTAAACGATAGACAATATTGTTGCCCTCCGAATGAGCTAATTTTTATCGCAGTAAGACCAAAACTTTGAGAGATATGATTTTTTTGTAAACACGTAGAGAATATTTCTAGAAAAAAAATGGCCGCCACCCAGAGGGGAAGGGGATCAGACCTCAGTGTGTAGTGTATTTTTGTATTAAAATAGCTGTATTATAAGTACCTAGAATATCGCTAGTCCGTGACCGGGCACACTATATAAAATATTTTATTAATTTTGAACCTAGTCCTAGACGTTCAGTTATAAAGTATTATGAAATATCGTAAGAACAACAGTCAAGTATTTAACAAGTTAAAGCATTTAAAAGACATATTTAACAAGATAAAGCATAAGAAGACTTGAGAACTTATTTAAAACCTCTCTTGTGTATCCCCTCTGTTTAAGAGAACTGTTACAAAAGACCAATAATTTAGGACCTCTGCCTCGGAAATGTAAAACATTGATATATTGTTTTAATCCAACAACGTCACAAAATATTAATCTTACGTCCGAACAATTTCTCTGAGCACTCCCGATGGTAGTTGCGATATAATATGCAAAGAGATGCAACATTTATTCACAGCACGAGTGAGTCAAGCTGATCGGAAAGCACTCGATCATCAACCATTCGAACGGCTCTACGCTGGATGCGATCAAGTGGTAGAAGTTGGCACTGTGGTACCGCGGCCCTGAGACGAGAAGAGTATGACAATGTGGGTGTCTTCGAGTTAAAAGTAAATATAGTTATGTCTGGGTTATCGGTATACTGCATCAACTTCGGCTACATCACGTATTATCACTACATACTTACCATCAGGTGGGATAGTGGACAAGCGCAGGCTTATGGTAGGTAAAACAAATTAGACATGCAGCCATTGTATATGTTATACACGCGTGCTCTGTGGCGGGTATTTCAACATTCATTGCCGGTTTTATACGGATCCTGTTTAGAAAAAATATGAATTTTTTGTTGCGACCTCCATAAAAACATAACACAGGGTCATCGTTAGCGATAATGTACACGCGTTGAGTTTACATTATCTGGGGCTTTGTGCCGTAAATTTGGGGCTTTGTGTTTATTTGCAAGTTATGAGTGGTTTAGTCTGTTGATTTTTTTATTAAAAATTTTCACTAGCGACCCGCCTATGCTTCGCTTGAATCGGATGTATTAATGTGGCGTTATTTAAATTTAAGATAGTCAAAGACCATTTATTTTATACATTTTTATTTATTCCCAAGAAAGAGCTTTAAGTTTTTCGAATCAAAATAGCCTAGATTCCTCCTGTGATTGTTCTCTATCTGTTCGTAAAGTTTCATGATCGGTTCAGCTATGCCTAAGAACGCCCAGACAGATAAACAGACAGGCAATTTATTTTTAATTAAATGGTAATTTTATTCGCTTTCTGAGCTGGTAATTGTATTAGCTTTCTGAGCTTAATAGAAGCCAGTTACTTCACATTATTTGTATTACGGACAGACACTTCAATTTTATTTATATGTATAGATAAGTCGATTGTAGCTTCGTCAAGTGGTGGCCATCATATACTGCTCCAATTTTTTTACCGAGAGTGTTGTAAGTAGTGCCTATGGAACATCTCAGAAGGATCACATGGATTCCGATAGATAGATAGATAGCTGGAGGACGAATATGAAGACCTTCAGGGGGGAGCGTGTGAAACGTCTGATACACCAATCACTAATCTGCCTGCAAAAAGTGGTGAAGGCAAATCCTACTTGACGGAAGATATTCATGTCCAGCTGTGGTCTTTAAAGAAATGACAAAGAAGATAGTCTCCATAAACTTATCTGCTAGCAATGATGCAGAAGATGTCATTGTGCTACAATTAACAAGCTAGCATGGTCAGTCACTTTGCTTTTCATGAGCTTTTTGTTTATGCTCTAATTTATAATTTAATTTTTCAAAAACTAATGAAAATATAAGGTGTTCATAAAAAACAAAATAAATTTGATAGCAAAGCAAATACATCTTTTGCTAAATAATTTATGTCCTAATTAGTGATATCTATTCCAGTTTATGTCAACCCTGATTTATATTAAGGGGCTGAAATTAAGTACTTCGAACAAAATCACACGTCAAACAAAACAATAGCCTGACGGCCATTGATATATTGAATAAGGTGCCCTTTTTTAATATATCAATGCTGACGGCTGACATTATGCACTCCAAATATTTCGTATATTTAATTACAGCTACACTAATTCCCACTATAAGAAAATAGAAAACCTTTAATATTATTCACAACTCTATATTTTTAATAATATTTTTATTTTTTGCTCTACTATTTCTTAAGTTATATTCGTGCAAATCAAAAGTCTAAAGATGAGATAATGTAAAATAAGCCTGATTTGCCGAAAAGTGTTGCCGTTTGTTGTACGTTATCCGTTAAGTAGGTTTTTTGATTTTAAATTAACGTTGATAGATTTATAATTGTGTTGTAATATTTGTAATATTAAAAGTTACAGTCTGTATACGTTCCACTGCCAGACGCAGGCTACTTATTTCTGACAGGATTTTACGACAAGGTAATATCCGCCGCGCGTGTTGGCGAACTTCACATGTCTTCAAAATATTTCTTTCTTTTTCTCAGACATGCATGTTTCCTCACGATGTCTTCCATCACCACTGAGCACGTGGTAAATTGTTATTGTAATAATGACACTTTAAATGTAATTTTCTCTAATTAATAACAATTCTTGGTTAACAATATTTTTAGTTAAGCGCCATTATACGCCTTTTATTGAGTAAAAAAAGCGAACAGGCTGATATAAGAGGCGGTGCCGGCATTAGGGGCGACCGCAAAAATAGTTACTAAACTGTTCGTTAATGTATGGTATAAGCATGATACTTGCTGTAAAATATTCAAACCGATACCTGGGCTGGAGTATAGCGGCAAACGTCTAAATGAGCATGGAAATGTCCCCAGTTGTGCCTAAATGCGTGTTGGCAGACTTCACGTCATCAAATATTTTTTATTCCTTAGTTACTTAGGTTTTCTCACGAAATTTTCTTTCAACGCTTAATATGTGTTAAATCAGCACATAAAATTGCAATTAACAATTTTGTTCTTGTATAGTTGGTCCGGGGTGCTTTGACTCTGTGAAATTTACAGCGAGCGCTTAGGCTCTGATCTATCACGATTCTTCGGCACGGCATGATTCAATGGTTGGTTTTTATTAAATTATTTGCTTACTTTTGTTACTTTGCAAAAAAGACCCATCTCGTACATATGTCAGCAGCCATGACAGGTGGAAAAATTCAAATAACGCTGAGTAAGCCGTACCGGCCTACGTTTCCTTCGCCCATGCCAAGTGAAATAATTTACGAAAAAATATTTTCGTTAGAAAATTATGTTTTATTTTTGAAAAAATATATTTGGGTTTGTTATTTATGTACGAAAATATTATTATTCGAAAAAAAATTAAAACGAATAGGAATTGACTAGGATAAAAACAGATCCAAGTCTAAACGACGATTGTTCCCTTTTTTTTTTTAAATTTATAAAGGGGGTTGGTTGAGAACTCAGTCCACCTGATGTTATGGCCAAACCCCATAGACATCTTCATCTATCCTTGTTAAGAATCTGAATGCAAGTGCGGTCTCACCCCTAAGACTTAAATGGAATAAATCGTTTCCGTTAAAAAAAGTCAATGGGTTTTCTACAGTGCTATTTTACGCTGGTATTCTGTCTGCACAGTCCTTCCTCAGTCGGGCGGACCCATTCCAGCTACAACCATAATACAGCTACAGCATTCTATTGTATATATCCGCCCCGGCTTAGCACTCGGGTTCTGGATCTCGACAGGAGCGCCACCTTCCGGGTCCAATTGTGAATGTAAACCATCCAGAGACTCACTCAAACACCGATAAAATCCGTTAAATTGTTTTTATTCCGTTTGTAGTAATAGCTTAATAATTATAAAACTAAACTAAATAACTAAATTGTATTACTGCTATTTGAATTGCTATTATTCGAGGTTTTACCCCTCTATAGCAAGGGAACGAAAGGGAGATTTACAATGTGTGTATACGATTCCACAAATAAAACATACGTTACACTTACATTGAGAGATTAACAACATCTCTCACCGTCGGCTGAAGACCGTATCTTAACATTACAGCCTCAAGGGACAAGTTGCAGAGTAATATTCGAGAAGAACTGATAAACATGTTACAGCTGAGACTTGTTCTCATAATCATTGTAGTTGTAAGAACCCGATTTGCTTTTTCAGCGTAACGAAATAAAATGTTGTGTACTACCCAGTTTGAAGTGCAAGTCCAACCCAGCCTCAATTGCGTGCACTTTCCCAGTCGTCACCAACTCCAGCACCACCTGTCCCAGCACTACTGCTCCCAACACCACAACAATAGGGACGACACACCACCCTCGATAATACGACACACATCCTCAGGTGAACTCAGACTCTGCGGTGGCTGACAGCAAAGTAAGACTCGCAAAGTACTCTGAGACTGCTCTAAGGTGCTCTTCAAACTTGACAGGAAACGTCATTTTATTTGATAATACGAAAATAAGCAAATCAAGTTCTAACAACTTAATGGATTTTGGCAAAGTAACGACTTATTCTATTAATTATTTCGTAATAATTATCATTACTTTTTTAATTTTTACTATATCAGCTAATTACGTTAGCATTTAAAACAATAGTTAACTGATACATAGGAGCATAAATTTGGTCTAAGAATCTTTAAGGAACGAACTGTGTTTTTTTTTACAGAAGAAGTGGCAAACGAGCATACGGTTCACCTGATGTTAAGTGATTACCGCAGCTCATGAACAACCGCAACACCAGGGGCATTGCAGGTGCATTGCCAGCCCTTTAAAAAGGAGTAACCCTTTTCTTGAAGGTTCGCAGGTCGTATCGGTCCGGAAAAATCGGCGGGTAAATGAATCCACCGAGAGGTCGTACGTGAAAGAAAACTAATGTATTTACAGTCTTACGCTCTTTCAGAATTACAGCACAAATTCGCTGCATAATGCGTCTCAACGTGGTAGAGCCACGCTACATTTATGTTATGGTTGTTGCACAAATAGGCCGGCTCGACCAGCCTCTCACACAATGCCAGCGTAAAATTTTGCAATAAATAACAATCGATAACTTTTTTTATTTGCCTAAAATGACAGTTTATTGCTACGGTGTTACGTTTTATGAGTGTAGAGAGTCGGAGAGTATTTCTTTTACTGGAAACGAGACATTTTATCTTAGTGCATAGGTGTGAGGTAACGACGCATTCTGCATATTGATTCCTATTTTGTAGGTGTGCCATAGAACCCACTTATCATCAAGTGAACTGTGTGCTTGTTTGTCATCCTTATTCTATTAATAAATAAAACCGGCCAAGAGTGTGTCGAGCCACGCTCAGTGTTGGGTTCCGTAGTTTCCCGTCCGTCACAATAAGTGTTCCCACTTATGAGTTTAAAGGTGGGTATCCATTATGTTCGTGCTCCTGGAACTACTCCCGGTAGTGGGTACTGTTGTTTCCATCCAAGTTCAAAATGATTTTCCTAGAAAGTTCTTATAAAGTTCTACTTTTCAGATTTTTTCATATTTTCTAAACTTATGGTTCAAAAGTTAGAGGGGGGGGGGGCATTGATTTTTACTTTTAAATTTTGAAATTTTGAAATTGAAATTATTAACATTATCAAAAAATGATTTTAGTGAACCCCTATTCATTTTTAAATACCTTCCCAACAATATATCTCACGTTAGGTTTGAAATTAAAAAAAAATCACTTCCCATTTTATTATTATTAGGGGGGCTACCCTAATAAAACATTTTTTTCCAATTTTTACTTTACCACTTTGTCGGCTTGATTGATACACATATTGGTACCAAATTTCTAGTGCTAACGGTCACAGAGATTAAGCGAGGACGGACAGACATGGCGAAATAATAAGGGTTCCTAGTTGACTACGGAACTCTAAAAATGCTGTTTCGTTTCATATGGTGAATGATGAGAACTGGAGACCCTTCCGACTGTCCTCGGGAGTAATATCTGGATTTCAATTCTTGGCGAGGGTAGATGTTAGTGTAAAACTAGTACATAGTGCTTATGTTCATCTCTTTTAAAAAAATCAAATCTACTGCTGATACTTACAACAAGATTTAGGAAATCTTGTCGAGAATAAATGGCCTCTAGTAAAGTTCGGTTAATTTCTAGTGAAGATATTTTAACGGTAAAAAAATATGCAGCTAATTACGTACCGAGTGACAGGGTTAAGAGATGAGATCTTTTAGTTTAAATATCTTTTTATTTTTCTAGATGAGTTATTTTTTATCGGTTCATGGGAAGTAAATTTACGTGAGATCATTGAAATCGACTTCTTCAAGTTGTGAGTGTATGAAGACTGCTGACTCCTGTATCTGCACCTTGCTGTGTACTGCAATGGGTCATTACATGATGTCTATTTTGTTTTATCGCCGTTTCTTTTCCGATTAAGGAGCCTTAATTTTTAACTGACGACCTGCCTGCTCTATAAAAATAATGCATTTATCCGTTACATCCTATCAAAAGTCCAATGCTGAACGTATGCCTCCGCCATAGATTGCTTCATAGAGAGCAAGTGCCGGGGTTTTGGTGCAGGGGTTGACAACTGTTTTATTGAGTTATCATTATTGAGTCGGTATCAGCAAGATGCTGCTGCCCATGTTTCACTTCGTCTGTCGCCTCTTACGACACCCGCGGAATAATGTGGGGTAATAGATTATTTTACGCCGCCACTACACGGCTCAGTCTCCAACAATTTTTTGTTCTTTCTATCAGTACCATGTAGTGGGTCCATTTTATTAGAAAGTGTTTGGTGGTTTCTTTGCCATTTCCTCTTCAGTAAAAGGATATTTTTTTTCTGGAACAAATAAATAGATTCCATTTCATTTAAAAGCTTTTATGAGATTAAACTGCTCATTTACTAAATGCTAATACAATTGAATGTAATATATTTCATTAAATTTGATCCGTTTTCGAAATTACACTAATCGTCACAACGCAACCACAAATACGGTTCACACGACGCACAAAGCAGGAATTATTGCGAGGGTGCGTAATATCACGAAGCATGCAATTATACGGTGGATTGTGTACGCTATAACACTGACAAAGCTAAATAATCAAAGTGAACGTTTTCTACTTCCATACTGACCGTGAAGTGGCGATGTAAGTATATCCACTACCCTTCATGTGGTTGTCGTGAAAGGTAGTAAGTAAAGTAAAGTTACAGTTTATAATTTACTTACTACCTTTACGTCCCATTTTTGGGACTTCACATGTCTTCAAAATATTTTTTTATTTCGCAGATATGCAGGTTTCTTGACGATGTTGTCCTTCACCGTTGAGCATGTGGTAAATCAACACTTGAAATTGCAATTAACAGTTTTATTGGTTTAGGCGGTGGAGACGCCAGCAACTTAAGGTATCTTCGATAAAGATTTAGTGGACTGTAATTTTGGTGCATACGGCAAAGGGGAAAATAAATAGGTGGGATAGCACGCACTGACCTGATGAGGGCTGCCGCGCCTTCCTCCTGGAGTGTCTGCTATACAGCAAGCTCGCCACGTGGTTCGGCGCACACGCACTCTCGGTTAACAGTTTCGTGAAGTCCCACACTCTCGACCTTTGCCCTTACGGGGGCGTCTCACACTTTTATGAGTTACAAAGACACAATGTCTGATGCGGTGAGTATTAAAGATAAACAGGAGAACTCAATGTTCGTCCTGCGCGGTTTGCGGTTAATATATATATAAGACGCGACGGCTGGCCGTGCGGTGCGGAGAACGTAATGTCACTTAGTATACTGACGCGCGCCGAGATCCTCTTTTTCACCTCGGCGGCAGCGCGTGCGGTAGGAAAGGGAAGGAAGGAAGGAAACAAAAAATATGCACTATTCATGTTGATCAAGTAGATATAACTTAGGACGAACTCAACGCGATATGTAATGTAATGTTGATAAAGTAGATTGTTAACTGGCGTTACCATTTCCTCCCGCCCTTAAAGGGTCACCTTTAAAAGACAACCGTAATATAAAAAGTAAAAGGAAAACAAATAAATAAGCGGTATATAAAGTGAGAGGATGCGCTCAATGCGCATGTCTCATCTACTAACCTTACTTGGTAAGCGAGAAAATGTATACATAAATATAATATTGCGGTTTAATGCTTTTTTAATATATATAAATATAAACTTAATTCCTAATTTAGATAAATAATTATAATCAAAATAATCGTGATTTATTGTAACAGGACGGAGATATGTTCCCTTAGTAGTTCTCACGGTCACTACTCGAACTACGCCATCCTTCGAAGGATGAACAGACTCGACAATCGCTAATGGCCAAGCAAGGGGCGGTTCATTATCATTTATCACAATTACAACCATGCCTGGTACGATAGCCGTAGACGGGGTGTTCCACTTCTGACGAACTTGTAATCCGTGAAGGTATTCCGTCCTCCACCGGTCCCAAAACGACTGAACTAATTTATCCAGTAAAGAATGCCTGTGTAACAGACTGTTAGAGTCAGATTTGACTTTGGGTGCGGGTAATGACAATAACAATTCAGGCCCAGCGTGTAAATTTTTAATATGATAATAGTCAATGATCATGTTCACTACATGATCACTGCGCGGGAGTATAATTGGATGTTTTTGCGTGTAATCTAATGCGGAGTTCGAAAGACGACCACCAATGCGGATTAAACCATTCTCAATAAAAGGCCTTAAACGATTGAAAGCGGGCGAGCAAGGTTTGTTACCTTCAATATTTAAATATTCCACTGCAAAATGCTGTTTTTGCAGGGCGCGGAGGATTATAACCTCAGAGAAACTGAGATCATCAGCAGTCACTACAGTAGTGCTGCGGCGGGGCAATAATTTAGCAAACTTACACACGTACGCAATTATACGTAGAAGTTTACTCCAAGAAGAGATGCGGAGTGCGAGCTCATAAATCGCAGAATTACAGATGGATGTGCACACAGTGTGCGACAAAATCTTCTTCTCAGGCATATTTGCAATAACCTCATTGTCTAAAGTACGAAGAGGCCATTGAGATGGATCTAACGAAGTCCACTGAGGCCCATGGAGCCACAGGGGGTTTGAAACTAATTTATTTGGCGTAACGCCACGTGAAAGTATGTCAGCGGGATTCTCAGTACCTGCGACATGATAAAAGTTATCAGCGCGAATATTGTCGGTAATCTGAACAACGCGGTTTGCAACAAAGGTCTGCCACTTGTGTGGCGAACTCTTTATCCAGTACAGAGCTACTTTTGAATCTACAAAGGCATAGACTGATATTGTAAGGTCAAGAGAATAATTGTCGAGTACTCTGCGAAGCAATTTTGAGAGTAAAACCGCTCCACAAAGCTCAAGGCGTGCAATAGATAGTGGTTTCGTCGGTGCGACTTTAGTCTTTGCACAAATCAACTGGACGGTGTTACCATTGACGCTCTTTACATGTATGTAGACTACGGCACCGTATGCGCGCTCGCTGGCGTCGGAAAACCCCAGGAGTGACGCAGTACAGTTTTTGGATACACCAACATGTCGCGGGATACGTAAATCATTAAGAGCTGGTAATTCAGCACAGAATTGCCTCCACATCTTAATAATTGGCGGTGGTGGTATGTCGTCCCAATCTAAATTAAGTTGCCAAAGCTGCTTTATTAACAATTTGGCGTACGCGACTGTGGGAGCAACGAAACCCATTATGTCCCACAGGCGAGCGACAGTAGATAAGATGGCGCGCTTAGTGCACGTCACATCAGCGGGAACAGATATCTTAAAATAAAAGGCGTCACTATCGGTAGACCAATGCAAGCCTAGTATTTTATGTGGCATTGATTTATCGAACTCTACTTCTCCTGTAATTTTATGGGAAGTAGGGAGGTCATCTAAAACAGATCGACGGTTGCTATGCCATTTTATCAGGTCCCATTGGGCACCCTTGAATAAGTCTATCAGCTGCCGAGAGGTCTCACTGGCCTCGGATTCACTGGGCATAGAGAACGCGATGTCGTCCATATATAGCGAAGTAAATGCGATACGACTCGCAAGCGGATACTTTGCGCCGTCGTCATCAATGAGCTGTCTTACCGTGCGCAATGCATGGTATGGACTCGAAAATAAACCGAAGGACACGCGATTGAAGTGGTATAACACAAGTGGGTCTTGTGGACGGAAGCGGTATAGGAAGCATTGGTAACGACGATCAGAATCGCGAACAACTATTTGCAGAAATTGTTGGCGACAGTCGGCTGTCATAGCGATTGGATGTAAGCGGAAAGTTAAAATTATATTGAACAAGTCGCCTTGCAAATTTGGTCCTGAATGCAGAATATCATTTAATGATCGCCCAGTGCTAGTCTTACTGCTAGCATCCAGGACGATGCGCAGACGCGTTGACTTCTTATCTTCGCGTAAGACTCCATGATGCGGTATGACATATATTGGAGCGGGTTCATGAGAGTCATACGGCGGTGCGGGGGATATATAATTTTTAGCTAAGTATTCCTTTATGACGTCATCATATGCTAAGCTTAATGTAGGCGAGGCTTGAAGTTTCCTCTCCAAGCACATGAATCGTCGTCGAGAGGTTTCATAAGAATCTCCGAGAGAGTAAACGTCATCTTTAAATGGCAGGCCAACAATATATCTACCAGTAAAAGGATCGCGGGATGTCGTAGATTTATAAAACTCTTCACATTCAATGTCTGAAGGACACTGAATGGGCGGTGCGGAGGGTGGCTGTTCAAGCTCCCAAAATCGTTGCACTAATATGTCAACGATAGGAGACTCTAGAACTGAGCAGCACGTTAAAGAATGATTTACCTGAAGTGTCGGCACTGAGCCCATAATAACGTAACCAAATACCGTATTCAAAGCCGAGGGCCCGGACAAGTCGTTAGACGAATAAATTACGTCTGGACATAGTAAGTGCGGGATAAGGGATGCGCCTATCAAAACATCAATTTTATTAGGCATGCTATAACATTCATCAGCGAGTCTTATGCCATGGAAGTGTGATAAGACAGATGTGTCTACCACAGCAGTGGGCAAAAGGTCGGTGATTTGATCAACAACTAGCGTTGAAATATTGAAGTTAATATTCGAGTCGAATCGTGAGAAAATTTTAATATCAATCGATTTCGATTTTACAATTTTTTCAACTCCACCGAATCCCTTTACTACAGTACATTCGGTATCGTGTTGTTGAACGCCTAAACGATGACAGCACTCTTTAGTCATAAAATGGCTTTGAGCCGCGGAGTCTAATAATATACGAATAATTTGTTTCTCTCCCTTAGCATCGTAAGCAAATACTTGAGCGGTTGATAATAAAACAGTTCTCTGCGAACGACTTGCGCGCGCGGGAGGCGGTGAACGTTGAGAAACATTCTTGAACGAAGTACACAGCGCGACGTCTGAACGCGCACCTGCGGTGAGGGGTGGCGAGTGTGCGGGCGCGGGGGTTGTAGACTTCAGTGTAACTGGCTGAAGCGGTGGAGAACGCGCCAGCGCAGGGGAAGCATTATCGCTTCTGCGGTGGAAGTGCAACAATGTGTGATGTTTAAATTTACAAACTCGACAACTATAATTTGAAGAGCAACTAGACACTCGATGACTTAAACTGAGACAATTCACACATGCATTGTTACTCTTTACGCATTTAAATCGTTCCTGCGGCGTCATTTTATTAAAGTCTGCACACTTAAATAGGTGTTGATGCACAATATTATCGCACAGACACTTTGAGCAATTAGTCGTCGTGCTTACGTACGCCTGATACTTCGGCGACGAAGTATTATTACAGCGACGATTATTACCGTTACCTCGTCGATTGTTTGGTGCGCTATTAGAATTTGTACTAGAATCGGTGCGTTGCAAAACTTTGGAGCGGGTCTTAATAAAATTTACTAAATCATCAAAGGTAGGTACCATCGAGTTATGACTATATTCGAAAGAGCGAATGGTATCCGGGTCCAGCTTCTTAAGCGCGATATGAAGAACAATTAAGTCCGCGAGATTATCTAACTTTAAGTTTTGTAAAGCGCGCACTGCACTTATAAAGTTATCAGTAGATAAATCAAAATTATTTGCGGTGGCCGATTGCAATGGCTTAAATTCGAACATCTGATTAATATATGTAGATGCTAGCATACGCCGGTCTTCATATTTGTCAACGAGTGCTTGCAATAAAATTTTATAATTTTCAGCGCAAGGAGTTATACCTGAGCATACAGATAGGGCTTTGCCCGTTAGTTTACCTAGCAAATAGTATAACTTTTCAGCGTCGGTAAGCGATGTGTTGTCATGGACGGTTGATTTAAAGCTAGCATAAAATAAAGGCCACGAGCGAATGTCACCCGAAAATGGCATAAGTTCGATAGGCGGAAGTGTGAATCTGGCTTTAGATGGTGTACTAGTACTTTGTGAATTAGATTGCGAATATTGTAAATAAAGCCTATTTATTCTACCGCAAAGAGACTCAAACGCAATGAGGCTGTTATAATCAGGTTTAGCAATAGGGTTTATTTTTAATAAATGTGAATTATAATTATCTAAGACCTGTTTAAACTCAATACGTAAAGCATTAATATTAGAACTTCCATCAAGAAAACGCTCCATCGTGGAAGTGTTTATGTGGATGTCCGAGGACATATCATATATTTTTTGCACTATTTCAAATAAAGCATCTCGTTTAGCTAACAATAAAACCAACTCAGCATCAGGTGTGCCCTCATTATCCGAGGAATCGCTATTATTCGATGCTATTTGTTTTTTAGGCGGCATTACAACTTAAGTTATGCGGCAAAAATAATATAATTATAAGCGGGTAGTCAGTAAGCGACCTCGCTACGCGGTTGAATTATTAAATATTAGTTTCGTTAACGATGAACTTTAATTGTTAACTTTTATAATAAATATGAAGTTATTTATAACGAATATAATGCTTAAATATATGTGCAAATAATAAATGTAATTTAACAGTATAATCTATAGATGTAGTTAAAAGTTGATGACGTGATGTGAACATACTACAAATAATTTATATAGATAATTATATGCTTATTCATTCTATGAATATAGTTTTAAAATTACTATGAATGTCACCTATTAGGACCTATTCTAGTGTTCTAATAAGGGCGGGGTTAATCCGAAGTCGGATTAAAATATAAATAATTAATTATATAAACGCTTATTACGATAACGATCTAATAAGGGCGGAAAGTCAAGGTCAATCCAGCGAGAAGTGACCATTAAAAATGGAAAGTCAAGGTCAATCCAGCGAGAAGGACCATTAAAAATGGAAAGTCAAGGTCAATCCAGCGAGAAGGACCATTAAAAATGGAGACGCCAGTAACTTAAGGTATCTTCGATAAAGATTTAGTGGACTGTAATTTTGGTGCATACGGCAAAGGGGAAAATAAATAGGTGGGATAGCGCGCACTGACCTGATGAGGGCTGCCGCGCCTTCCTCCTGGAGTGTCTGCTATGCAGCGAGCTCGCCACGTGGTTCGTCGCACACGCACTCTCGGAACAGTCTCGTGAAGTCCCACACTCTCCACCTTTGCCCTTACGGGGGCGTCTCACACTTTTATGAGTTACAAAGACACAATGTCTGATGCGGTGAGTATTAAAGATAAACAGGAGAACTCAATGTTCGTCCTGCGCGGTTTGCGGTTAATATATATAAGACGCGACGGGTGGCCGTGCGGTGCGGATGGCGTAATATCACTTAGTATTCTGACGCGCGCCGAGATCCTCTTTTTCACCTCGGCGGCAGCGCGTGCGGTAGGAAAGGGAAGGAAGGAAGGAAACAAAAAATATGCACTATTCATGTTGATAAAGTAGATATAACTTAGGACGAACTCAATGCGATATGTAATGTAATGTTGATAAAGTAGATTGTTAACTGGCGTTACCAGGCGAGGAAGATCGATAGGTGCCAGAGGGAACTGAATGAATGAAGAGAAAACAGAAAAGGGCGCAGCATCTTCCTAATAACAACTTAAAATAATAAAAAAACTGCAGTTTCCAACCAACCTACAAAGCGTGGTAACTTTTACTTTGTCAACCTTTGGAAAAACCTATGTTCAGCAGTAGACTTTTATAGACTGTAATGGATAGGTTGACGGATACACCATTAGTAAGATTTTCAAATAATTTGTGTTGGGGTAGGCAGCTATGGTATATACAAGGTACTAGATGGCATGCCGTGTCTCTTCATTTCGTTAGTAGCTTGGGTATAGTATCTAATGAGGACAGGTGAAGATGATCTCATACTTTTTACAGCATCTCTTTTAAAAATTTTTTTGCTATTTTAGTCACTTGCTAAACCTCCATCATCTTACTACATCTATTTTAGGCGGTGGGACTCTCTTCCTGCCTGGAAGTCTGTCTGATCAGGCACTATTCTCTGTTGAGCCGCCGTGCTGTGCTGCAGCAGTGCGAGTGAAGCTGTAGTTGTACGATTGTGGCGTTCCATGTTGTGAGGCATATTATGTTGGTCTTCCGAGGTGACGATGCATTTGTAGCTTTCATTGTTTGAAGTTGGTTGCGGTAGCCATGGACTGTCCACTTACAATCAAGCGAACTGTTGGTTGGAACGCAATAATGGATACCTATGATTTTATAATTTCAATCATCTTTTATAAATCAATATTTAGAGATATAATATTCTTAAAGATTATATCTATTCTTTACGAGATATCTCCGTATGAGTTTATGTAATTTCTACAGTAAGGTTAACATTCCGTGACGTCGTTAGATTAAAACGATATTTCAATGTCTTACATTTCGGAGGTAGGGGTCCTAAATTATTGGCCTTTTGTGGCAGTTCTACTAAACAGAGGGGATAAACAAGGGAGGTTTTAAATAAGTTCATTTATGTTAAATGCTTTAACTTGTTGAATACTTGGCTACTAATTCTTACGATATTTCATATCAGTTTATAATTGAATGTCTAGAACTAGAGTGAATATTGATTTGGTTGAGAGTAGACTTTTATATAAGTTAAGATAACCAATTTTCCAATTTTTTCAATATTCCGTGGCAAAATTAATAAAACGGCACATGTGGCATTATCCTGATGTCTATACTTTTGTTATGCTGTATCTGTCTTTCTCTCGCAGGTTTATGCTATAAAATTCGCCATACGGTTACTTAAACAAAGACGCTTAAAAGATATATACACACACATAATAACCAAGTACCATTTTAAATTAATAGGATAAACTTTAATCGTGTGGGGTTACAAGTTCTTCAAAGCACCGTTTGCAAGCTAAAAACACATACATATACGTCACACCTGTAATCCACAAGAGGGTAAGCGTAGACGTTTATCCAGAAAAGTACGGGTATAGGTGGAAAATTATGAAAGAATTGTTACGTAGCTAAGACATCGCCTATCGCCTACAAATTTTACACTATGTACTATTTTATACAAACCTAATATCCCTTTTGTCGCCTTTTAGGACATTATTCAAAGTCGTCTGAATAGTTACATTACAAAAAATATGTAAAATTAAACCTATTAAGTAAGTACGTATTAAGCCGAAGTATTTCCAAAGAAGTTTTTCACTGGAAAGTGGAGGCAACATTTACATCAACATCCCATTCTCTTGCATGCATAAATTATTATTCCTTAGAAAAAATTTATGTTACACTAGTAGTAGTTCAGAAATAGAAAGCATTGAAACTTAGACGTATAAACCATTGAGGTTATTGTCTATAAACTCTTTTTATTAAAATCGTAAAATGCAACAATTGTGTTATATTATAGAGGAATAATCTGCTATTGTCACCAACAACGCAATATTTTGATGTTGTAGCCGCAAGTCAAGCATGACATAATGGCTTCTAAAGAGTATTTTTCTGATATTGTCATGATTTATACAAGTATCTGGCGGTAACGTTAAATTTAGAATGGGATAGATTCGGATATAAGCTTTAAGAGTCTCATCGTTGTAGGAATCAAAAAGTACTTTGGCAGTAAAAAGTAATACGTAAATGTTTGCCGTTTGGAGATAATCTAGAACTGCTAGGATTACTAGATGGCAGGATTACTTTTCTGCCAAGGAGACCGACTGGGTAGACACCATCATCTTACCTATTTCAGCTGTCAAATATTAGCGCTGGCACTGCAGTGTTCCACTGTGAAGAGTATAGAGAGCCAATATGTTCATCTTAGTCTGTAGCCTTCATGGATTCAAGTTGGCTGCAGGTGCTCCTGGACTGCAGTATCCAGCTACTTATCATCAACTGATCTCTAAGTTCGTATGCCACTAACTGTTTATGCTGAGCGTAAAATAATCAGGCCGATAAGGAGAAGCAGCGTCAAAGGTGCGAGATGCCTACAACAGCGATCGCCAATCGACAATGGGGAAGTTGTATATATGTACGATTTTTACGACATAATAAAGAATGAAGGAAAGAAAAAGAATGGTTTAAATCGCCATCATATTTATTTGACTCAACAATGAGGACTCTAGGTAGAGTTACCGAATGACGCAAGTAAAATTAATTTAAAAATATTCTAACACGTTACGAGGTGAGAAGGAGGCTGAAAAGGAAAAATTTATTGCACGGGGAACGTTGCGTTGCGTGTTTATTTCTTGCTCGTAGATACGAAGCTTGGATAGTCTCTTTTGTTCTAATTTCGTCCATTTTCCACCTGTTATCTCAGCTAACTTATGTGACATTTGGCTCGAGTCGCACTGGACAACAGAAATAGTGATAAATAGTGCAGATTCTTTGACCGGGAATCTCCTTTGGATTCTTTAATTCAAAACTATTAAGCTGAAGACAAGCTAATCAATTTATATTTTTATTGCATACTGAAACCGAACAAATATTTTATAAGTTAACAATACGTGAACATTTTTTGCTAATTTGGAGGTTAACTATTTCCCGCCATTCATGTGACATATTAAAACACCATAAAATTCTGTTAAAACCTCGGTAAAAACAGAGATGCTCCAGCTTCTGAATCGACGTCGAACCTGGCGCGGCATACAAAGTATATGCTTATGCAAATCGAAGCTTGTCGTGTCGCTGAAATCAAATATAATAATATATTTTTGTATTTTTATTTGACGAATGTCGTTCTGGGATATCCGTGTAGACAACGGATATAACTTTTTATACAATAATGGTGACAAACGAACATACAGTCCGCCTGACGGTAAATGTTTTATACGTGGGAAAGCCATGCTGCAGATATATTAGAAGTATAGTTGTAGCACGAATGGGTCGGCTCGACCGGGGAAGGACCACGCTCTCGCAGAATACCAGCGTAAAATAGTAGCTTAATGCTACTGTATTTCGTATGGTGAGTGTAGAGAACCGGAGACCCTTTATACTGGAAACGAGGCATTCTATCTTAGTCCTCACGGGAGACAACGTATCTGCAATTTGATTCATAATCGAGGATAGATGTTGATGTCCATGGGCCATAGCAACTTACCACCAGGAGGACTGCGTGCTCGTTTGTCACCTTATCCTATTAAAAAATGCATTCTTAGACCCATAGACATCTACACTACATCTATCCACGATTAGGAAACAAAATGCAGAATGCTTTGGTTCCAGTTAAAATGGTCTCTGGTTCTCTACACTCACTATACGAAACATAACAGCATTAAACCAGTCGCACGCGGAACGGCAAAGCGCGTACATGTGTTCGCTTTGAGCGTAAGCGAAAGGTCATTGTACGATAAGACAATGGCGTCCAAAGTGGTAAAATGTACAAATTGTAATATTGTGATAAGCGAAGTGCTTGCCTTTATACAAAACAAGGCAGATGTGATGGACGAGGAGAGCATTGTCCGAATTTGTAGTAGTGCTTTTACAGCTGAAGATATCACTAATGCAAAAAGTTTGCTATTCGAGTCATTGCCCTCAGGTAAAAGAGAAAATATAAGACGTAGAGATGGAAAATTAACTCGGCGTACAGATGGGAAATCCCAAAGGGAGTTAGAAGACATCATTAGTCTTTTCAAAGAAACAGACCCTGATAGTGCACCCATTTTCGTTGCTCGTGACCTACAAAAACTTCCGCCGGTCACTTTCGATCATGTAGATGTAACTCGACTGCTGAAGGATATAGTTCTGTTGCAACAGGAGGTTAAGATCATCAAGGATAATTATGTAACCAAGACGCACCTGGAAGAGCTAAAGAATGATAAATCTTTCTTAAAAACATCCACATCACCAGCTCATCATCATAAGGTAGGTAGAAGGTGCAGTGCCTTCTTGTTGGATGTGGGTACTACGTTCGGCGACAGTGGGCCGATGGGCTTGTCGCACGAGTTATCAACAGCTGATGTACCGTTACAAACAACTAACGTACAGACAGAGACGGAAAAGATAGCTATCGCACAAGTAGCTAGTCGTGCTCGTGATAGTGTCGATGCACTCGCACCTGTGTCACATATGCATAAGGCTGACCTCTTTACATCTGGAGGCGTGACTGCTTATAACGGTGCGGATGGGCGGCAATCATTCAGCGCAGGAGGCACTAAAGTAACTCCTATTCCAATGCACAACTCACCGAGTAAAAGCAGGATGAATGATGACAAAACAATTGTAGTGAATAAGTTCTCTAACAATAATAACGCAATAAAAGATACATCTTGTGATGTTAATTTTCAGATTTCGCTAACTATGGCCGAAATATTGAAAAAAGGTGAAGCTTGGAAAAATGAAGAACCGCCAGAGGCCTGGATAAAAGTTCAAAAGCGCAGATTGCGTAACCGTTTTATAGGTAAGACAGGAAAAGCAGAAATAAAACCTGAGGAGAAATTTAAATCAGCGGACTTGAAAATTCCGCTATTTATATCTAACGTACATAGAGAGACGCTAGAAAAAGATATCGTCGATTATATTAGGAATAAAACTAACGAGTTAGTGACACTAGAAAAAGTGACTATGAAAAAAGATAAAGGATATAATGAGTTCAAATTATACGTGTCCAAACAAAAACTTGCTGTCTTTTTAAATGACAGTCTTTGGCCGGACGGCATCTCATTCAGAAGATTTGTGCATTTTAAGTACAGACATCAGTAGACCTCAGATAATGTGTAAAAAAAATCGTTCATGTATAGTACGGCAAAATTTACTACTTTCAACTGTAAATCTGTTAAACGCTCTTTGGAATGCGTAAGACACCTGTGTGAAAAGTCTGACGTGCTAGCGCTACAGGAGACATGGCTTCTACCTGATGACATAACGTTTCTGGGCGAGATACATCAAGACTTCAGCTATACCGGTAAGTCAGCGGTTGATACGTCGTCCGGTATACTTACAGGCAGACCCTATGGTGGTGTGGCCCTCTTGTGGAGGAAAAATGCGTTTGATTGTGTCAGTGTGGTCGAATGTAGTAGTGTGCGTCTCACAGCAATTAAAGTGTTCCATAGTAAACGAACTTACATAATATTCTCGGTTTATATGCCAACGGATTCAGTAGACAATTTAATAGAATTTACATCGTGCATGAGCGAGATAAGTGCTATTATTGAAAATGAAAATGTCGACTCTGTATTTGCGTTAGGTGACTTTAATTCGCATCCCAGTACATTATTTTGTAACGAAATGATAAATTTTTGCGCGGATCAGCAGTTGATTTGTGTTGATTTGGAGGTCCTCCCAGCGGGCAGCTATACTTACACTAGTGATGCGCACGGTTGTCGGCGCTGGTTGGATCATTGCGTTGTAACTGAGGCCGCAAGGCGCTCAGTCATAGATGTCACTGTACTGTATGATACCTACTGGTCGGATCATGTTCCTTTGCTGATCGAGTGTAATATTAACTTATTGAGATCAAAAAATGTGGTAAGCTATTTCTGTAATAATAAAATAATTTGGGGTGTCAGAAATAATAACCAAATAGAAACTTATAAAAAATTGTGTCACTCTAAATTAAAAGAGGTAAATTTTCCACAGGAGTTTGTTGTAATAATATATGTATTAATGATAATCACAAATTAATTTTAGATAATATGTACAGTAATATTGTTACTATTCTTAGAGAATCAGCTCAGGTCAGTTGTAATAACAAAAGGAATAAGAAATATGTTGTGGGGTGGAATAAATACGTTAGAGACGCCCACGGGGAGGCTCGACTTGCCTTTCAAACGTGGGTCTTATACGGTAAGCCATCTTCGGGTTATTATTATAATAAAATGTGTGAAACAAGACGGAATTTCAAGTCAAAGTTAAAATGGTGTCAAAATCACGAAGAGCAATTAAGAATGGATAAGATCGCATCAAGTCATTCGCAAAAGAAATTTAAAGAATTCTGGAAACTTACGAATAAACTGAATCCTAAGTCGAGCCTTCCCGCTAATATTCAGGGTCACAACCAGCCTGGAGACATAGCCATAGTCACCGCGGGGTCCGTCATCGAGATTAATCGATGGTGGACGTTTTGCAGGTGGATCGTGTGTAAGGATCTCTGCCAAAGAAGTTTTTGAAGTAATAAATTCTATGACTAGAGGTAAGTCACCAGGGCATGACGGGCTTAGCATTGAACATCTGGTACATGCTGGTGCCCATCTGCCAAGAGTGTTGGCTATGTTTCTAAGTTTATGTATAGCGCATCAGTATCTTCCGACTGATCTCATGAAGACAATTGTGGTGCCTATCATAAAGAACAGAACAGGAGATATATCAGATTTAAATAATTACAGGCCAATCTCACTAGCCACCATAGTGGCTAAAGTGCTGGACGGTCTGCTTGACAGGAAATTGAGAAAGCACATTCATCTGCATGATGCTCAATTTGGGTTCAGTCCTGGACTATCCACAGAGAGTGCAATTTTATGTCTTAAGCAGACTGTTCGGTACTACACAGATAGGAAAACGCCGGTGTATGCCTGTTTTTTGGATCTATCAAAAACTTTTAATCTAGTCTCTTATGACATTTTATGGCGAAAGTTACAGGAGCAGACTGACTTGCCCCAGGAAATTGTCTCCGTATTTAAATATTGGTATAGTAACCAAATAAACTATGTGCGATGGGGTAGCAGCTTTTCTGAGGGGTATGGGCTGGAATGCGGGGTGAGACAAGGAGGTTTGAGTTCACCTACGCTTTTCAACTTATACATAAACCAGTTGATTATGGAGCTCAGCAGCACTAAGGTCGGTTGTTCTATAGACGGAGTTTGCATAAATAACATAAGCTATGCAGATGACATGGTGCTGCTGAGCCCCACGATAGGTGCACTCAGAAAGCTGCTAGGGATCTGTGAATCTTACGCAAAGACCCATGGGCTCAAGTATAATGTAACGAAGAGCGAGCTCATGGTTTTTAATTCAGGCACTAAAAGGCAGCTCACCATGCCTACTGTTAAGCTCTGTGATAGTCCTTTGAACAGAGTCGTCAAATTTAAGTACTTAGGCCACTGGGTAACAGAGGACTTAGAGGATGACTTGGATATAGAAAGGGAACGCAGGGCGTTGGCTGTTCGCTGTAATATGCTGGCCCGCAGGTTTGCACGATGTACTAAGGAAGTTAAAGTTACGCTTTTTAAAGCTTATTGTCAGTGCTTTTACACATGCAACTTGTGGGTCAGATACACGCAGCGGACATACAATGTCCTGCGTGTACAATACAATAATGCGTTCAGGGTGCTGTTAGGATTGCCACGTTATTGTAGTGCCTCTGCCATGTTCGTCGAGGCACACACGGATGGCTTTCATGCCATAATACGTAAAAGGTCCGCTTCATTAATGAATCGACTACGTACCTCTACCAACAGCATCCTGAATACACTTGCTGATAGGTGGGATTCTGCCATTATGAAAAACTGGTTGAGCCTACATATAAAATTGAATAAATAAGGTATTTGTAACGTAGGAGCGATATTTAATTTGTTAAGTTTAAAAAAAAAAGTTAAATACTAACATTAGTTTTAAGTAGTTATAGTTCTACTAACATCTTTATGGACAAAGTCTGAAAATAAAGTATTATTATTATTATTATTAAGCTACTATTTCACGATGGTATTCTGTCAGAGCGTGGTTCTTCGCCGGTCGAACAGACCTATTAGTGTTACAATTATTATATAGCTGAAGTCTAGCTCTACCACGTTTAATTAAAACTTTTGACTTATTACAATGTATTGTTAAAACAATAATGATTTTTAGATGAATGTGCCTTAAAACACTCACCGGAGAAATGGGGCAGGCCAAACGCGGCATTTTCAGTGATAAATATACGTAACGGATAATGGCGAGAAAATGGTTAAAAAGGTGAAATGTTGTTTTGCGAACTTTTTTTCTTATTATCAATATAAAATGTATTTTTGTAGATTAATGTTTAGGGGTTTCTTGCTGGATCTTGCCAGGACAGAGTTTTTTTCCGAATCAGTGGTAAAAGCATAAATGAAAGAAATGTTAGATCATGTAAGAAAGAACTAATGAGAAAACAGTGACAGAGGAAATTTATGTTATAGAAGTGAACAATACATTCAGCAAGAGATATCCCAGAGAGGAGTTTATCGACCAATTTGGTGTTATATTAAAGATAGGATAAGCATAGCTGCAGCAGCTCACCGGGCGGGGTAGGACAACCCTCTCACATTATAACAGCGCAGCGTGAAACATTAAGATAATGCTACTGAGTTTCGTATGGTGAGAACCAGGAACCTCTCTTTACTGGTAAAAATACATTTAGTCACCTTTCATCCTTAGTTGTGACAACGTATCTGCATCTTAATTCTTAGTCGATGGTAGATATAGTAGATAGGTGTAGGGTATACTATGTGCAAACTATGAGTGAGAAATTAAGAGTACGCTTAACTGATGAACATGTTTTTTTATCGTGTTGCCAGTGATGACTTACGGATCTGAGACGTTGTCCTTCACTGCTGACCGTATGAGGACGCTCAAGGTCGCTCAGCGAGCTATGGAGAGGGCTATGCTCGGAGTTTCTCTGCGTGATAGACTCAGAAATGAGGATATCCGCAGCAAAACCAGAGTGACCGACTTAGCCCAACGGATTAGTAAGCTGAAGTGGCAATGGGCCGGCCATATAGCTCGAAAAACCGATAACCGATGGGGAAGAAAGGTTCTTGAGTGGCAGCCTCGTACCGGTAGGCGTAGTGTAGGGCGACCCCCCACTAGATGGAGTGACGACCTGGTAAGATATGCAGGAAGTCGATGGATGCAGGTGGCTCAGGACCGCGCTTTGTGGCATTACTTGGGGGAGGCCTATGTTCAGCAGTGGACTTGTGAAGGGCTGTAATGATGATGATGAATGATGATGTTTTTTTCTTTTATTTAATAGAATGGAGTCACAAACGAGCACACAGTGCACATGATGATAAACGGATGCTGTGGCCCATAGACGTCTACATCGATCTTTGATTTACAATGAAAACCTAAATGCTACGGGCTGAATACACTGCGCTGTGTCATGCGATCAATAAAAATACTAACACTGTGTATCTTTCAGTGTTGGTATAGTCAGTCAGAAAATTGTGATAATGGGCATCGCCTTACCAAAAGTTGTCGAGACTAACGTTTCGAATCGTTATTGACTAAAATTTTGTGGAAATACAAACTGCGCCCTTGGCGGACGTAAATTAAAAATTGAGACTGATTTGTCGATACGTTCCGATACAATAGAAAACTCTTGCTCAGGGTTTGGTTTCCTGCTCCACCGACAAACAATACAGATTGGTACGGAACTTGTCTTTTCCGGGGCTTCTAGAGTAGTGGTAGCTTAGCGGATGGTACCTCGAATTAAATTTATTACAGATTTATCACATGTTGAGTATTGATGGAAAGTATGGCGAGGAAACCTCATGGTGAAGATGAGATTTCCTTATCACTATCACCATTAAAACCTACTGCTGAACAGAGGCCTCGCCTGCTTCTTCCTGCATTACTTCCTAGGTCGTCAGACCATCAGGTGTGTGGAGGCACCCCACACACCTTTTGCCGGTTCAAGGCCACTCAAGAACCTTTCCTATATAGTCATTGTATAGTGAGATCCATTTTAAATGTAGAGTGGCATGTCATCTTAGTGCCCTGAGGTGACAACGCATCAATACTTAATCGACGATAGATGTGTTAAGTCAAAGCATGTACTCACCATTAGGTAGACATTATGTTGGCTTGTTACTGCGGTGTGGCAATTATGTTCTTGCTTCAACAGTAATTTAATTTTCTCTCTCTCATTAATTTCAAAAACTTTAATGTGACAAACAGAATAAATAAAGCCTAGAGATAGTGATGAATAAGACAAAATTACTCTACTACTACTAAATATTGATCACTCATGGGGAACCTACTAGCCCGAATCATTCGCAAGGACTGCAAATAAGTCCAAGCGGGCTCGTTTTCGTAATAACATGGAATTTTCTTGTGATTTTATCGTTGTTTTATATGCAAAAAAATCCCAAAAAGAGGAGCCATAACTTTATTTCAATGACTGTTACCTGTATCAAACTATATGAGTTTAGGTATTGTTCTAAGAGAAAGAAAACAAATACAAGTTTCAGTTTTATATAAGCTTATTTATTGTTTAGATAGATTACTTAAAAGTTTTAGCCAACCTTCTCAGTCGCAAGCACAGCCGTGGAATACACAGCTGTTCAATGATCTGTCGGATGATTTCAGATTTGAGGAATATATGATGTAATCCCTCACTCCGCTTTCCACCATCAGCCAACTGGACGGTCGGCGGGTCACCACCTCTTTGGTGTCGATATTCTACGGATTCATACGCAATGATTTGCTTCGTCTTTTATAATGCGTAATTTCGGGAATCAAGGAAGTGACCACAGCTGTTCAATGATCTGTCGGATGATTTCAGATTTGAGGAATATATGATGTAATCCCTCACTCCGCTTTCCACCATCAGCCAACTGGACGGTCGGCGGGTCACCACCTCTTTGGTGTCGATATTCTACGGATTCATTCGCAATGATTTGCTTCGTCTTTTATAATGCGTAATTTCGGGAATCAAGGAAGTGACATTTACATTACATTACAACATTGCTATTTAAAAATGTATTTATTGCTTTTCGAAGTATTCTCCGCGAAATTTGAAACATTTTTCCATACGATGGAACCAATCATTGAAGCAACCATTCCATTCGGAAGTTGGGGTCTCCAAAACGGCCGTTTTGTAGGCGTCCACAGTTTCTTCAGGTGATAAAAATCTCTGTCCACGCAATTTATTCTTTATTTAAGAGAAAGTATAGAAATTATTAGGGCTTAGGTCGGGGCTGTACGGCAGATGGTCTAATAATTCTATGTTTTCTTGTTCTAAAAACTCTTTTGTTCCGTGTGCGCTGTGAGAACTCGCATTGTCGTGATGGAGGATGATGCAGCGGTTGCAGTTCTCTTTATGGAGTTCAGAAACGACCTGTGGCAAACAAATGCTAGCATACCATTCTGCATTAACCGTCCTTTATCCCTCAAGAGGAATAATCGTAACATGGCCGGTTTTGGAGACAAACTTGGCCACCATTTTTTTGCAACACTCCGTGAACGAATAATTTTTGTTGGCTTTAACTCATTTTCGAACACCCAAACTCGGGACTTGTTTTTTGTTTCGGGTTCGTACGCGTATATCCAGGATTCGTCACCTAATACGATGTTGTATACAGCATTTGAGGATCCTGCGTGGAATCTTTCGAGAGGTCTGACGCACCAAGTAACGCGAGCCGCTTTTTGCTCTTCACAGAGCGAATGCGGTATCCATCGGGAAAACAACTTTTTTACACTTAATTGTTCATGCAAGATTATTTGTATTTGACTCATGCCAATGTCTAAATTTGCCTGAATTTCGCAGTATGTCATATGTCGATCTTTCTCAATCAGCTTACGCACAGCATCAACGTTTTCTTGGGTGACTGCAGTTTTTGGACGACCTTGACGGGGATATCATCACTGAGCTTGACACGTCTACGTTGAAATTCAGCAAACCAGCGATAAATTGTGGTTTTGGATGGGGCTTCATCACTAAATGCAGAAATCATCCGGTCAACACACCGTTTTTGTGTTAAACCACTTCGAAAGTCATAATAAATCATAGCTCTTGAATTTTCTCGAGTCAGTTCCATTTTCTCAACGACTAAACAAGTTTGACAAAACCTTGTGACGAGACCGAGAATCTTTTTTTAAATAAATAAATGGTATAAAAGTTTAAAAACCAAGGTGTTTTCAATTAAAAAGATTTTAATATGACAGGGACAGTGGAAATATTCCATTCCCGATACTTTTAGTGCAGCCTATGTATAAAAATAAGTACAACAATTTTACCGGTATCTGACTTTCCATTCAATTATAATCTAGCTCTTTTCAAAGAAAGAGTAGATAGGCTCGTGTTAAGGGCCCCCTAAATTGGACGATCCGTCGGTTCATACCGATCAAAATAACGGATCTGTATTGTATGTTATGATCGTATGCGCAAAAATTGCATGATTTAATCCCTTACTCCCCTTGCTTTCGATATTCAACGCATTGCTGCCTAACGATTTACTTTGTCTTTTATAATGTGTACAGTAAAGAGGTACGTAAAATTATTTTCCGGTGTCTGGCTTTCCATCCATTAAGAATCTTGGACGCTTCATGCAAGGAGTGGATAGGCTCTTGTCGAGAGCCCTATGTACGGTACGATCCGTCGCTGAGACTGACTAAAACAACGAATCTGAAGTGTATGTTACGATTTTTAGCGATTTACTCGCAGACGACATCGGTGATCGCAACACAAATTCAGGTAATCTTGAATATCGTAACGAAAAATCGATTGTGTATGGATGTTTCCGATCGACGAGGTAGGTACGGCGGTTCTGTTATTCTCATATAATTGTGATAACTTTTTGGTAGAACCTCAAATCCTTTAAAATATTTATATGCCAATATTGATGTTGTTCTAATAGCTACTTTTAGCCCTTTTCTACGTTTTCCTTTTTATGTAGCTCACTTTCCATTTTAAAATGTGGCACGTAATTTTATTCGAATTTCTGTCTGTGACAGCACGCCTTTGTCGTTCCGTTTTAAACAAATAAATGATCGATCGCAACGACCAATCGTTTTGTCACCCAATCACCCCGCCGTGCAGTACAACATAATGGCTACATGGAGTAATGATTATCATACATCATAATGTCGTTTTAATAGCCACTTTTTGACCCACACTTTTCTACGTTTTCTTTTTTATGTAGCCGGATTAAATTCTTTTTTTATAGGAGAGGGCAAACGAGCACACGACTCACCTGATGGTAAGTGATTACCGCCGCCCATGAGCAACTGTAACACCAGGAGAATTGCGTATGTTTTGCAGGCCTTTTAAAAAGGAATAGGCTATTTTCTCGAAGGTCCCTAAGTTGTATCGGTGCGGAAAAATCTCCGGTGGTAGTCGATTCCACAAGGAAGTTGTGCGAGCAAGAAAACTTCTTTTAAATCGCACGGTGGTGGACCTCCAGTCATCCAAATGGTATGGATAGTATCAGCATTTTTGTTGCGATGTGCAATGGTGAAATTGTGTGGCTGGAATAAGTCCGAACAATTCCTCAGAGCACTCCCCGTGGTAGATGCGATAAAGTACGCAAAGAGATGCAACAGTGGTTTTCAACACTCTCTTCGTAGTGCCAGTAAGTCAAGCCGATCGGAAAGGGCTTGGTCGCCGACGAATCGAACAGCTCTGCGCTGGATGCGATCAAATAGAAGGAGCTGACACTAGAGAGGCCCAGCCCAGAGATGAGAACAGTATTCCGTGTGTGGCCGAACCTGTGCCTTGTAGTTGTAGGCTGTGAGCCGGCATGAAATACTGTCCCGCTCTGCTGAGCACGCCAAGCTTTTTAGAGGCCAAATTGGCCTTCTCTTCCAAGTGACCACGAAACTGAACGTCACTCGATATGTCGACGCCGAGGATTACAATACTGGCTGAGACAACAAGGGGAGTGCCTTGAAACTGAGGAAATACGACGGAGGGGGGTTTTTTAGCGGTAAACGCGCTAACTTGTATCTTTGGGGAATAAACTGGGCTAAATTTATCCGCCCTCAGTTCAAGACTTTGTTCAACAAAGTTTCGACTTCAGACGCAAGTTTTTTCCCGGTACTATGCAACGTTTTCCCGAGAAATACTGGCACGACCAGTGTATAAAGTATCACAAGTGCTGTCGTCTGCATAGCAATGAATGTTACCGGTTTGCAACATATCTTTGATATGCAGAAGAAACAGCGTTGGTGATAGCACGCAGCCTTGTGGAACACCAGCGTTAATGGACTTATAATCGGTGCATGCACCGTCTACTACGACCTTGATGCTCTGTTCAGCAAGAAAACTGGTGATCCAATTGCATAATTTCTCGGAAAGCCCATAGAAAGGAATCTTCGTAAGAAACGCTTTGTTCCAAATCCGATCGAAGGCCTTCGCTATGTCCAAACTAACGGCCAACACCTCCCCTTTGGACTCTACTGCCTTCGCCCATTTATAAGTTAGGTAACCCAGAAGATCACCAGCCGAGCGACCGCAACGGAAACCGTGCTGACGGTTACTAATCAGCTGGTGATCTTCAAGGTACCGCATGAGCTGACTGTTAATAATGGATTCCATTATTTTACAGAACAAGGACAAGATGGCAATCGGCCTATAGTTGTACGGATCAGAACGGTTACCTTTTTTAGGGATCGGGTGCACGTGGGCTGTCTTCCATGATTTCGAGACTACGCCGAAGGAGTAGGAGTACCCGAAAAGACGTGATTAAACCGGTGCCAACTCCGGAGCACACGCCTTCAGCACAATAGGAGGAACGCCATCCAGCCCACTGGACTTGTTGACGTCCAGGGAGAGGAGTGCCCTGCGGACTGAGCGTTGGGTAAACAGGACATCCTGCATGGAGCACTCACTCCGCGGCGTGGTCGGCGGTATGTTCCCCCGTCATCAAGGGTCGATTTGGACGCAAAGAGAGAGCCCAGCAGATCGGCTTTGTCCTTTGCGGCATGGGCCAGTGGGTCGTTCTCCCTGTGCAGTGATGGGAGACATGGCTGACAAAAGTTCCCTTGGACAGTCTTGGCGAGAGACCAGAATGCACGTGTTCCCGAAGGAAGACGAACTAGTTTCCCGCCAATTCTGCCGATTTGCTCTGACTTTGCCTTGACAAAGACACTTTTGAAGGACCTGGAAGCAGAATTGTACTGTTACGAGCTTGAGGTTCGTGACAATAAAAATTGCCGATAAAATTACCTAAATTAACGCTTTAATTTACTTTACACAAATTAAAACTTAAAACACTAATAATCAAACACTCTAATTCACTTTATTCCGCTCCGAAGCTTCGCTTGTGTCGCCAGATCAACACTGCCCCGATCGCATCTTGCAGCGCCTATTTATTTAAATTAGCATAAAAGCATCCCGAATATTCAAGTAAATGCGCGCAAAGGGACGAGTGTGCGAGTAAAGATTTTCTAGAAACTTAGTTCTTCGGATGGCGCTGTCGGTTGAGAGATTTGTGATGTCATTTTCTGCAACGCTCTACTCGCTCTCGTTCCTGACACTAGATGGCGCTAGTGTATCGTCGACTTCAGCGCGTAACACTGCCTCCTCCTAAGACATGCTCGTCCCGAGCATTATCGGTCCCATAATAACGCGCCAAGCGATCCACATGGACGATCTTAGGAGTCCCTCTTGCGCCTTTTTGTAACGGCTCCGCAATGTCAAGGGATGTCCTATCCCGTGGTGCACCAACATTGTACAATTTCGATGCTCCTCTACTCCGTGTCTGAGGTCCCATCACAGCCGCACAACTTGTACATGTACGACACCAATCCTCCACATCGTCACGATAATGGACCCAGTAAAACTGTTCTCGGACCTTCAGTAGAGTTCGTTTAACTCCCAGATGGACTCTTGAACGACCATTATGGCACAGCTGTAAAACATTCGGCACTTTAGCTTTAGGGACAACCATTTGCAAACGACAGCTGTCTCCTCGACCATTGTCCCATTTACGGCACAGGACTCCATCCTGAAGCAGCAAGCTATCCCATTGGGCCCAATAGCTTTTCGTGGTTGAACTCATCGCTGAGACGTCCCTCCACTTAGGCTTGGTAGCACGGGCCTTCATCCATCCCAGAATCGGCTTGATGTCCGGATCTTCCTGCTGTGCATGTCGTAGGCTGTCCTTCCACCCGTTGCTGAGGTGGTCTGTCCTGAGCATCCTCACGGATACCACTTCCTTACTCTCTTGCCTACTACAATGGTTGCAATCTTCAGGACAAGGTCTTCTTGACAATGCATCTGCGTTGCCGTGAGATTTTCCGCCGCGATGTTCGATCTCAAAGTCGTATTCCTGCTGCTGCTGGGCGGTGCTGTTAGCCGCACTTCCTTTCTGAAAGCGTTCACCTTGCCTACCTAGCGTGTGCTTAGGGCAGCTGGACCGAAGATGGCCCCTTTTCCCACAGCCATAGCACCTAGGGCTGTATCTTTTATTGTGGTCGCGAACCGTAACTGCTGTAACCTCCCTAGCGTGAGTTGAACGATGATCCTGTCGCCGCCAGGCAGTGCCGTTAGCTGCACTACCTTCTCGAGATCGATCAACTTCCCTTGCTTCAGTTCGCTTAGGGCAGCTGGATCGTAGATGGCCCTTTTCCCCACAGCCATAGCACCTAGGGCTGAATCCTTTGTTGCGGTCGCGAACTGTAGCTGCTGCGATCTCCCTGACGCGATGGGAACGATGATCCTGTCGCACGGCTTCCACCTCCAGTGCGTGGGCCAAGGCGTCCTTAAGCGTCTTGTGGTGCCCGAGCCTCACAGCAGCTCTGACTTCTAGGTCGCGGATGCCGTCGATGTATGCCAGCACCAGGTTCCCTTCAATGAGCGCAGGTACAGACCGGTATGCTTTTCGCACCAGCTTCTCCACTTCTAGAGCCCACTGCTGCAGGTTTTCGTTGATGCGCTGCACCCGATCTTTAAGCTGCGCACGAAACACGTGTTCCAGGTGAGCGTCGCCATATCTCGCCTCCAATGCCTCAAGGAGTTGCTCATAAGTCACTTCCTCACCGAGAGCTTCCAGAACTGTTAAGGCCTGGTCACGCAGGCCTAGTGTGAGAGCAGTCATGGCCTGATTTTTATTCCAGCCGTTCGCCTTCATAACAGCTTCGAACTGGATTTTGTAGGCTGACCAGGAAGAGGTACCGTCGAACGGTGGCACCTTGAACCCACGTAGCGAAGGTGTTGTAGCTACTACGGGAGCTGTAGCTCCATCTCCAAGTTTGAGTTCGTCCAGTGATTTCTTCATGTCAGCCATTACGTTGTCAACCCGATTGTTTACTTGGTCGATTCGGGTTTCAACTTTTTTTCTTTTAAATAAAT
This sequence comes from Parnassius smintheus behrii, assembly GCA_036936625.1. NCBI lineage: Eukaryota > Metazoa > Arthropoda > Insecta > Lepidoptera > Papilionidae > Parnassius > Parnassius smintheus. Next base: position 8,424,804 of record JAUPFT010000020.1, on the reverse strand, counting down.
TACACTTTTTACAAACTCAAGAGCCCTGATATACAGTAAATGCATGTCATTAAACATGCATATGTTTGTGGAAGGTAGCGCTACTTCGTTACTGAATCCATGTTAGCTTTTAATCAAGCCTGCGGGATAAATGCGACGTATGTGACGAATATTTATGCTCCTGTCATGCAATATGGCCATTTTGTAACGTTTGTGCGGGATCAAACTCTAAATCAAACGGTGCCTTGTCGTGTGCCAAACGGTTTAAAATGTAATAAAGCCACTGGGTCATGCATCATATGTGACGTGTGAGTAGTTACTTATTAGTTTTTTCAAGATTTTCATTCTAGATTACGTTTAGAGGCAGAAGCATTACGTTTGCATTTAAATATAACTAGTGTTTTATTAATTTATTCGCGTATATTAACTTATTTTGTATTTCCGAGATTATCTATTCTGAAGGTAGCTGTGGTTAACTATGACGTAGGGACGTAGAAACCTCAGTCGGCCACGTGACACATGACCACGGGTGCTATAAAGTGCTCGAATCCTTGGTTCATAGACACCTAAAAGAAAGAAGTATAATTCCGCCTCTAGGTCCTTCAAAAGAGTCATTGCCAAGGCAAAGTCAGAGCACATAGGCAGAATTGGCGAGAAACTAGTTCGTCTTCCTTCTGGAACCCGTGCATTCTGGTCTCTCGCCAAGGCTGTCCAGGGGAATTCCTGTCAGCCATCTCTTCCATCTCTGCACAGGGAGGACGACTCACTGGCCCACACCGCAAAGGAGAAAGCCGATCTTCTAGGCTCTTTCTTTGCGTCTAACTCGACTCTCGATGACGGGGGGAGTACGCCGCCAACCATCCTGCGGTGTGAGTGCTCCATGCCGGAAGTGCAGTTCACTCAGCGCTCCGTTCGCAAAGCACTCCTCTCCCTGGACATCCACACGTCGAGTGGGCCTGACGGAACCCCCCCAATTGTGCTGAGGACGTGTGCTCCAGATTTGGCACCGGTTTTAACGCGTCTTTTTCGGTACTCCTACTCCCTAGGCGTAGTCCAAAAATCATGGAAGACGGCTTTCGTCCACCCGATCCCTAAAAAAGGCGACCGCTCAGACCCCTCCAACTACCGGCCTATCGCCATCACCTCCTTGTTCTCCAAAACAAAGGAGTCCATTGTAAACTGCCAGCTCATGAGGTACCTTGAGGATCACCAGCTGATTAGTGACCGCCAATACGGGTTTCGCCGTGGTAGGTCAGCTGGTGATCTTCTGGTCTACCTAACTCACAGATGGGCGGAGGCAGTAGAGTCCAAGGGGGAGGCATTGGCCGTTAGATTGGACATTGCGAAGGCCTTCGATCGGGTTTGGCACAAAGCGCTTCTTTCGAAGCTCCCTTCCTATGGGCTTCCCGAGAAATTGTGCGATTGGATCACCAGTTTTCTTGCAAATCGGAGCATCAAGGTCGTTGTAGACGGTGCAAGCTCCGATTGCAAGCCTATTAATGCTGGTGTTCCGCAGGGCTGCGTTCTATCGCCAACGCTGTTTCTTCTGCATATCAATGATATGTTGCATGCCCGTAACATTCATTGCTATGCAGATGACAGCACTGTTGATGCTCTTTACACCGGCCGAGCCAATATTTCTCGGGAAAACGTCTCTGAGTGCTGGGACAAACTTGTGTCTGAAGTCGAGTCTCTGCTGGACAGAGTCTCGGATTGGGGCGGCTAAATCTAGTCCAGTTTAACCCCCAGGAGACACAAGTTTGCGCGTTAAGCGCTAGAAAGAACCCCTTTGTCGTATCCCCTCAGCTTCAAGGCACTCCCCTTGTTGCCTCAGCCAGTAACGGAATCCTCGAATCGTTTGCCCCCTCTTCTATAAAAAAAAACCTAAATGCAGATGCGTTGTCACCCTAAGGTAGAATAAGAACTAAGATGGAATGCCATGTTTCCAGTAAAAAAGGTCTCGGGTTCTTTACACTCACCGTACGAAACACAGCAGCAATAAGCTTCTATTTTACGCTGGTCTTCTATGAGAGCGTGGTCATTCCCAGGTTGAATCGACCTATTCATGTTACAACCATAATATGGCCGCAGCGTGGCTTTTCCAAGAAAGGCTGGATTTACTTGGTAACTACTAACTAATCTTGTCACTGATCTGGGAAAGCAAGAAAAATGTTACGGCATCCGCTAGATGGCGGTATAACAGTATCGTTTCATCGATCCATGACGACCTAGTAGTCCACTGCTGAACATAGATCTCCGTCATTGATTAAAGGGCATAATGCGATAGTTGTCATGGTTATCAAGAAGGTGCTGCTGCCCATCTCCTGATCTATCGGGGTCCTTCAGTAGCCCTCGTGATGCCAAAAGTAGCACTCTCGGTATGTCAAAGCCGGTTTAAAATTTTGCTTCCAAAAGCCATTTACCAATAATCTCTTTCGTTTTATATATTTCTCTTTTTCTTCATCTGGAACTAGGTCGCAATCCACCGTTTTAACGTGCTAGTAGTTTATTAGTTACAAAACAAAACGACTCAAGGCCCTTGTGTTTGTCGAGCCGTGTCGTAGGGGCAAACGTTTTAAATGTCATGTAACGGCGGGTAACGTCGCTGCTCTGTGCGCGCATCATCGAATTTGCAGTTCGGACAACTGCATACAGAAAGCATAAGGTGCTTCGAAAACGCAAACCTGGAAACAAGCAGACGCGTACATGGTAAGGTAACGCTGCAGATGCTGGGTTTCGTATGGTGAGTGGCGAGTAAAAGGCACAGAAGCGTTGTCACCTCTGAGGATAATATAGTTTGCCTCAGAGCTTGTAATTATACTGGCTCTTGGAACTGCTAGCACTGATATTTGGCAGCAGAACTTGCCAAGAGAGTCTTCACCTACCCATAAGGACCCCCAAGTGGAATATGAGTCCTACCTACTAGAAAAGCTCCGAAACAGTGGAATAATTACAAGATGACTTTCAATCAATAAGCTGTTTTATTCGCTTTAACCGCTTTCAATAACAAAATAAAACGAATTTTACGGATTATATTGCATTAAATTTTAATTATATTTAAATTAGGTTTATTCATTTTCATTTAATGTTATTCTAGCGTATTATAATTTAAGTAACGGTAGCGCCATGTATTGAGTACTACCTGTGTCAAAAACAAATAAATAAAATGTCTAGAGTGAAGTAATAAGTACCCAATATTTTTTCGATTAAGTGCCATTTGTGTGTGTGTGTGTGTGTGTGTGTGTGTGTGTGTGTGTGTGTGTGTGCGTGTGTGTGTGTTTGCGTGTGTGCGTGTGTGCGCGCGCGTGTGTGTGTGTGTGTGTATGTGTGTGTGTGTGTGTGTGTGTGTGTGTGTGTGTGTGTGTGTGTGTGTGTGTGCGTGCGTGCGTGCGTGCGTGCGCACGTGCGTGCGTGCGTGCGTGCGTGCGTGCGTGCGTGCGTGCGTGCGTGAGTGCGTGCGTGCGTGCGTGCTTCCGTGAGTGCGTGCGTGCGTGCGTACGTGCGTGCGTGCGTGCGTGCGTGCGTGCGTGCGTGCGTGCGTGCGTGCGTGCGTGCGTGCGTGCGTGTGTGCGTGCGTGCGTGCGTGCGTGCGTGTGTGTGTGTGTGTGTGTGTGTGTGTGTGTGCCTCATTGCCCATTATTAGCAATTGATATTTGGCGGTAGAAATAAGTAAGATGGTGGTTTACCCAGATTACTCCTAGACAAAAAAGGATTAATTCTGGTAAATATAACAAAATTGCATCGAGAAGGATTTGACTGAATCGTTGCGCTTGGTAGGCGAGTCGGCGATTTGACGATGGCAGCAGTCTCGCAGACGTCTCGCACCATTGACGCTGCTGCCCGTCGCCGGTCAGAGCATTTTACGTTTGACGTACATGAGATGGTTTACCGCCATCTATAGGATGTCAAAACTGTGGTGTGGTAATGTAAGACTATCCACAACCCTCTCACAATCACACAATTATTTAAATCATTTGATAGAAAACGTCAGAAATCAAGGTACTAGTGTACATACGTCTTTTTATCTTAGACCATAATGATCTAAGCTTTATAAATTAATAGCTTTTCCCGCAGCTTGTTTTTGTTGCTACAATCCAACAATGAATGCCATCATATTTGGAAAATTCTTCAGCCATTTTTGCAAGAAGCAGTGGTTCCATTTTTCCGGGATAATAGTCGACGTTAGCCTGGCCTAATAACTAACACTACGAAAAAAAATTCATGTCAATATGTTGATTCGTTAATGTGTGAAAGAAGGATAAAACAATCAAAATAATTTCATTTTTTAAAACAACAAAATTTAAAAAATTAGTTTGCAGACGTAAACGTTAACAGACCTATAATGAGAAAAGGATTATGTTGAACGCCATCTCTTTTAAAAAAGTGAGAACGGTTCGGCGATGTTAACCAAATCCTATATTATGAAAAGAAGTGAACAAAATGAACATGAAAGTAAATAACATAAAGAGTAAAACCAGACTCTCCCGTACCGGGGATCCTCCTGAGCGAAAGCTTGGTATCCTAGCCACTAAACTAAGGAATTTTTTTTACATATAATTTTCTTTTCAATTATTTTTAAGCCTTCACTATAATACAACATTCAGTATAAATAATATGACTGAAAATAACTTAATGTGTACGTAATAAAACATAAGACATTAATGTGCAGGTACTTCGTTTTATTTCTAAAGATTAATTTTGGCCTTTGACAACATAATACGTAGGTATGAAGCTTATCCCTAATTAAATATTTGCTCAAAAACCGTAAGTAATTCCCTTTCAGTTATATCAAGAAGTTTGGAGTGATATAATCAGATTTTAATAATATCTCCTGAAGGATCTTGAAGAGAGGCGAGGAATATTACTTTTAATAAGTGATTTATCATAATAAAGAGCGCTTAATGTGCTCCAATAGCTTTATTATATGCACACCCTAAATGCTTTTGGTAAAATATTTGTCCATATTTAACATCTTATTATGGATTCAAGTAAAAAATGGACTATAAGATATAACAAATGTGGACTATGATATAATATTTTTATATGAGATATGTTTAACGTGTGTGTATGTTTATGTGTCTGTTTGTGGCATCGTAGTGCTCGGACGGAAGAACCTATTTAGATAAGTTTATTTTGTTTGAAAGTTGACTTGATCAAGAGTGTTCTTAACAATGATTCAAAAAATCTTTTCAGCCGTTTGAAGATAATCAGGTCTTTTTATTTCGAGACCACCAGTTTAGACTTTTTTAATATAATTATTTTAATAGATACGTTATTTATCCAAACATTTAATAAACATTACTGTTAAAAATGTAGCTAATTTACCTACATCTCTCTGATTTGAGCTTGCAAACCAGCAAATTTGTCCCAGGTATGTAAAATATTATTGTAGATTTGTGCTGTAGAATCTTTGATTGGAATATAATATTATATGTTAAAAATTTTAGATCGTTTTCTAAATATTTAGATTTATGCTTTTTTATATAAAAATTGAAAAACCCTTTCAATGGGACGTTCGAATTGTAAAAATGGCGCACTATACTTTAGGGACCGCAGATGTAAGCGAAAACTATCCCATGGCCCTATTGATATACAGCGTACACCACGGGGTTTTTGTTAATTCTGCATAATTTATTCTTTTTTGCGAACTTGTTTGTACAAAACCTTTATGATACCATATAAACGTTCGTAACTAGGGGTTTTTCCCCAACGGTTGTCGGTTCTTCGAGCTATATGGCCGGTCCATTGCCACTTCAGCTTACTATATATCTACTATATATCCGTTGGGGAAAAAAGGTTCTTGAGTGGCAGTCTCGTACCGGTAGGCGATGTGTAGGGCGACCCCCCACTAGATGGAGTGACGACCTGGTATGGAGGTGGCTCAGGACTGTGCTTTGTGGCATACCTTGCGGGAGGCCTATGTTCAGCAGTAGACCTGTGAAGGGCTGTAATGATGATGACGATTAACAACTCAAAATAATAAAAAAACTAAGGTTGCCAACCCGCCTGCCAAGCGTGGCAACTATGGCAAAATCAACTCTATGACGCAATCTATGGGAGAGGCCTATGTTTAGCAGCGGACATTTAGAGGCTGTAATGGGCGGATAATAATGTCACCTATGAGGACTGAGATGGAATACCATACCTCGTTATCAGTAATATGGGTCTCCGGTTCTCTACACTCACGTTTTGAATCACAGCAGCATTAAGCTGCTATTTTACGTTGGTATTCTGTGAGAGCGTGGCCCGTCCCCGGTCGACCCAACCTATTTATGCTGCAGCTGAAACGTCGCTCTACCACGTTCCAAGAAAGGTTTATCGCGATATCTTTCAAATATTATTAGAAGCCATCTGATGTGTAGGACATACTTTTATAATACTAAAAGTGTTTTAATGGGACATGGTGACAAACGAGCACACAGTCGACATCCATTCAGTCCAGTACATAGACATCCACATCCATCCTCAATTACAAATCAAAATGCAGATGCTTTGTCAACCGAGAAGACAAAGATGGAATGCCTCGTTTCGAAACTTTTGTTTCTTTACACTCACCATACGAAAAACAGCAGTGTTGAGCTGCTATTTAAGGCTGTTATTATGTGAGAGTGTGGTCCTTCCCCAGCTTCCCCAGCCGACCCATTCATGCTGAAACTATGCCAGTAATATAGCTGTAACATGGCTCCACCACGTGCAAGTATAGTTAATCAGCTATAATAAATTGTTTTTGTAGGTGAGTTTTCTTTTCTGCCCCGGACTCCGTTGGTAGGTACCATCATCTCACTTTTTTCTATCGCCAAGCAGCAGTTCATGCATTGCCTTAATCTGATTTGAAAGATACTGAAGGCTGGTATAAATACAGAATGGCATTCCAGCTTAGTCCCAAGAAGTGACAACGCATCTATAGCGTTCTTTACTTAAAGTTGGATGCGTGTGTCCATGGTCTGCAGTCTGTAACCATCTGGTGACTCTAAGTGCGTTTGTTACTTCAATTATAAAAAAGCACACACTCGTTGTAACCTACCCCTATCGGAAGTAGACTCGGTAATGGATTAAGTGCTTAATATATTTAACTAGTGATCCACCCCGGCTCCCCACGAGTGATTTTTGGAACTCGACAACAGCGACACCAGCCGGGTCCAATTGTGAATCTACGCTATCCAGTGAGCTACTCAAACACACAAAAACATTTAAAATCCGTGCATTCGGTTAGCAGGTGTTCAGTGACAAACGCACGTTCGGAAGAATCATATGTATAAAGAATAACATCTTTACAATTTAAGGTCAATGCAACGCTATTAATACATTTAGCAAACGATTAGACTATTATACTTTTACTGGTTATAGTGCTCTCCACGTATAGAAAGGATTTAAATTAATCGCCACAATTCTCAGGCAAATTGACTATTGTAATAGCCAAAGATTATATTGCATGCTACTAGACTGATAATTCAGAACAAAAACACATGTCACAGCTGTGGATCACGCGGGTGCGGGTGTAAGCTGCTGGCTGGCACAGTAATTAAGCCACGCACTTGTATTTTCATTTACGAGAATTACTGTTTTTAGGCAAAACTCAAATAATGACAGCGTTATCTTGGTCACATTAAGCAAAATCAGTGTTAGATTGTCGAAAATAATATTCGCTTTTTATAAAACAAAGGACTAGTCTTTTCGCCCGCTTGTTGTATTCGATTATAGAAGTAACGAAAAATGGACCGTAACCTTGTGCAAATTAGTGCAAACAATATAATTAAGTAAATAAAATTAATTCTATTGAATAAAATGATCATATCCCATTGTGGTTGAAAATAATCAAGTGAAATAAATAATTTGCTGTGAAATATTTTTGTTTTATATTTCATTTAATTTGAAGGTTTCACTCCTACCGCGTGTGAACTGCACACATATTTTGGCAATTAGCAAAACCATCCATTACAGCGAAACAATCCCATAAATTGCCTCGTAATGGGGATTTGGCCATATTTACCACAATTTGCAGACGGGTCGGCATTCACAGTTTTTTATTATTTTGCGTTGTTATCTAAAAATGATTGCTGCCCGTCAGTTTTCAACTTCCTTCTGTCGCCTCTTACGTCATCTATAGGACGATATGGCGGAGTGGATATTTTTACACCACTACCACTCGGCAATCCGCGGTGGCGGCGTAAGAATAGTATTTAAAAAATTAATTCCGAAAATAAATATACAGTCAAAGATAATATTAAATAATGTATACAAGAATGATACATATTTTGCTTTTTACAACTAACGAATCAATGAATTCATAAGGGCTTTTGTCTCCAAACCAACTCGTTACACGAGAGCTGAAATTGCGTTATAGTTGTTACTTAAAAGCTATTCGCTGAGCAGAATTTCGTTTCGTGCTCTGTTGATTTGTGAAAACCGTAACAAAATTACTATTTCAAATGTTTTACATCATAGGGATTTCGTTTAAGCATTCGACTTTAAAGCAAAGATTTGTTTTAATGATAGACGTGGTAGAACCACGCTGTAACTATATTACTATCACGCTCACGCGCTTTCACAGAATACCAGGGTAAAATAACAGCTTAATTTTTTTTAATATTAGTAATCCTATTAATTAACATTACTAATATTCCCTTTAACCACTCCTGGTAAGCTTAAAATGCTTGTTTTAGGAGTGGTTCACGACAGTAGTCGAATGGCGGATTCGAACCCACGACCTTTTGAGTTCGCGGTCTAAGCCCTGCCATTAAGCTGCTGTCGCATTTTAATGCTGCTGTGTTTCGATTTTTTTATAGAAGAAGGGACAAACGAGCATATGGGTTACCTGATAGTAAGTGACTACCGCCGCCCATGAATAACCGCAACACCAGGGGAATCGCAGATACGTTGCCGGCCTTTTAGATAGGCTTTTCTTGAGGACCCCTAAGTCGCATAAGTCCGAAAAAGTAGTAAACAATTTCACAGAGAAGTTGTACGAGGAAGAAAACTCCTAGTAAAACGTATAGTAGTGTAGTAGTAGTAGTATGTAGTATGTAATAGTAGTAGTATGTTGAGCATAGAGAATCAGAGAGCCTTTTTACTGGAGCCTGGGCATTCTATCTTAGTTCCCAGGGGTGTCAACATAACTGTATTTTGATTCGTAATCCAAGACATCTGTCTCGATGTCTATGGACCACAGCATCTACAAACCATCAGCTGGACTGTGCGCTCGTTTGTCACCCTTAAAATATAAAATAAAGAAAGAAATATTTTCTAGTTTAGATTATATTTTTCTAGCGGAGATATTATTACAACAGGTTAATATTTATATAATCGGTTAACTTTTACTGATAAAAAATTACATGCAACACATCTGCATTTTAATTTACAATCGAGGAGAGATGTACCATGTTAACTTATGTTTTGTCGGTCTTAGTGTTTGTTTCTCATCCCACACAGGAATTACATGATTGATTTCCACTCTTCTCTTTCCACTATCGGATAATCACACGCTTAGCGGGTCTCCACCCGTGTGATTGTCCGATCTCTTCGTTGTCGAATTTCCAAGCATTGGAACTAAATTGTTTGTTTTCTTTTTCGTAATGCGCACAGCAAGGGAGTAAGATTATTTGCTAGCGTCTGTCTTCCTGTTCGATTAGAATGTGGGTGCCTTCAAGACAAAGTAAATAGGCTTTCGTTGCACTAAGGAAACGGTAGCGTAATTAAAACATGGCTTCATCACCACTTGGTGGTAAGTGTTGAGTTGTGTTGTGTAAGTGGAGAGATTGTAGTGAATCAATGGCTTGTAATTAGTTAAAAAATGACTATGTAACGTAGTGATCACATTCAATGGGTGGATGGAATATTCATGAATTTATATGAATTTTTAGACTTAGTATTTGTATGATACATTTTCAACTAAAATGTAAGAACCTTCGATCCACTACGCCATATCATCCCGTGGATATCGTGGGAGACGACAACGGTAACAGATCATGGAGTTGAGAAGCAGTGCCTTCCCAATAACACCTAAAAATATATAACTTCGTTTGCCAGCCTCCCGCCACACTTGGCAACTATAGCAAATATTCGCCCTATAAGGCAATCTTTGAGGGAGGCCTATTTAACATTTTCCTACGAAAATAAAGGTTTAAAAGGAATGCCTTTTTAATTAAAAATTATAGTAGCCTTCTCCAATAGATATTTGGCTCGACATCGTTTCAAATGATCCTTTGTACAGCACAAATCAGAAATCTTTTTTCAAGTAAGAACATAATATAAAAAAGAGAATAAACATACATATCGAAAATGCATTTTATTTATTTTTATTCTACATTTTAAGCAAGCAGTTTCTGTACATATTATATACGTACAAATATGTTTGATTTCCCATTTAATATATAAGTTTTGTATTAACGTGGCAACTGTGGCAAAAATAACCCAATTATGATTAATTTTTTGGGTTCTCTGTATTGAATAAAAAATAAATAATATCTTTACGTACCCTACTCAGAGCATACAGTTGAACTGCGGAATATACCACAACCAATTATTATCCATTTTCACAAACGAGCACACAGTCCACCTGATTGTAAGTGAATGCTGTTGCCCATAAACACTTACTTACATCTATTATCAACTGAAATTCAAAAAATAAACGCATAGTCATTACTGAGGTGATATATCTTGAAAGGTCTTCGGTTTTCAGTCTTTTACGAAACAGCATAAAATAGCACCACAATGACTGCTTGCTGCTATTTAACGCTGTGGGTGGCCCATGATATAGCTGCTATGGCCTCTACCATCGTTGGAAAGTTAGTATATTGGTCTAACAGTTTTCATATTTATGTTATTTACCAGTTGTGTGTCTAAACACAATTTGCTTGAAACTTGCTAAATCGATTAAAATATATGAACGTCGAACACAGCTTATCATAGGTTACAGAACAAACTCTGAGAAGTTATTTTGCAATGTTCTAGAAAATACTGCGAAATTCCGTGATACTAAATTATCGGAACGATGCTAGCGGAACGTAAACTGGAACTTCATGCGTGTTTTCGTGCTGGAACAATGTTAGCTTTATTCAAATTGACTCAATATCTCACAAATATTAACTGCTCAAATGAGGAATCTTATTTATAAAGCATTACTGTAACTGTTTTTGAAATTAAATTTACACCAGTATAATAATTTTAAATGGAAACATAAGTATATTGATTTTAAAATTATAATTGATATTGGTGAAGTTTATAGGGGCCACGGTGAAAGCAATTTACATGTTTAGTTGGTATCAATTCACGAGTGGGACTTTTATTTGCCTAGGAGTCCGTTATTTGCCTAGGAGTCAGTCCGGGTAGGTTGCACTCTTTCTTTTTTTTTCTTTACCTATTTCTATCGTCAAACAGAGTGCTTTCATCGCAGTGTTTCGGTCTGATGGGTACAGAAAACCAGTATAATGGGCTATGAGGTATACATACATAGTTTTCAGAGTCAACAGCGGATCTGTAACCTTCTTTGGTTTGAAGTTGGCTGCAGGTATCAATAGGATTCAGTAGCTACTTACAATCAGGTGGACTGTATATTAGTTCGACAAGATTCAATTTTATAAAAAAGAATAGTATTATGTGTTAACTATGTTACAGATATAATGTCACACCATCTTCTACTTCTTCATCAGCCTGTTCAAGTCCGCAGCCGCACATGAGCCTCACGCAATGTGGAAAGGACCTTTCTTTTAGTTAAGGCCATCTTTAATCTTCAGGCTCGGTGGATTGACGATCGCAATAACAGACGAGTCGTACCTTTGAAGCTGCTTCTCGTCGGCCTTTCTCCCCCTCCTAACCCGTCCTTACACAAGAATTTTTGGTCTTTTAACAGAAAGGGTTATGTAGTCTCAGATCTAAATTAGAATCCTGTTCACGAGAAAAGTTTCGCGGAAATATGCTAACTAAAATTGAAAGTATTATTATTTATAATTAAAGCGACAGTAGCCTTATGGTAGGTTCTGGACCCAGAACTTTAAAAAAAATATGAAATTTAACAGCGAATGTCAAAATGCACGAAAAGAATATTTTGAGTATATAAAGGTTTCTGTGTAGTTTATATGACACAGTACCATAAGGTTGTACCCTTATTTTTTCAGAAAAAAAAATTGAGTTTAAACTTATACTTTTAAATGGTTCTAAATTCTGATATTTGGGCTTGAACTCGAGATTGCCTGTGAACTAAAGTAACATGCACACACATTACTTGATGGCTATATTGTATCTTAGTAACGGTGATTAGATTCAATTATCTTTAATTATATATTGATATTATTTACATGCTATACGATACGGCTACTTAACGGAGTTTCACCGGTGCAGAAAATTCGTTATGAAGAAATCAGCTGGATAACCAAGATTACTGACATGGCCTTTAGTAGTAGTGTAAAGTGAAATGGCAGGGGATTGTTACGTATGCTGCGGAACTGACCGATGGAAAAACGTGTTACGGAGTGGAGACTGCGTCTACGTAGTGTGGGGTGCCAAGCGTCAAAGCGTTCCGATATTACTGAGGTCGCCTGAGAAGCCATCAGAAAACATTGTCGGAGAGATACGAGAAAATTGACAATAAAACGTAATTTTATCAACAAAGCAGCTGTGGCTCGTTATTAATTTTTTCACGAAAATATTATGAAAATTGCCAAACGTCATTTTATAAGCGCCTACAAAATAATGACTATTTACAAATAAATATGTTCTCCTGACAGGATAGCGCACATGAAAATAAACTAACGAATACCGCGAATACTTCCAGCCCGTAGTAGCCCACTGCTGGCTGTGAGTGTCTCTTGTTGTAGGAAGGAATGGTCGTGATCGGAACGCTTGGCTGGCAGATTGGCGATCATAACAGATGCTCGTTACTCATCATAAGATACACAGTAATTATGTTGGCAGTTCACGCTGGTAATTATGTTTGTCATATTGAATAAGGGTGGCAAAAGGTCGTTTCCAGTAAAAACGGTCTCCAGTTTTGTACACCATACGATACACAGCAGCATTGTGCTGCTATTTACGCTGGTATTCTGTAAGAGAGTTGTCCTACTCCGTTCGAACTCGACGCCTTCGTGCTACATCCATAATATAACTGCGCATGGCTCTACTACGTATTATGCGCGAGCGTATTACTTTTTCTCTCGACCAGACCCATTCTTGTTGCAGCCATGATACGTTATAGCAGAGTTCAACCCCATACATGACTTTTACACCACACACTAACGCCACAAATATAATACATGTGTATAGAGTCGCTGACTTGTGCAAACCTATCCGTATCCGACGAAATAAAAAAAATACTTTTGAGCTTAGGATAAGAAAAGCGTTGAGCTTGTATTCAGTTTAAATTTTTTTTAGAATAAAGGCTACAAACGAGCAAATAGTCCACGAGCGATCTAAGTGTTCTCCTGCAGGTAAGTGGCCATTGACAACTGCAACCGACTTCAAACAAAGGCTACAGATACGTCGTCACTTTTGAGGACTAAGATGGAATGCCTCCCAGCCTGTAATTATACTGGCTCTCTCTTCCCTTCAGACCGCAACAAAGCAACGTAAGCACTGGTACTTGGAATTTTCTGGAAAATTAGGTGAGAGTGTGGTACCTGCCCAGGCAGACTCTTAGGCATAAATGAAGTCCTAAGACATGGTACGTACGCACGTACGTTCGTAAGTATATAAGGTACAGGAAAACAGTTTCTTCTTATTTTATGTAAAACCTTAAGAATTTTTTTCAAAGTTTAGTTAACTTGTAGTAGTACACAATTTAATTAACTTGTAGTAGAAAACATTTATAATATATAAAGGGTTTTCAAGTGTTGCGGGTAGATTTTCTAAAATCTAGAGGACCGTTTTGTTTTGGTGACATTTATCAAATCTTTTGTTTATTATTTAGTTACTTATGCTAAATTGCCATAACAAGTTACATGATGGAAGAGCATGTTCAAATGATAAAACTTAAATATCAAAATGAGTGTTAATAGTGCAAACGTTGCTCGCATTGCACCCATTTTACGGTAGACGTCCCTTTACAGTCGACTCTTCAACGTTTGGTGGCTAGACCAGAGCGAGCTGCATCATTGATATCAAAATTCCCGGATTGAAAAGCTTCAGTCACATTTTTCCCTTTTTGTAATAAAACCAGAATTTATCGAATTTCTTCGTTTTGGCGGATTCATTTTGGCGGACAGAAAAACAATTGAAAAATAGCGGGAAAGTGTTGTTTTAATTTTGATTTTTCTTTTTCTTAATGATTTTTATATATTGATATTAAAACCACCCTGATACAAACAGTACTACCAGAGAAGTTTTGCTTCAATTTTATAAAAATAAAATATGACGAATTTTGTCCCAAGACCGATTATTTTGCTTTAAACACCTAGTGGTGACTAGCAAAAAATGCCACGTTCCAATACAAATTCAACTACTATAATTTAACATAACATAACATAAACAATAACGCCTGTTATCCAGAGCAGGCAGAGACTATAGACTTCCACTTGGCACGATCGTGACACACCTCTTTCGCTTCCTCCACATTCATATACCTACGCATACATGCTCGTCGCTTAAGGATACTCCTAATTTGGCCCATTTTCAATATAACGCCAATTTGGTCGATTAACTTTCACCTAAGATGTCCCTTTCCGACTCTTCTATTCACTTCCGCAACATAAATTTGCTTGAATGAATAAACCACCGCAGCATTCCTTTCATAATCCTGGTGACAGCATCATCCTGCGAAACACACTCTTCTTTTATCACACCATTTTTCACCCTGTCACTCAGATTCAGCCCTAACATACTCCCTAGCGACTATTTTATTTATTCTACTCGCGTGCTTCTTCTGCGACACCCAAATTTTACTACCATACGTTAAAGTAGGGACTAACACAGCATCGTGAATGCCATACGTGCCTTTTTTGACATATTCTGACTTTTCACAATAGAGTGTAGAGCCACATTTACTTTATTTCCTGCGCTCACTCGTCGTACTATCCTTATCATAGTTCCCATCCCTGCTGAATACACATCCCAATTATACACATATAAACTCATCCACTTGTTTGAACAACTCCCCTTCTATTCTTATTTCACATGTCGTTTTACTTTCCTCTCTTTCAAAAAACATAAGTTCCGTCTTACTTGCGTTCACTTTCGTACCCCTTTCTTTACGTTACATTAATGAACAGTTCATTAAAAAACCCATCATTTGTAACTCGGCCACCGACGACGCAAAAATAACTTGATCAACTTGATCATCGTATAAAAGGCATTTGACGGTTAACTCACCCATTCTTAATCCGCATTCTTTTACTTTCGAATTTTCCAATCAACTGTCCATAAATAGGTTGAACAACCACGGGGAAGCCACACGGCCCTCTCTGACATTTTTATGAATGACAAACCAGTCTGATTTGAGCCCGTTGATCCTAACATACGTACTAGAGTCCCAATAACGAGAATTTAATGCCTGTAGCAACCCAGCGCTCAACCAAATGAATTCAGTGTTTGCCATAACACATCCCAGTCCACTCTGTCATAAGCCTTTTCCAAGTCCATGAATGCACAAAAATCTTCGGTTTTTGGCCAAAAATTTACTATAAATATAAATTTACTATAATTTATCTGTAAAATATTTTATAATAAATAACGATGAATCTAAAACCTTCTATTATGGCTTAAACAATGTAATAAATTAAGTTTCGTAGACGACATTTTATACATTATTAAGCCGGGTCAAACCTCGCTCCTATAAATTTAAGTTTAAAGCCGTTTGGGATTTTTAAGAAGCTTTTCTTTATAAAATGATAAATGAGTTATAAACAAATTTACTGTCTACCTAATGACACGTTGTTACAGCCCATAAATACCTGTAAAAACATTTAATTGCACTTTTAACGCTGTTCCCAGTTGATAATTTTAGTTTTCTATATGTCAGGAATATGAGATAGTTTACCGCTATTTGGATACTATTCGCTAAGGCACTGGGCCTTACCATTATTTGCCGTCATCTTATTTTGGGCAATGATGTTGCTCATTTCGCCGACTTCGGTACCCTCTCTCTATGTAAGAAGAAAAGGAAGATGAATTTCTGAGTTATTGAACCAAATTTGAATAAAGCTTACATCGTCCTCGCGTGAATAGTAAATTCCTATCAACATGAATTTATTGTTGATACATCGTTTCCGCTTCTTTAATACTACTTAACTTCTTATAAGTAGAAAATATATAAATAATAGGTAAAGATTTAAATCGATTTCTACTGGGATTGATAAATTCTACTGGGCCTTGGGGTTGTTGAAGAAGACTTTAAGTTGTTGTCGGGCAAAAATGAAAATATAAATCTAAGAATCTAGGTCTAGTGGTTGTAAATGCGACAACTGGTTATGTGGGTTCAAATCCCGGATCGGGACAAATATCAGTTATTGTTTTGTCAAGAATTTATCATAAGCAACCTGGAGTCAGGTATTTCACGGTATTTCTCCCCTGTGCGTCTCGGAAACCACGTAAATGCGTTGTTCCTGCGATTGATCTCTCTCCGGTCGTGCCGGATTATCATCT
Organism: Parnassius smintheus behrii; assembly: GCA_036936625.1. Classification (NCBI taxonomy): domain Eukaryota; kingdom Metazoa; phylum Arthropoda; class Insecta; order Lepidoptera; family Papilionidae; genus Parnassius; species Parnassius smintheus. Next base: position 8,408,256 of record JAUPFT010000020.1, on the reverse strand, counting down.
CATCGGACTATGAGAATGAGGGAATGGAGAATCCACTTGTGCTTGCGCACTTGACCAATATAATCCTGTATTACTCAGTTAATCAGTTTCTTTTAGACTGGCCACCATGGCCGAAATTCAGTCTGGAAGGTATTATAAAAAAATATCAATTTTAATGACCCCTTTTTAAAATCACGGGAAAGATCAACTCCCAAAGATTTGAAATTCTTCTATTTCTTTGTAGCGTTGTATTCAATTACAATTTAATCGAAGATTCAGTTTTCATTGTTCAGAATCGTAAGCTTAAATGTTATTAAGAACAATAGAAAAGAAAAGTAATACCTCGTTTACTTGGGTAAAATTGCGTGAATATAATTCATGCTTAAAGTAAATTTAAAGAAAGTAATGAGAAAAGATTTCCTGTTGTCATCGTTCTTCCCTTACTATAACTTTCTGTGTCGCGGATTGGAGTTTTACATACTCGTATATAAATTACATATGAACCAACAACCAGACACAGAAAAATTCTTTAAAGGTCATACTGGTAGGTGCGTCTCTAAATGGGCCACAAAATTAATATAAATCCGGGATTCGAAACCACTCATTTGGTAAGAATCTGTGGTTCGAGAAAAATAATCAGAAATCGTAACCTGGGGAGCTTATAAGTAAGGTTATTCATCTAAGCAGTTAATATTCGTGAGATATTGAGTCAATTTGAATAAAGCTAACATTGTTCTCACACAAAAACACGCATCAAGTTACAGTTAACGTTCCGCCAGCATTGTTCCGATAATTTAGTGCCTCGGAATTTTGCAGCATTTTCTAGAACATTGCAAAATAACTTATTAGCTTTTGTTCCATAACCTTTAATAAGCTGTGTTCAAAATGCAATATAGAAATTTTAATAGATTTAGCAAGTTTAAATAAGATGTAAACTGTGAGACCAATATACCAACAAACATTTCAACATAGTTAATTAGTATAACCCGTACCAGCTGTATTATAGTTGCACCATAAGTGGGTCACACACAAAATACCAGCATTAAATAGCAGTAGAGCAGCATTGTGCTGCTATTTCATGCTGTTTCGTATAATGTTGAGAACCAGAGACTTCTTTTAGAGGTGAAAATATATTTTGATGATGATGATGATGATGACTACGCGTGTGTTATTGATACTTAGTCGATGATAGATGTAAGTGTTTGTAGGCTACTGTATTCATTTACCATCAAGTAGACTGTGTGCACGTTTGGGCTAATAATAAGGAAAAGTCGATACTACTTGGGTGTGATATATTCCATAGTTCAACTATATGCTCTGAATGGGATACATAACGATATTATTCTTTCTTCAGTAAAGAGAACTGTCATATGTCAAATTAACTGAAATTGAGGTAAATTTAGCAAAGTAAATGACACCTAAATACAAAATGTATACATTATATAAGAAACAAAATGTATTTTGTATGTATATAATATGTATGTACAGGAACTGCTTCCTAAAAATATATTATAAAAATAGATAAGGTGCATTTTCGATATGTTCATTCTCTTTTTTATATTATTTTCTTACTTGAGAAAAGATTTTTAATTTAATCCTTAACTCTACCGTAAAAAGGAACACTTGAAGCGATCTTGAGTTAAACCACCATCGAAAAAGGTTAATATCATTTTAAATTAGGAAAAAAACGCATTCCATTTAAACATTTTCATCTTCATTGGAAAATGTTACAAATGTTACCGTTACACCTTTTTGCTAGGATCCACTGCTGAACAGGCCTTCCTTATAGATTGCCTCATAGATGGGATATTTGCCTTTGTTACCACGCGTGCCAATTATGTTGGTTGGCAAACTCACTTTTTATGTTTTTTATTATTAGAAAGGCGCTTTTTCCCATCTCAATGTTCTTTTCACTCTGTGGCCACCGCGGGACAATATGAGGTAGTCGATTTTCTTACACTTCAGTTGAAAATACATTATACAAATACTTTGTCTAAAACATTCAGCGCCTAAGTTGACGTCTGGCACTAGCGCCATCTAGTGTCGGGTAACAGAGCGAGGAGAGCTTTCCAGAAAATGAAATGACTAATCTTTTAACCAACAGCCCCAGCTAGTAATCGAATTGAAGAACTAAGCTTTCTAGAAGCCTCATACTCGAACTTTCTGCGTCTGGTCGGTCGTCGCCCGTATCTACGGGAATATTCTGGATGTTTCGGCGTAAAAGTGTATTTAAACCCGCTACATGCCGCGATCTGGGCAGTATTAAATTTGGCGGGACAAGCGAAGCTTCGGAGCGAAATAAAGTGAATCAGTGTTCTTAATTATTAGTGTTTTAAGTTTTAATTAGTGTAAAGTGAATTAAAGTGTAAATTTTAGTAATTGAATCGGCAGTTTTTGTTGTCGCGAACCTTAAGCTCGTACAAGTCTCAACAATATAAAATCATAAACGTTCATTCGTAGAATGTGATCACCACTTTACATGAAGTTTCATCGTTTTTTTTAAACTTAATATAAGCCTTTGTTCCACTATAATCCCACCACTTACACATAACAACACTTACCACCAAGTGGTTATGGTTACCACCAAGCCATGTTTTAATTACACTATATTTTTCTTAGCGCAACGAAAGCCTCTTCACTCTTGTCTTGAATATATTCAATTCGATCGTGGTCGTTTGATCGTAATCGACTGGAAAGACAAACGCTGGTAAATAATTTTAGTCCCTTGCTGTTCGTATTAGTAAAAAGCAAAGAAGAGACCCGCTAAGCGTGCGGTTGCCGATGTGGTGACAACGTAAAGAGAGGAGTGGAAATTATTCATGTAATGCCTGTATAGGTTAAAATACAAAAAATAAGACCCAAAACTAGAATGTGATAAGTGAGCATGGCATATTTCTCCTCGATTGTAAATTAAAATATAGATGTGTTGTCTCCTTGAAAATTAAGGTGGTATTTTTCCTTATATATTTACTGGTACTCTTTGGTGGTATCCATATCAGTAAAATTACGTAGTAACTATACCTGTATATAAAAGGGTCTTAACTAGAAAAATGTAGTCTAAAATAAAATGCATTAGAAAAAATCTCAGATATAAAATCGAATGCTTAGCTTTTAAGTAAAAACTTAAACGCGATGTCAGGTCTCGTGTAACGAGTTGGTTTGTAGACAAAAACTCTTATGAATTTATTGATCATTAGTTTGTTAAAAGCAAAATGTATGTTGTTTCAGTTTATAATATTTAATAATAAAAATGAAAGTAGTCTTGTATAATCCAAGGTATTGGTTCAACAAATTTCCAAAAAGAAGATCTCTGTTGTGAATAACTTTAAACAATGATGACAAAACTTTTAGAGAAAGAAACGTAACTTGTCAATCGACCTTCGAAATTATTACTTCATGATACTACAAGATCACAGACTTATAACCTTACTTATTTTAGACCTGCAGTTAAAAAAATGCGTTATTCTCCATACACACAAAACCTGAATGATTGCCATTTTTTCCGTAAATTGGACAATTTACTGTAAGAAAAGAAAATGTTTTTTCAGTAAGCGGTAAAAAACTCCTTCATATAAATTATGAGAGTTCAGAGTCCAGTTTTATTAAAAAGCATTATTTATCTTCCGTTGAAATTGCAGAAATTTGTAGACAACGGGGGTACATACAGCGATTTCATTATATTTTTTTAGAATAAGTATGAAAAACGCGCTCACACTCCAACTGATGGCAAGTGGATGCTGGGGCCCATAGACATTTACTCTCGATCAAAAATCAAAATGCAGATGCGTTGTCTCCCCTGGGGTGATGGAATGCTTAGATTACAAGGCGTTTAATTTTTAGGGTTCCGTAGTCAACTAGGAACCCTTATAATTTCGCCACGTCTGTCTGTCCGTCTGTCCGTCCTCGCTTAATCTCTGTGACCGTTAGCACTAGAAAGCCGAAATTTGGTACTAATATGTGTATCAATCACGCCGACAAAGTAGTAAAATATAAATTCGAAAAAAATGTTTTATTAGGGTAGCCCCCCTATATGTAAAGTGGGAAGTGATTTTTTTTATTTCAACCCTAACGTGTGATATATTGTTAGAAAGGTATTTAAAAATGAATAGGGGTTTACTAAAATCATTTTTGATAATGTCAATAATTTCGGAAATAATCGCTCCAAAAGTAAAAAACAATGTGTCCCCCCCCCCCCTTCTAACTTTTGAACCATACGTTTAGAAAATATGAAAAAAATCCGAAATGTAGTACTTTATAAGGAATTTCTAGGAAAATCATTTTGAACTTGGATGGAAACAACAGTACCGACTACCGGGAGCAATTGCAGGAGCGCGGAGCGCTGCTGGAGCGCGAACATAGTGGATACCCATCTCATAAGTGGGAGCAGTTATTGTGACGGACGGGAAACTACGGAACCCTACACTGAGCGTGGCCCGACACGCTCTTGGCCGGTTTTTTTTAATATAAAACGTAAAGGACTATTCTTACTCGCAATTTTAAAAATAAAAATAATTTGTGTAAATACTATTTTCGTGTACGTAGCATAGGTAATAATATATGAAGTAGCTCCTACCACAGAGGCAGGCAGGAAGATTTTTAGTTCAGCACTTATTGCAGTATGATGCCACTATCATTATTAGCAAGAAAATTTGTCAACCATTTTTCTTTAGAGTTAATTTATGGGAAATAATTTACAATATACAAATATTAATAATATTCATTGGTTTAGTACTCAAATGCTTGTTGTAAAAGAGTACGCAGATCGGCTACAGAGAGCAACGTCGGAAGCTGCGAGACGTCTACTTACAATCGTCAATTCACTTGCCAAGCGTGACGATTTAGTAAATCTTGCTTATATCTGGAGAAGCCCATATTCTGCAGACGGACTCCTGGCAGAAGAGGAATCCTTCCTAGTAAAATGTGTGAATGTTACACTTTTGTAGCATAAAAAAATAGCCTCCAAAAATATTTGGAAAATGATACGCTGGTGGAAATTGTTCAATAAACATCTTTTATATTTTGACAGGCCTGTTGGTTTAGTGGTTAGTGACCCTGACTGCTAGCCGGAGGTCGTGGGTTCGATTCCCACCCAGGACAAATGTTTGTGTGATGAGCACGATCATTTGTTCTGTGTCTGGGTGTAATTTATCTATAATATTTATGTATTTAGAAATATATAAGTATGTTTATCAGTTGTCTAGTACCCATAACACAAGCTCTGCTTAGCTTGGGACTAGATGGCGTTGTGTGATAGTTGTGGAATATTATTATTATTATTATTATTATATATGTGGTAGAGAGATACGGAAGCTGAATTATGGCTACATCACAAATGATGGGATGGCTCGAACGGGCGGTCACACTATCACATAATACAAGCGAGAAATAGCGAATGGTGAGTGCAGAGAACCGCAGATCTTTTTACTGATAACGAGGTATTCCATCTCAGTCATCATAGGTGACAACTCCTTTGATTCTTAATCGATGGTAAATGAGTCATTCGGTTTACTATGTGCTCATTAGTCACTATTATAAAAAATGTACAGCAAAACTTGTAAAGCTAATATTAAATACAAACTAATATGCCTAAAAAGCTTAATAGCATTTTATTGTTAATAATAACGAAAAAATCTCAAGTTATATTTGTACGTTTTTAAAGTATCAAAAGGTTTTTGTACGTAAAACTTTAGAACATCCATTACGCGTCGTTATTTTCTCAAGGAAATGACGCTTGTGTAGAGCCGCAAAGAGTTTCCTGTAGTTGAAACGTAGGCTTACGTTCTATTTGTTGCTTTGTTTATTTCAAAACTTTATAATGGTTTTTATACAATGATATTCATAATATACAATATCTCACAACTGCCACTTAGCTACGACCTAAAGTAATCAAAGGTTTTGTTTAGGATTAGATTTTATGTCGGGTGTCCTCTGCCGAGACGGCACAGCATAGGATTTTACGCGTTATTTCGTTACCATAGCCGAACCGAGAACGGTTCAGCTATGGTAACGAAATCCTACATTATAAAAAGAAGTAAACGAAATGAACATGAAAGTCAATAACGTAAATCGTAAAACCATACATTCCCGTACCGGGAATCGAACCCGAGCCGTGAGTGAAACCCGAGAGTGAAAGCCAGGTATTTTAGACACTTGACCAAACGAGACCTATAAAACACTTGCAAACACATTATTAAATCCTAATGCTGTGGAAACGTTCTTACACTTTTTTTTAATTATTTTTAAGCGTTAAATATAATACAACATTAAGTATAAATAATATAATTGAAAATAACTTTATGCGTACAAGAAATTAATGTGGAGATACCTCGTTTTATTTCTAAACATTAATTTTGGCCCTTGACAACATAATACGTTGGTATTAAACTTATCTCTAATTTAATATTTGCTCAAAAACCGTAAGTAATTCTCTTCGAGTGATATCAAGAAGTTTGGAGTGATATAATCAGATTTTAATAATATCTCCTGAAGGATCTTGAAGAGAGGCGAGGAATATTACTCTTAATAAGTGTTGTATCATAATAAAGAGCGCTTAATGTGCTCCAGAAACTATATTATATGCATATTCTAAAAGCTTTTGGTAAAATATTTATCTATATTTAACATCTTACTAAAGATTCAAGAAAAAATGGACTATAAGATGTAACAAATGATAACTATGAAATATTTTAACCACGACGAAAAAGAGGGATTTTATATGTTTAACGTGTGTATATGTATATGTGTCTATAACGTGTGTGTCTATGTGTCGAGCAGCGTGCCGTCATTAAGTACCTCCATAAGAAGGGGCTATCATCAAAAGCCATCCATGATGACATGGTCAGTACATTAGGCGATTGTGCTCTGTCATATTCATCCGTCAAAAAATGGATAGCAGAATTTAAGCGTGGTAGAGAGAGTGTGAAAGATGAACCCCGCTCTGGAAGGCCTTCGACGTCAACTACTGACGAAAATATTAAAAAAGTACTTGATTTAATAATGGGAGACCGCAGATTAAAAATTAGAGAGATAGCCGAGATTATAGGCATCTCTTATGAACGAACTCAAAACATCATTGTCAACGAGTTGGGTTTCCACAAGGTGTCTGCGAGGTGGGTTCCGCGACTGCTTTCAGTTGAACAAAAAAGGACGCGATTGACTATTTCACGCGACTGTTTGGAGTTATTTGAAGCCGATGCAGATGATTTTTTGAATCGTTTTGTTACTATGGACGAAACATGGGTTCATTACTGTACACCGGAAACAAAACAACAATCAAAACAGTGGAGAAGACCTGGTTCACCACCCCCTAAAAAGGCTAAGTCGATTTTGTCGGCAAATAAGGTGATGGCTTCAGTATTCTGGGACTCGAAAGGTGTGATTATGATTGACTATCTTGAAAGGGGTCAAACTATAAACTCTGATTACTACTGCACCTTACTACGTCGTTTACGAGAGGAAATAAATGAAAAACGTCGAGGAATGCTCAGAAGAAAAGTCCTGTTTCATCAAGATAACGCCCGTGTTCACACGTCAGTACAGTCAATGGCTGAAATTCACAACTGTGGCTTTGAACTGTTACCGCATCCGCCGTATTCACCTGATCTGGAACCATCAGACTTCTTTCTGTTCCCTAACCTAAAAAAGCACTTGGGAGGTCAAATATTTTCGACAAACGACGAGGTCAAAGCAGCTGTAGACGCATATTTTGACTCTAAGGAAGAATCATTTTTTTTCAACGGTCTAAATGCTTGGAAGGGGAGGTGGCAAAAGTGTATTGAACTTGATGGTGATTGTGTAGAAAAATAAAAATATAACTGATTTAGTATGTGTTTATTTTCTTGGTTAGGCCGAGTACTTTTCAATCCACCCTCGTAGTATCGAATTGAAGAACTAAGCTTTCTAGAAGCCTCACACTCGAACTTTCTGCGTCTGGTCGGTCGTCGCCCGTATCTACGGGAATATTCTGGATGTTTCGGTGTAAAAGTGTATTTAAACCCGCTGCATGCCGCGATCGGGGCAGTACTGAATTTGGCGGGAAATAAAGTGAATCAGTGTTCTTAATTATTAGTGTTTTAAGTTTTGATTAGTGTAAAGTGAATTAAAGTGTAAATTTTAGTAATTGAATCGGCAGTTTTTATTGTCACGAACCTTAAGCTCGTACAAGTCTCAACAATATAAAATCATAAATGTTCATTCGTAGAATAAGATCACCACTTTACATGAAGTTTCATCTTTTTTTTTAAACTTAATATAAGCCTTTGCTCCACTATAATCCCACCACTTACACATAACAACACTTACCACCAAGTGGTTATGGTTACCACCAAGCCATGTTTTAATTACACTATATTTTTCTTAGCGCAACGAAAGCCTCTTCACTCTTGTCTTGAATATATTCAATTCAATCGTGGTCGTTTGATCGTAATCGACTGGAAAGACAAACGCTGGTAAATAATTTTAGTCCCTTGCTGTTCGTATTAGTAAAAAGCAAAGAAGAGACCCGCTAAGCGTGCGGTTGCCGATGTGGTGACAACGTAAAGAGAGGAATGGAAATTATTCATGTAATGCCTGTATAGGGTAAAATACAAAAAATAAGACCCAAAACTAGAAGGTGATAAGTGAGCATGGCACATTTCTCCTCGATTGTAAATTAAAATATAGATGTGTTGTCTCCTTGAAAATTAAGGTGGTATTTTTCCTTATATATTTACTGGTACTCTTTGGTGGTATCCATATCAGTAAAATTACGTAGTAACTATACCTGTATATAAAAGGGTCTTAACTAGAAAAATGTAGTCTAAAATAAAATGCATTAGAAAAAATCTCAGATATAAAATCGAATGCTTAGCTTTTAAGTAAAAACTTAAACGCGATGTCAGGTCTCGTGTAACGAGTTGGTTTGTAGACAAAAACTCTTATGAATTTATTGATCATTAGTTTGTTAAAAGTAAAATGTATGTTGTTTCAGTTTATAATATTTAATAATAAAAATGAAAGTAGTCTTGTATAATCCAAGGTATTGGTTCAACAAATTTCCAAAAAGAAGATCTCTGTTGTGAATAACTTTAAACAATGATGACAAAACTTTTAGAGAAAGAAACGTAACTTGTCAATCGACCTTCGAAATTATTACTTCATGATACTACAAGATCACAGACTTATAACTTTACTTATTTTAGACCTGCAGTTAAAAAAATGCGTTATTCTACATACACACAAAACCTGAATGATTGCCATTTTTTCCGTAAATTGGACAATTTACTGTAAGAAAAGAAAATGTTTTTTCAGTAAGCGGTAAAAAACTCCTTCGTATAAATTATGAGAGTTCAGAGTCCAGTTTTATTAAAAAGCATTATTATCTTCCGTTGAAAATGCAGAAATTTGTAGACAACGGGGGTACATACAGCGATTTCATTATATTTTTTTAGAATAAGTATGAAAAACGCGCTCACACTCCAACTGATGGCAAGTGGATGCTGGGGCCCATAGACATTTACCCTCGATCAAAAATCAAAATGCAGATGCGTTGTCTCCCCTGGGGTGATAGAATGCTTAGATTACAAGGCGTTTAATTTTTAGGGTTCCGTAGTCAACTAGGAACCCTTATAATTTCGCCACGTCTGTCTGTCAGTCTGTCCGTCCTCGCTTAATCTCTGTGACCGTTAGCACTAGAAAGCCGAAATTTGGTACTAATATGTGTATCAATCACGCCGACAAAGTAGTAAAATATAAATTCGAAAAAAATGTTTTATTAGGGTAGCCCCCCTATATGTAAAGTGGGAAGTGATTTTTTTTTATTTCAACCCTAACGTGTGATATATTGTTAGAAAGGTATTTAAAAATGAATAGGGGTTTACTAAAATCATTTTTGATAATGTCAATAATTTCGGAAATAATCGCTCCAAAAGTAAAAAACAATGAGTCCCCCCCCCCTTCTAACTTTTGAACCATACGTTTAGAAAATATGAAAAAAATCCGAAATGTAGTACTTTATAAGGAATTTCTAGGAAAATCATTTTGAACTTGGATGGAAACAACAGTACCGACTACCGGGAGCAATTGCAGGAGCGCGGAGCGCTGCTGGAGCGCGAACATAGTGGATACCCATCTCATAAGTGGGAGCAGTTATTGTGACGGACGGGAAACTACGGAACCCTACACTGAGCGTGGCCCGACACGCTCTTGGCCGGTTTTTTTTTTTAATATAAAACGTAAAGGACTATTCTTACTCGCAATTTTAAAAATAAAAATAATTTGTGTAAATACTATTTTCGTGTACGTAGCATAGGTAATAATATATGAAGTAGCTCCTACCACAGAGGCAGGCAGGAAGATTTTTAGTTCAGCACTTATTGCAGTATGATGCCACTATCATTATTAGCAAGAAAATTTGTCAACCATTTTTCTTTAGAGTTAATTTATGGGAAATAATTTACAATATACAAATATTAATAATATTCATTGGTTTAGTACTCAAATGCTTGTTGTAAAAGAGTACGCAGATCGGCTACAGAGAGCAACGTCGGAAGCTGCGAGACGTCTACTTACAATCGTCAATTCACTTGCCAAGCGTGACGATTTAGTAAATCTTGCTTATATCTGGAGAAGCCCATATTCTGCAGACGGACTCCTGGCAGAAGAGGAATCCTTCCTAGTAAAATGTGTGAATGTTACACTTTTGTAGCATAAAAAAATAGCCTCCAAAAATATTTGGAAAATGATACGCTGGTGGAAATTGTTCAATAAACATCTTTTATATTTTGACAGGCCTGTTGGTTTAGTGGTTAGTGACCCTGACTGCTATGCCGGAGGTCGTGGGTTCGATTCCCACCCAGGACAAATGTTTGTGTGATGAGCACGATCATTTGTTCTGTGTCTGGGTGTAATTTATCTATAATATTTATGTATTTAGAAATATATAAGTATGTTTATCAGTTGTCTAGTACCCATAACACAAGCTCTGCTTAGCTTGGGACTAGATGGCGTTGTGTGATAGTTGTGGAATATTATTATTATTATTATTATTATATATGTGGTAGAGAGATACGGAAGCTGAATTATGGCTACATCACAAATGATGGGATGGCTCGAACGGGCGGTCACACTATCACATAATACAAGCGAGAAATAGCGAATGGTGAGTGCAGAGAACCGCAGATCTTTTTACTGATAACGAGGTATTCCATCTCAGTCATCATAGGTGACAACTCCTTTGATTCTTAATCGATGGTAAATGAGTCATTCGGTTTACTATGTACTCATTAATCACTATTATAAAAAATGTACAGCAAAACTTGTAAAGCTAATATTAAATACAAACTAATATGCCTAAAAAGCTTAATAGCATTTTATTGTTAATAATAACGAAAAAATCTCAAGTTATATTTGTACGTTTTTAAAGTATCAAAAGGTTTTTGTACGTAAAACTTTAGAACATCCATTACGCGTCGTTATTTTCTCAAGGAAATGACGCTTGTGTAGAGCCGCAAAGAGTTTCCTGTAGTTGAAACGTAGGCTTACGTTCTATTTGTTGCTTTGTTTATTTCAAAACTTTATAATGGTTTTTATACAATGATATTCATAATATACAATATCTCACAACTGCCACTTAGCTACGACCTAAAGTAATCAAAGGTTTTGTTTAGGATTAGATTTTATGTCGGGTGTCCTCTGCCGAGACGGCACAGCATAGGATTTTACGCGTTATTTCGTTACCATAGCCGAACCGAGAACGGTTCAGCTATGGTAACGAAATCCTACATTATAAAAAGAAGTAAACGAAATGAACATGAAAGTCAATAACGTAAATCGTAAAACCATACTTTCCCGTACCGGGAATCGAACCCGAGCCGTGAGTGAAACCCGAGAGTGAAAGCCAGGTATTTTAGACACTTGACCAAACGAGACCTATAAAACACTTGCAAACACATTATTAAATCCTAATGCTGTGGAAACGTTCTTACACTTTTTTTTTAATTATTTTTAAGCGTTAAATATAATACAACATTAAGTATAAATAATATAATTGAAAATAACTTTATGCGTACAAGAAATTAATGTGTAGATACCTCGTTTTATTTCTAAACATTAATTTTGGCCCTTGACAACATAATACGTTGGTATTAAACTTATCTCTAATTTAATATTTGCTCAAAAACCGTAAGTAATTCTCTTCGAGTGATATCAAGAAGTTTGGAGTGATATAATCAGATTTTAATAATATCTCCTGAAGGATCTTGAAGAGAGGCGAGGAATATTACTCTTAATAAGTGTTGTATCATAATAAAGAGCGCTTAATGTGCTCCAGAAACTATATTATATGCATATTCTAAAAGCTTTTGGTAAAATATTTATCTATATTTAACATCTTACTAAAGATTCAAGAAAAAATGGACTATAAGATGTAACAAATGATAACTATGAAATATTTTAACCACGACGAAAAAGAGGGATTTTATATGTTTAACGTGTGTATATGTGTATATGTATATGTGTCTATAACGTGTGTGTCTATGTGTCGAGCAGCGTGCCGTCATTAAGTACCTCCATAAGAAGGGGCTATCATCAAAAGCCATCCATGATGACATGGTCAGTACATTAGGCGATTGTGCTCTGTCATATTCATCCGTCAAAAAATGGATAGCAGAATTTAAGCGTGGTAGAGAGAGTGTGAAAGATGAACCCCGCTCTGGAAGGCCTTCGACGTCAACTACTGACGAAAATATTAAAAAAGTACTTGATTTAATAATGGGAGACCGCAGATTAAAAATTAGAGAGATAGCCGAGATTATAGGCATCTCTTATGAACGAACTCAAAACATCATTGTCAACGAGTTGGGTTTCCACAAGGTGTCTGCGAGGAGGGTTCCGCGACTGCTTTCAGTTGAACAAAAAAGGACGCGATTGACTATTTCACGCGACTGTTTGGAGTTATTTGAAGCCGATGCAGATGATTTTTTGAATCGTTTTGTTACTATGGACGAAACATGGGTTCATTACTGTACACCGGAAACAAAACAACAATCAAAACAGTGGAGAAGACCTGGTTCACCACCCCCTAAAAAGGCTAAGTCGATTTTGTCGGCAAATAAGGTGATGGCTTCAGTATTCTGGGACTCGAAAGGTGTGATTATGATTGACTATCTTGAAAGGGGTCAGACTATAAACTCTGATTACTACTGCACCTTACTACGTCGTTTACGAGAGGAAATAAATGAAAAACGTCGAGGAATGCTCAGAAGAAAAGTCCTGTTTCATCAAGATAACGCCCGTGTTCACACGTCAGTACAGTCAATGGCTGAAATTCACAACTGTGGCTTTGAACTGTTACCGCATCCGCCGTATTCACCTGATCTGGAACCATCAGACTTCTTTCTGTTCCCTAACCTAAAAAAGCACTTGGGAGGTCAAATATTTTCGACAAACGACGAGGTCAAAGCAGCTGTAGACGCATATTTTGACTCTAAGGAAGAATCATTTTTTTTCAACGGTCTAAATGCTTGGAAGGGGAGGTGGCAAAAGTGTATTGAACTTGATGGTGATTGTGTAGAAAAATAAAAATATAACTGATTTAGTATGTGTTTATTTTCTTGGTTAGGCCGAGTACTTTTCAATCCACCCTCGTAGTATCGAATTGAAGAACTAAGCTTTCTAGAAGCCTCACACTCGAACTTTCTGCGTCTGGTCGGTCGTCGCCCGTATCTACGGGAATATTCTGGATGTTTCGGCGTAAAAGTGTATTTAAACCCGCTGCATGCCGCGATCGGGGCAGTATTGAATTTGGCGGGAAATAAAGTGAATCAGTGTTCTTAATTATTAGTGTTTTAAGTTTTAATTAGTGTAAAGCGAATTAAAGTGTAAATTTTAGTAATTGAATCGGCAGTTTTTATTGTCACGAACCTTAAGCTCGTACAAGTCTCAACAATATAAAATCATAAATGTTCATTCGTAGAATAAGCTCACCACTTTACATGAAGTTTCATCTTTTTTTTAAAACTTAATATAAGCCTTTGCTCCACTATAATCCCACCACTTACACATAACAACACTTACCACCAAGTGGTTATGGTTACCACCAAGCCATGTTTTAATTACACTATATTTTTCTTAGCGCAACGAAAGCCTCTTCACTCTTGTCTTGAATATATTCAATTCAATCGTGGTCGTTTGATCGTAATCGACTGGAAAGACAAACGCTGGTAAATAATTTTAGTCCCTTGCTGTTCGTATTAGTAAAAAGCAAAGAAGAGACCCGCTAAGCGTGCGGTTGCCGATGTGGTGACAACGTAAAGAGAGGAATGGAAATTATTCATGTAATGCCTGTATAGGGTAAAATACAAAAAATAAGACCCAAAACTAGAAGGTGATAAGTGAGCATGGCACATTTCTCCTCGATTGTAAATTAAAATATAGATGTGTTGTCTCCTTGAAAATTAAGGTGGTATTTTTCCTTATATATTTACTGGTACTCTTTGGTGGTATCCATATCAGTAAAATTACGTAGTAACTATACCTGTATATAAAAGGGTCTTAACTAGAAAAATGTAGTCTAAAATAAAATGCATTAGAAAAAATCTCAGATATAAAATCGAATGCTTAGCTTTTAAGTAAAAACTTAAACGCTATGTCAGGTCTCGTGTAACGAGTTGGTTTGTAGACAAAAACTCTTATGAATTTATTGATCATTAGTTTGTTAAAAGCAAAATGTATGTTGTTTCAGTTTATAATATTTAATAATAAAAATGAAAGTAGTCTTGTATAATCCAAGGTATTGGTTCAACAAATTTCCAAAAAGAAGATCTCTGTTGTGAATAACTTTAAACAATGATGACAAAACTTTTAGAGAAAGAAACGTAACTTGTCAATCGACCTTCGAAATTATTACTTCATGATACTACAAGATCACAGACTTATAACTTTACTTATTTTAGACCTGCAGTTAAAAAAATGCGTTATTCTACATACACACAAAACCTGAATGATTGCCATTTTTTCCGTAAATTGGACAATTTACTGTAAGAAAAGAAAATGTTTTTTCAGTAAGCGGTAAAAAACTCCTTCGTATAAATTATGAGAGTTCAGAGTCCAGTTTTATTAAAAAGCATTATTTATCTTCCGTTGAAATTGCAGAAATTTGTAGACAACGGGGGTACATACAGCGATTTCATTATATTTTTTAGAATAAGTATGAAAAACGCGCTCACACTCCAACTGATGGCAAGTGGATGCTGGGGCCCATAGACATTTACCCTCGATCAAAAATCAAAATGCAGATGCGTTGTCTCCCCTGGGGTGATAGAATGCTTAGATTACAAGGCGTTTAATTTTTAGGGTTCCGTAGTCAACTAGGAACCCTTATAATTTCGCCACGTCTGTCTGTCCGTCTGTCCGTCCTCGCTTAATCTCTGTGACCGTTAGCACTAGAAAGCCGAAATTTGGTACTAATATGTGTATCAATCACGCCGACAAAGTAGTAAAATAAAAATTCGAAAAAAATGTTTTAATAGGGTAGCCCCCCTATATGTAAAGTGGGAAGTGATTTTTTTTATTTCAACCCTAACGTGTGATATATTGTTAGAAAGGTATTTAAAAATGAATAGGGGTTTACTAAAATCATTTTTGATAATGTCAATAATTTCGGAAATAATCGCTCCAAAAGTAAAAAACAATGAGTCCCCCCCCCCCCCTCTTACTTTTGAACCATACGTTTAGAAAATATGAAAAAAATCCGAAATGTAGTACTTTATAAGGAATTTCTAGGAAAATCATTTTGAACTTGGATGGAAACAACAGTACCGACTACCGGGAGCAATTGCAGGAGCGCGGAGCGCTGCTAGAGCGCGAACATAGTGGATACCCATCTCATAAGTGGGAACAGTTATTGTGACGGACGGGAAACTACGGAACCCTACACTGAGCGTGGCCCGACACGCTCTTGGCCGGTTTTTTTTTTTATATAAAACGTAAAGGACTATTCTTACTCGCAATTTTAAAAATAAAAATAATTTGTGTAAATACTATTTTCGTGTACGTAGCATAGGTAATAATATATGAAGTAGCTCCTACCACAGAGGCAGGCAGGAAGATTTTTAGTTCAGCACTTATTGCAGTATGATGCCACTATCATTATTAGCAAGAAAATTTGTCAACCATTTTTCTTTAGAGTTAATTTATGGGAAATAATTTACAATATACAAATATTAATAATATTCATTGGTTTAGTACTCAAATGCTTGTTGTAAAAGAGTACGCAGATCGGCTACAGAGAGCAACGTCGGAAGCTGCGAGACGTCTACTTACAATCGTCAATTCACTTGCCAAGCGTGACGATTTAGTAAATCTTGCTTATATCTGGAGAAGCCCATATTCTGCAGACGGACTCCTGGCAGAAGAGGAATCCTTCCTAGTAAAATGTGTGAATGTTACACTTTTGTAGCATAAAAAAATAGCCTCCAAAAATATTTGGAAAATGATACGCTGGTGGAAATTGTTCAATAAACATCTTTTATATTTTGACAGGCCTGTTGGTTTAGTGGTTAGTGACCCTGACTGCTATGCCGGAGGTCGTGGGTTCGATTCCCACCCAGGACAAATGTTTGTGTGATGAGCACGATCATTTGTTCTGTGTCTGGGTGTAATTTATCTATAATATTTATGTATTTAGAAATATATAAGTATGTTTATCAGTTGTCTAGTACCCATAACACAAGCTCTGCTTAGCTTGGGACTAGATGGCGTTGTGTGATAGTTGTGGAATATTATTATTATTATTATTATTATATATGTGGTAGAGAGATACGGAAGCTGAATTATGGCTACATCACAAATGATGGGATGGCTCGAACGGGCGGTAACACTATCACATAATACAAGCGAGAAATAGCGAATGGTGAGTGCAGAGAACCGCAGATCTTTTTACTGATAACGAGGTATTCCATCTCAGTCATCATAGGTGACAACTCCTTTGATTCTTAATCGATGGTAAATGAGTCATTCGGTTTACTATGTACTCATTAATCACTATTATAAAAAATGTACAGCAAAACTTGTAAAGCTAATATTAAATACAAACTAATATGCCTAAAAAGCTTAATAGCATTTTATTGTTAATAATAACGAAAAAATCTCAAGTTATATTTGTACGTTTTTAAAGTATCAAAAGGTTTTTGTACGTAAAACTTTAGAACATCCATTACGCGTCGTTATTTTCTCAAGGAAATGACGCTTGTGTAGAGCCGCAAAGAGTTTCCTGTAGTTGAAACGTAGGCTTACGTTCTATTTGTTGCTTTGTTTATTTCAAAACTTTATAATGGTTTTTATACAATGATATTCATAATATACAATATCTCACAACTGCCACTTAGCTACGACCTAAAGTAATCAAAGGTTTTGTTTAGGATTAGATTTTATGTCGGGTGTCCTCTGCCGAGACGGCACAGCATAGGATTTTACGCGTTATTTCGTTACCATAGCCGAACCGAGAACGGTTCAGCTATGGTAACGAAATCCTACATTATAAAAAGAAGTAAACGAAATGAACATGAAAGTCAATAACGTAAATCGTAAAACCATACTTTCCCGTACCGGGAATCGAACCCGAGCCGTGAGTGAAACCCGAGAGTGAAAGCCAGGTATTTTAGACACTTGACCAAACGAGACCTATAAAACACTTGCAAACACATTATTAAATCCTAATGCTGTGGAAACGTTCTTACACTTTTTTTTAATTATTTTTAAGCGTTAAATATAATACAACATTAAGTATAAATAATATAATTGAAAATAACTTTATGCGTACAAGAAATTAATGTGTAGATACCTCGTTTTATTTCTAAACATTAATTTTGGCCCTTGACAACATAATACGTTGGTATTAAACTTATCTCTAATTTAATATTTGCTCAAAAACCGTAAGTAATTCTCTTCGAGTGATATCAAGAAGTTTGGAGTGATATAATCAGATTTTAATAATATCTCCTGAAGGATCTTGAAGAGAGGCGAGGAATATTACTCTTAATAAGTGTTGTATCATAATAAAGAGCGCTTAATGTGCTCCAGAAACTATATTATATGCATATTCTAAAAGCTTTTGGTAAAATATTTATCTATATTTAACATCTTACTAAAGATTCAAGAAAAAATGGACTATAAGATGTAACAAATGATAACTATGAAATATTTTAACCACGACGAAAAAGAGGGATTTTATATGTTTAACGTGTGTATATGTGTATATGTATATGTGTCTATAACGTGTGTGTCTATGTGTCTGCTTGTGGCGTCGAAGTTCTTGGACGGATGAACCTATTTAAATAAGTTTATTTTGTTTGAAGCCGTTTGAAGATCATGGTGACAACGATTCTTAACGACTTCTCCTAAATTAAACGCGATAAAATCCGTAAACGTACTTCTGATCAATGTGTAATTGTTCTTTTTACTAGAAATGAGGCATTACATCTTAGTCCTCTGGGGTGACAACGCATCTGCATTTTTAACTCAATCGGGGTTAGTAATAGACGTTTAATGGCCAAAGCACACACTTATCATCAGATGGACTGTGTGCTCGTTTGTGGTTAGAAATAGACGTTTAATGGCCAAAGCACACACTTATCATCAGATGGACTGTGTGCTCGTTTGTCACCCATATTCTATTTAAAAAGACTCGTTTTTCACTATAAAACTATTATTTAAAAAAATAAACCGAATAAATCCAAAAAATTATTAGAAAACTTTAAGAGAATTAAAATTCTAATTAAAATTAATATCCTGGTAAGACAAACAGTAGTTCGACGGATGCAGTCGGTTCAGGGCCATGCTATGTGGTGAGGTCTATATTCAGCAGTGGACTTGTGAAGGGCTATAATGATGATGATGAAGGTGATGATGATGATTATGAGGGTGAAGAGGTTTAACATTGAAATTGGCCTATTCAAATCGGCAGTAACTTTTATAAGTATTTTTTTATTTTAGGTAAGTTTCTAAAACAAAGTTCAGAAAAAAAGGCTAGGAATGTGCATACTGTGTAATTGTTGGCCAATGGCGCGAAACAATTTTATAGAAAGCTTTTAGAGCCAACCATTTGTAACTGCCTGGTGAGTATACTTACTGCAGTACTGACGATTTATATTACATATGTTGTGTACTTCTATCATTGTTGGCGTTTTAACCCCCGACGAAAACAGGGGATGTTATATGTTTGTAGTGTGTGTCTATGTATCTATGTCCTAAACGGATGAATTGATTTTGAAAAAGTTTTTTTGTTTGAATGGTGTCTTAATCTAGAGTTTCCGGCTATGTTTCAAGAAAATCTGTTCAACTGTGTGAAGATCATCAGCGCTTTTTATTTCGGGGGTTAATGAAATTAAAAAGTAAGGTCTTGAGTTTGTGTTAACTTATCACTGGAAAAAGTATAATGGTATTTATTAATATAATATGGGGACAAATGGAAACACAGTCCATCTTACGGTCAGTGGATGCGAGAGTTTAAAGACTTATTTACATACGTTTTAATTAAGACTCAAAATGTAGATGCGCTATCACCCTTTAGTTTAAGATGGAGTACCTCACTACCAGTAAAATACATACGAAACAGCAGCGTGAGGAAGTCCGTGGAACAGTCCTCACTCTTCCCAGCATTCTCGCAGTGCTGTCACGGTGTCATATCATTTGATTATATAGTAGATACCTAGGTGATTAAAATCCATAAACAAAGACTTAAAAAAAATAAACTATAAACAGCCAAAAATCTGATTACTCTGAAAAAAATTAATTAATGTAAATAAATATTGACGTTTACAGTCCTGAGCATGACTAAAGTATGAAGGGATGATTACAATTCATAACTTACTGCACACACATCTACATGTACAGGCGGTACGCAAAGAAGTGTAAAGTGTAACCAATTCCAACAATTCCAAACTTTATGCGTACTTCATGGAGTGGACTCGGTAGATAGGTATTTAGATCGAGTATTTGTACAGAATTTGTACTAGGTGCGCCTAGACTAGACATGTGTCGATCATGCAAGATTCGTTCGTTTGAGCTGGTACACTTAAAAGTATTGATGGTTCATTCATTTGGTTTTGAATGTACCAGTACAACCAATCACAAACAATTGACGGTACCTTTTTAACCCGCGATTTGTTTGAATTGAGAATGAGCCGCAATTCGGCCGAATCCCCAATGATCTGAATAAACAGGCGAATCAAATTAACAATGCAGACTGCAGAGCATAGAGTAGAGTAATATATACACAGAACACCTTTACTCCTAGCGGAGAATATATAAACTGCAATCAGGAGTATTTATTATTTTAGTTTTTTTATTATAATATTGTTACCTAAACTTAAAATCATTTTACATTTAAATCTATGAGTTAAAAATATCATTTTGTAGAGTTCACTAAAAATAACACTTCAAAAGATTTTATGATAAATGATAATTTTCAACCATCTTATATAAGTTAGGTAAAAGTTTAATTTCATAGCAAATAAATGTTTCAATCCCTATTTTTAGACATGTAAAGTAAGATGAAATTGTGTATGTTCGGACTCACAGAGTGTTATAAATGAAATTTAACATTAAGCAAATTTATTAAATATTTGATATATACGATAACTTGAGGTTTTTGTGTTTATGCCATCTAGCGTCGATTATTCTTACCACCTTGAAACTTAATAAGTTTAATTCGATAAAATGACTATTACCTACATCATGTAGTAGATGGCGCTACTACAAATCTCAAATTTTCGGTTCCCAATAGATCTCACAGACTCACAGAGTACTGGAGCCTGAAATGATCCATTTGAATGATCGATCCGAATGTACCAGTACGCGTGACGAAATGTACTAGAATGATTCGGTCGCTAGAAATGAGTGATTTACACATGTCTAAGCCTAGACTAGGTGACCTAGCAAAAAGTTTACCTAGGTTAGACGTCTATAACACCGAAGTAATTGTTGGAGTCATATTTATAAAGAAGCAGAAACGCTACTTCCTTTTAAAAAATATACCTATTTCTGTAAAGGGATCTTACTGCTGCGAATCGCAAAATATTTTTTCCTTGCCGTCACGGCAGTTTGTTGTTTTCGGGCTATCACTTGATAGCGCGAGATAATATACTGCAGTGACATCTATTGAAACACATGTAACATTATTTTTTAATTTATAAAATATGGTAGCTAAGTGTTACTTTTAGTTACAATATTAAATAAATGTTTAAATAAATAATTGCAAAATAATAAAATACGAAAAACTGTTTATTTTACCCTAAGCTCTTGTTTGTTTCTGTCTCACTTTGAATGTATCGTCCTAAAATTAGCAACGCTGAACACAATGGCTTCATCTATTATGTAGTCAAAATATAGATAACCCAACTATATTTTGACTACGTAATAGATGACGCCATTGTGTACAACTTGTCACCCTTAAGAATTAATATAGAATGTCTCATTTCCAGTAAAAGAGTCTCAGGTTCCCTACATACACCAAATGGAACACACCAGTATTAAGCTGCTATTTTACATGACGTAAATAATACTACTATTTACATTTACGTTGCACAATGGAAAGAGCCAATCCGTGTGACTAAAATGGAACCACTAATTTATGTAGACTAAAAACCATCAAGAAATTCGAGAAAATTTCTATAAATTTCGTTATTAATTTCAGTTGAGGTAGACAGAAGAAAAAAAATTACATTCTAAAACAATGACCAGAAAAAAGTGTATTCATTTCGAATTTAAAGCCTACTTCCGAACGAATACGAATCGTGAAATAAGACCAATTATGACGAATCGTTATGAGCACTGGATATTTTCAAATGATTTTGTTCAATTAAATAAAATTCCCTTCTTAATTTTGTTACATATTTCTTATAAAATAAGGGTGACAAATCTCCCACAGTCCACCTGATGGTAAGTTGATGCTATGGCCTATAGACATCTGGATTTAACCTCAATTAAGATTCAAAATGCAGATGCGTTTTCACCCCTGAGGACTAAGATGGAATGCATCGACTCCAGTAAAAAGATCCGGGTCTCCAGTTCTCTACACCACACGAAACGCATTATATATTAAACTCCAATTTTACGCTGTTATATTTATCACATACCTAAATAGGAAAAAAGCAGTCTATTTACTTGGGAATACGAGCGTCATCTGGCGGCGAATAGGTGAAGACTACCATTCTGAGAATTCCAATTTGAACTGTGTCTTCGTTACGGTATCAATTACCTTAATTTTTAATAAAATTGGATTGAATTGCAACTCAATTCCAGCGGAAGTTGGCTTTCGTTTTTTTATGTACTTACTTTAATAGATACGTTATTTATCGAAAAATTTATTAAACATTTCTGTTAAAAATGTAGCTAATTTACCTACATCTCACCGATTTAAGCTTGGAAACCATCAAATTTTTCGGATGTTTTTAAAACATTATTGTAGATTTGTCAGGTAGAATCTTTGATCGTTTCGAAGATCGTTTTCCAAATATTTAGTTTTATGCTCTTTTATATAAAAATTTAAAAACCCTTTCAATGGGACCTTCGAGTTGTTAAATTGGCTATCCTTTAGGGACCGAGAATGTATGCGAAAACGTTACCATGGCCCTGTTGATTTCCAGCGAAGGTACACCATTGGGTTTTTGTTAATTCAAGCCCGACATAATTTATTCTTGCCATTACGAAGCGAATATGGCAATTTATTTCATAATAAAAAAGGGTCCTGATGCGAAAAGTAATTTCTAGGAAGAAAATAATTTTGGAGTCGTCAGTATTAGACGCCGCGTTTAGGACATAATCATAAAAGCTGGTCAGTATTATTACAAAATATAAAAAAAATATTATAGTCAGGGAATTCTAGTATATTCTCACAATTAATATATTTATTGGATGGTGATCTGTCGGGAGCTATGGAGCCCAGTTGAACATGCGCAAAGATAGGCCTGCCCATCAGAAGTCCACAACCAGTTTAGCGACATGGCTTCCTCCGTAGATTGCCATTAAGCACGGTCCTAAGCCACTTTGCTTTTCATGATTTTTTCATTTATGTACTAAGTTAGAATAAATAATTTTGTTTGATTTTGTTTTTTTCCCTCTAAAAATTATGAAAATATGATGCTGTCTTCTTAATTATGAAACGTATTGTCTGATAGAAAACAGTGTTTTACCAACATGTTTTGCACTGAAACTGTTAACCATCGCCCAACGAAGTTTAACAATGGTAGAGCCACGCGGCGGCTTTGCTGTTGTACTAATGGACCGGCTTAAACCGGGGTGGTACCACAACCTCTCAGAATACCGGCGTGAATTGGAAGCCGGAGGCGCAATCCCTCCCCCCACAAACAACATGGTAGTGGAAATGTAGATGTTAGACTACCCCAGGAGGTTACCAGTACCCCTGTAGAAATCCTCGCTGAATTGGTTTGTAGACAATAGCCCCTATGAATTAATTGATTCATTAGTTTGTAAAAACAAAATATATGATGTTCGAGCTTATAATATTTAATAAAAAATATGAAAAGAATCTTGTACACTCCAAGGTATTGATTCAAATGTTTTACAAAAAGCAGATGTCTGTTATGAAGAACTTTAAACAATGATGACAAAACTTTCAGAGAAAGAAACCTAACTCGTCAATCGACCTTCGATATTATTACTCCATGATACCTCAACAGCACTACTAATAACTTTACTTGTTTTAGACCTGCAGTTAAAAACCATACGTTATTATTTAGAGTCACAAAACCTGAATGATTGTCATTTAGAATTTGGAGAATTTCCTGTAAGAAAAGAAAATTTTCTCCGAAAGCGGTGTAGTGGGTGTGGAGTTTGTTGTTATGTGTATAGATAAATAATGTTCAACACTTCGTACACTAACACATTTATTGCACAGAAATACAAAGTCACACCACTAATTATATAGTCAGAAGGAGAATGCAACACTTACAAGAAGAAACAAGCTTATAGATATAAAGAAAAGCGAAGAGAAGCTTAAGAAAAAAGAGTTTACAGGATTTATTACACACGTAAATATTTTAATAGCAAGCGTCCGTAAGCTACAGCGACAATCTCTCTCCGTCGTAGTACGTAACTGACTGATCAAGGTTCAAGGAGGCGTTGCGCTCCCGCCAACCGCTTGTAGCCGTTGCCTCACGAGATAGCACCTTATATGGTAATGAATCGATGACACCACCGGGATCGAACCTATGAGCGTCGGCCAACTGGTAAGTATGATGTTGTGTTATTTGCGTTGTATTGTTAAATGCGTGTGTGTATGTGTGAATGTATATTTATGTTATATATTATGTATGAGTTGCAAGTTCCCCACAGCGGTACAAAATTCCTTCATAGAAATTAAAAGAGTTCAGATCTCCAAAGTTTTATTGCAAAATCATTATTGATCTACGGTCGAGATGGCAGAAATGTGGAGACAACGGGGGTAAATACACTGACTTAATAGTAAATAATATATCTTTCTTATTTTTTTGTAGAATAAGGGTGACGTACGAGCATCTGATGGTGAGTCGGTGCTGGGGCCAATAGACATTTATCCTCGATTAAGAATCAAAATGCAGATGCGTTGTATCCCCTGAGGAGATAGAATGGTGATTAAATTTTTCACGGAAAGTGCAGGCAACCTACTAATTAGAAGAAAACTAGGAAAAAGTGTGTTTTATACTTTTGTAGCATTAAAAATAGCCTCCAATAATATTTGTAAGATCTCACTCTGGTGAAAATAGTTCAAGAAATATCTTTTATATATGCGGTAGAAGCTGAATTATGGCTACAGCATAATAGGCTCGAATGGGTGAATCACACTTTCACATAACATAAGCGTGAAATAGCAGCTTATTGAAGCTTTGTCTCGAATGGTAATTACAGAGAACCGCACACTCTTTTTACTGGTAATGAGGCATTCCATCTCAGTCATCCTAGGCGACAACAACTGCTTTGATTTTTAATCGATGGTAAATGAGTCATTCGGTGTGCTATGTGCTCATTAGTCACTATTATAAAAAATGCGCAGCAAAACTTGTGAAGCTAATTTTAATATTCCTATAAAGCTTATAGTATTTTATTGTTAATAATAAGCAAAAGAAACTCAAGCCATATTTGTACGTTCATAAGGTATCATAAGGTTTTTGTACATAAGACTTTAGAACGCTCATTACGCGCCGTTATTTTCTCAAGGAAATGACGCAAGTGCGTTCGTTCGTTCGTTGCTTTGTTTAATTCAAAACTTTAAAATGGTTTTTATACAATGATATATATAATATACAATACCTCACAACTACCATTTAGTTACTTACTAATTTAATGAAAGCTTCGGTTTAAAATTCGATTTTAATTCTGACGCCCTCTGCCGGGACGGCACTGCTAGTGATTTTATGTTAGTTTTGCCTTTTACAATCATACACACACATGGTCCATCTGGCTGTATGTTGCAAAATGTCAATTAATGTGCTTGACGTACGTTAATAATTATTTTCGTTTTAAGTTGACGTGTATACCGTGTAGTGGTAATGGTGAAATAATATCCACTACCCCATATCGTCCCGTAAGAAGCGACAGAGGGAAACAAATCAGAAAACTAAAATTTAATAACTGCGACTGCTAACACGCACGCCAAGTGTGGCAACTATAAGGCAATCTGTGAGGAGGCCGATGTTCAGCATTGGACTTTAATAGGCTGTAACGGTAACACCAAGGCTACTCATTATCGTTTTGAACCGTGCATCATGCATTAGCTTACTGAGACGCACAACAAGATGGACAA